>JALGPY010000010.1:23020362-23540362 GCA_023055425.1 Linanthus parryae
ATGTTTCATGGCCTCTTGTAATTTGAGTCTCATATGCGAACTTTTCTTCTAGTAGTCAAATAATTACATGACTGCTAGCCAATATTTCAAGTATTTGCAGTATGCACGAGTTTTTCGGTGTGGCAATCATTAATTTCATTATCAGTGGCCACAAGTTAAACATATCTATGGATGAGTTTCTCAGAGTAGCTAGTCGCAACCACAGCTATACGAGATATATATGTACTTAGTAGTAAGTTGATATGACAATAGAAGGTACATATGGTCCGTTATTCTATTTTGTTTACCCGTCTATGTTTTTAATTGTTAAATTTCGATACTGTCTTGCAGAAACACAAATGCATTCCTTTAGAAGACCTTGCTGCAGAATTTAAGTTACGAACTCAGGTAAAATCATGATACTCCCTTTTTAACTAACTTTCCTTTGCATGTATTATTTATCAGCAATTGTAGAGAAGTTAGTGGTTGTATGTTAACTGCCAAGTACACGTAGTCCTATGTCTCCTGGATATTGCAGTGGAACGAACTACTGTATCTATATAGGAGGGTCTTACATAGTACACGGCCAGTTCTTCTGGTGATGCTCCAATAATTGGTTACGGGTGCCCACCGAGTGCGCATTTTACTTATTTACACAATTACACGATACACTTGATTGAGGAATAACTTAAAAAAAAAGTATACACATCTCATTATGTGATGGTGCGTACTCCCAGATTTACATAATTAGGTGGGCCTGCTTTATTTCTATTAACAGATTATCTTGAATTTAATTTTCATGCTTTTGTACTTGACATGATTCTTACTGGTTTAAAATTTTTTTTTCTCAATGCAGGAATGTATTAATCGGATTAACTCGCTCGAAAGCATGGGTATGTTCTGACTATTTTGGTTTGCGTTTACTGGTTCATCTTCTTGAACTAATCACTGCTGTCTGTTTCAAAGGGGGATGCAAAATGACAGTTGGTCCCTTCAAACGTGCATCTATAAGTGTTAAACTGTTAAAGCATACAACTATCTTGAATCCATGCTTTGTTTATCCCTCGTTGGTGAGTAGTGACCTGCCTTGATCTTAATAAGCAAGTACTGCTAGAGAGACTTGCATAATAAGTTTATGGCTTTATCAGATAATATGCGACTTTAATTAAATGAAAATTGACGTAGCATAGTTGCAGAAATTGACATGTAAACTTCATATTTTCAAGACGGCATATAACACTGTGGGAACAGGAAAGAAAATGAATACATTTTACTATCTGGTGCTTCCAACTTTGTAAAATCTGGTAAATATCCCTCGACCGAGGTATCTGTTGCCCAGGGAACTAATAGTTCAATGTATGTCAAGAATTAAATAATTTGAACTTTGCTTGTTTACACCCTTAGGTGGGGCCTCTCTCAGGGTTTTTGAGCCTGGGAAATCCAGAGGAAGGACAAGAAAAGTAGTGCAATTGGTTTAGTTGTCAGGAAAACATGGTATGCATTTGAAGGCAAACAATGGCAGCATTATTATTATCCAAACCATGAACAGTAGATTCAGTTTTGCCGCCAGATATTTTCAACCTCATCTAAGATATACCAGTTGACTCAATGTTAAATGGAGTGCTTCCGATATACATCATCTAGGATTTCATGTTCTGAAATTCAGATTCACATAAAATTTTTTAACCGTCAAGACTCGAGACTAATTTTTTTTTCCAGTGGTGAATTTTGGTATGACATTGTAACATTGAGAATCATGGACCCTATAACTAAGCTGTATTGTGTGATGCGATATGCTAAACTCAATTTCTTAATTTTCTCACTGGTTGAGGGTCAAACCCAATATCTTTTGGAACTGCTACAACCGGCTGTGATATCCCGATCCATGGAGAAGTCGACAATTTCATGAATATGACTGATTAGTAGATAATGTTAGATTTTTTCATTGGTGAAAATTGAGTTTTCAGCAGCTGTAATGGCTAGGAGTGCTGCATGGCTCTTCGGAGTCAAGGTGGTTTGTCAAATCCAATATCTTTCGGAACTGCTGAAGTTTGAGTTTTCAGAAGCTTTCTTTACCATAGAGACCACAGTCTGTGGTCCATTGGTTACGTACATAATTTCTACAAGGTGGGAATTTAATTTGTTTCTGGCGAAATACCCCCCCCCCCCCCCCCCCCCCCACCCGGTTGACTACAGCCACAGCCGCTGAAGAGATTGGTTTATGGAATGGGTTGGAGATGCAAGCCGTTGGAAACTTTTTTTCGTCACTGAGGCTTGTGCGCCAGTCGGTATGGTGGAGCATAAGCCTTCATTTTCTAAATTTTGATCAATATCTGTATGGTAAAGTAATCTCTAGCAGTGAAAGCTTTCTAGATGTCAGTGAGGAACAGAGGCTGGTGAGAAGTCAGGCATGCAAGATTTTCCCCACGGTGCGGGGTTTTGTTTTTCTCATGTTGTTTAAAAAAAGCTTTCCCTGCGCAGTTGGATATATTTAGTTGTAAAAGCTGTTCCTAATGTTTTCATGCTTTAAAGATGAGAAGCATCAGGAAGATGTGAACTTGTTTAGGCAGCAAGCATGAATGCTGGGCTCACAGCATACTTTTGCGCCTCTGATGGAGTAAATGCATGGTCCCAGCTTCCTGGATGTTGGATCAACTTTCAAAATTTTTAAATCTTGACCAATAGTCAGCTGGTGTACGAAAAGGTTTGGGTAAAAGATCCTTGTAATCAAATCTCCTGAAAGGAGGGTGTGTCTAACCATGTAGTTGGTATTTCTTCGGCCAAGAGCTTTGAAGCATAGGTTATCGGCCCTTCATTACAGAACTATTTGTGGTTCAGAGAACGTAGTTGGGCAGAGAACAGAGTCATGTTTGATGAAGGTGCTGGATTTCCTTTGCAGAATTTTCAAGGGGATGGAGCCATGGAGCTTCTTCATGAGAGGGATTTCTAGTTCCACAATTCTGTAGTATTTGTTATTGTTGTATTATCTTAGTAGAGGTACAGTGCCTGTGGAAGGAGGCAAGATTGGTGGTATTTGTTATTGTGATTCTCTCTCCCCCACCCACGCCCTACAGGTACATAAAAAGCCACGAAATGATGAAATGCTAGTATTATATTGTTCTTATTTTATTTTGCAGCTGATTCAAGGTGTCAATTTTTGTTGAAAAGGAAAGCTTCATGTGAGGTTTAAGTTGGGGTTAGTTTATGGAGGAATCAATCAGTAATGGTAGTGGTACAGAACATGGCTAATATTACGACTCGGGTTGGACTTGGGACTTCTACATATTTTGGATAGTGAACGTTGTTCTGGTGATGCTGAGGAGGTTTTGAGTTCACTTTTTCGTTTTTGACACTCTTCCCTTTTGGACTTTTAAGTTCACTTCTTCACTTTGGGAACTTGACTAAGGAGAGAGAAAATGGGGTGTAGGTAACAGAAAGGCAACTTAGAGGTCTAAATCAGTCCCAAGGAACTTGTGTTGGAGAATAGTATGTTGGCTGCTTGGCTGTATTTTTTATGCTCAAGGGAAGGAGTTAATCAGGAAGACTCGAACAAATTTGTTTTGGAAGGTCTCTCCCATTTTTTTGGTATTGCAAGTTGCTGGAGCTGAACTTCATTGCTGAGGAGGACTATGCAGGGTCGACCTTTAAGAAAAATGTATTTTGGTGGATGTTTCTTCCTGGAGTCTATTTAGAACAAGTAAATAGTGTCTGGTACTTGTAGTAAACGTCCCAAAATTAAAACAGGAGGACTTTGTGAATCCCATGTGGCTTTTCTTTGAGGATTGCGAACCCTACTTGTAAATAAGACGGGGTATGTTTAGGACAAGATCATTTAAGTTATTGAGTGCTCCATTAATTATACTAGGCAAAAGTGAGGTATATAGATCATTTCCTACGTGGTCCCTTTTTATTATTTTCCTTTTGGACTTGCAATATATAGATGTAGAGCTTACCGGTGAATGATTCGCTATTTCCCTCATAAAGTATCTAATCTTAGATATATATATATATATATATATATATATATATATATATATATATATATATATTTTTTTTTGCCAAAAATCTTAGATTTTCTATTACAAGTTGTTCAAGGCATTAGTGAAGGTCCCTAAATGATGGTTGTAGCAATAATGTGATTTAAAAACTCTAATAACTAATTAACACAATCCAAGTTGGAAGTTATTATTGACAATTAGTTAAACATGACGGCATGCTTATGTAAAAAATGGATAATTTAGTCCTCACTGATGTGCTGCATTTGAAGTTATCACTGTATATGGGGTATCGTCTGATAGATGAAGCAAACCTTGATTACTGATGATTTCTAGATCTAAAAGTTAGAGAGTGCAAAAATATTGAAACTGTGTTTGATGTCTTCATTTCAATCAGGGCGTCTATCTGGTGTCATGGATGACAGAGGAAAATACATATACATCTCACTGGAAGAAATGCAAGCAGTAGCTGATTATATCAAGCGTCAAGGGAGGGTCAGCATCTCACACCTTGCTAGCAAGTCTAACCAGTTCATAGACTTGGAGCCGAAGGCGCAGTTTGTTGAAGAAGTTGACATTCTAGAAGAGATAACAGCAGCATAACTGTACGAGATATTTTGCTTCTCAACTAGCTCAAGACAATAGGTAGACAAGATATTTTGAAACTATAAAAATATGGACTGACAACATATGGTAGTACTAAAGTTGCATTAACAATTACGTTTTGTGAATTCAGAGTGAGGTCCGGGTTTGTGATTAGTCCCAGCCAAGGAAATATGTTATGATGTCTGTACAAGTTGAGGGTTAAATATTACTTGGGCAGCTGAGCTACTTGGTTCAACTGCTATGAAGTTTGTCAGTGTCTAAATTAGTGTCGATGCTTAATGATTGAGATGTGGTCTGTCACCGTGATGGTCTCTATATTCTTACACGAAACTAGAGCTATCAAACGGGTGTGTTAGGCCTGTTTATAACCCAGACCTGCCCCTTTAACCAAAAACTCCCTCCAATCTGCGTTTTTTGTTGAAGTTATTCCCCAAATTGAACCAATAGGATTTGAGTACAACAAATCAAGCCCATATTCAAAAAAATAAATAAAAATAAATAAATAAATAAATTAAAAAAAAATCAAGCCCATAAATTTCAGCGGACATACAAAGTGGAAAGATCAAGATCCATAATAGTGAGTCCATAAATAAAGTTCCTATGTCAAATGAAGAAACTGGCTTCTTTGAAGCTCGGTGTCAGAGACGGTGGAAGGCCGTGTTGGGAGGTTGATTAGAAGAGTGCGGTTTCGTTCAGGTGGTTGAGGCTGTGGAAGAAAATGATGACCTTGTAGAAGATGCAGTTACGGGGAGGTTTCGTTTGAATATGGCAGTTCAGTAGTAAGATCGAGGGTTAGGTTTTTGGTTAGGGATGTAAGTTAGGTCAACTTAGCGAGAGAAATTGTGGCGGGGAGGGGTCTTGAGTTCTTGGTGAAGGCGACGGCGGAGCTGCTCAAGCTTTTAGGAGAGACATGTTCGGCGAATAAGACGAGAGATTTGTTATGTTGTTTTGGCGTGATGTTAGCGGCAATAGAGTATTTTTGCATAAAATTGTGAGTATTTTTATTTTTATTTTTTTTTTGTCAAACTTATATTACCAGAAAAAAAAAACTCACACCCTTACAACTTCAACTTTTAATTGGGGCACATTTTCTAAGCTAACAATTCTACCACTACTCTCCATATCTCTAGCAAGCTTTGCAATTTGATCAGCTACACAATTTTCATTTATGGCAATCCACTTAAACTTGCATCTTCTTCCATTTGACAGCTCCCATATATCAGTCACTGCCATGTCAATCTCAGGAACTTTCAGTTTTTTGTTGGCTGCCTCAATCAGCTTCTTGCAATCACTCTCAAACACATTCAGATTGCTCACATTCTGGATTTTCCACAAGGCAAGCCTCAAAGCTAAAGCTTCTGCCATTAATGCACTAGTAGCAAATTCAGAACTCCAACCCCAACTATGTACCTCCCCCAAATGATTTCTCACATCCAACCCAGAAAAGCAGAATTTGTTTCCTTGTTCCAACAAGCATCCACATTGCCTGTTAGGAAATTTGTAGGTGGGGGAGACCAGCTGCTATCTTGCTATCTGTTGAACTCCCCTGTCTTCTGCCTTCATCACTAGGAGTCAAATTCTTCTGTAATGTTTTCAAGGAATCCACAAGCTTTTTCTGGCTTTTCCAAATCTTGATAGCTCTTGTAGGATTCAGATTTGCTTTATTAATGACAATGTCATTTCTATGCAACCAAATCACCCGGCAACCCAGAATAATCTGAACAGTTGTATCCACCTCAACATCTTCAGAAATGACCTTTTCCACAAGCTCAACTAGCCACTTTTGACTGTTTTGAATTTCTGCACACATTTGTGGTGTTAAAAGCCCACTCCCAAACCAGAACAAGTGAGTCCAATGACATCTAAACAACAAGTGTTCCAGAGTTTCCTCCTCTTCAAAACAAATATCACAAAGATTTGAATTTGCACACTTTCTTCTTAGCAAGTTTCTTTTTGTGGCTAGACCATTTCTCATCCTCCATCAGGTTTAGTGAGGCTTGCGAACATGCGTGCCCCCTATATGTGTGCAAGTTTAAACGAACAGGGCATCAACTGTCCATTTATCTAAACGGGCATATTTCAATCCATTTATAGGCAACCAGCACGGCCGAACAAATGAGCTGGGTTAAGTTTGACAACTCTACACGAAATATATGGTGTTTCGGTCATCATCCACAATGATTAATTTTATGCATTGAGTAAAGTAAATAACTCACGGGATCAATCTCAAAATCAATGCACGCACAAAATTTTAGATATAAATCTAGAAGTAATTCCAAAAGTAGTAAAACCAAACACTATTAAGGAAATGGTAAACATTTACAGAAAATTAAAATTATTAAAGCGTTGGAAGCCCTGAGGTCCCGGGTTCAAACCCAGTTGATGACAAAACAATTTCTCAAAAAAATAAAAAAATTAAAGCACGAAATTTGCCTAGTTATATACTAGTACAATATAGGGCTCGTTTGGATACACGAGTTTGGTTAACTGCTGACCAAACCTAACTTTTTTGTAGTTGAAGAAATCACCAGTGGACGGCTTATTTACGGCGGTGACCGGGATAAAGCAGCACTAAACAGGCGGTGTCCGGGTAAATATAGAAGAGTGAGACAGAGTGAGAGAGGTAATGATGATGTGAGAGGAAAGGAGGATGGGCGGTGGATGGCAAAAATTGCCGGTGCCCGGCTTAGAGAAGGAGAAAGAGGGAGTGGGTGAGAGAGTTGACTGGCTTAGAAAAAGGGAGAGATGGGTGAGAGAGTGGGTGTGAGGGAGAGAGCGTGTGAGGGAGAGAGTGAGAAGTTGGATGGGGGAGTAACATAAGTCACGTGAAAATTTTAAAACAGCTGGTGGAAGGGGACATAATACCGGTGCCCGGGTAGAGAAAGAGGAGAGAGAAATAGTGGGCGGTGTCAGGGTGAATAGTAAGCGGTGCCCGGCTTATTTCTTAACATAACCTCCCTATCTAAATACTACACTAGTTTTGTTAACCCAACCACCCCAACCTAGCTATCCAAACAACCCCATAGTCAGTGGCGGACCTAGGCAGGGGCAGGTAAGGGCTGTGCCCCCTGCAAGGTTGCAAAATTTCAGATTTATTTCCATAATTTTACATTTTGATAATATGGAGCACATCCATCTAATTACAATATATCTAACTTGATCATGATAAATTCTCTACCGTAGTTTTTAACCAAAAATCTAATAGTGTCATTCATATGAAAAGAAGATAAAGTATCTCACTCCCTAAAATCTCTTTACGTGTGTACTTGTGATTTATGAGAGTTAGTGAAATTATTTCAAAACTTTCATAAAATAATAGTGAATCGTGTGGAAAGTGAAAAAGAAAATATTAACTATATAATTATTATACTAAATTTCGGCCCATACTCAACCTAAATTATGTGTCCGCCATTGAATATAGTTCTAACCGTGAGCAGTCATCACCATATTCGAATTTTCTGAATCGCAGATTAACATGATTGAAATCAATCTTCTCCAATCTCCCTAACGAGTGTAGTGGAGAGAGAGAGAGGGTAGCAATGAAAATTAAAGAGATGAATATAGACGAACTTGGCCTATTATTACTCCATTAAGAAGAGAAAATATTTGAAGTCGGGAGAAAGTACAATGTCGTATACTAATAACGGACTACCCAGAGATGGGTGATATTGCAGGAACATCAATCACATCCTTGTGATCATTCATGTCGATGCAGAAGTCTTTCAGAAACATCTTCCTCAAGTGAGAAGCACCCACCATAAAGATCACAAACTCCTTCAACGCATTCAACATTGCCATTTTCACTTGCTCACTACTTGTTGCTCTTCTCTCAATGGGCAGAGGGGATGGTCCCTATTTATACACAACCCACCCTGGTGAGAGATCGAAACTTCTGAAGCATGCATGCATGTTCCTGGAGATTGTAAAAGATAATCATTTTATTACATGCCATATGTGTACATTATTTGGAACTTGGTGGATAAGTCGCAGGTAATACTTATACATGCATGCACATCATCGCATTTCATTTCTGTCATTGTATGTTTCTGAGGTCATTAATGCCTTTTACATTTATATACACAGGACTTAATATTTTCTAAACTACACAAACTTACATATGACGTTTTGAAATCGACTAATTGGTCTCTGTAAATTGTACAAAGCTGATCGTATAACCAAAAATAAACTTCAAACGACTATGAATACGGTTGGTTGGACCTTTCGCATATCCCACGAGATAGAACATATTTGTATTTATTTATGAAATGGTCACTACTAATTAATTATCCGTCCCGTTGGGACTATTTCTCAACCTAAATTTTTAGTCGTTCGATCTATTAGAGATTTAGTAATGTTACCGTTGCCACTAATATTGAGAACACTATATATTGAGTAATATATTAGGACAAAGGACTAAAATAAATTGTATGGGCTTGCATGATGGGACTTTTTTTTTTTGAGAGATGCATGAGGGGAAATTAAAAATAATTAATTATATTAATGTAGCTAATTTTGCCTAAAAGATAGCTAATAATGATTTACCCAAAGAAAATAGGGACCAGAATGAGAATTTAAAATATACTAATAGACAAATTATGTGAAGTCCTGCCAAAAAAAACTATGTGAAGATTGTAGTTATAACAAAGTAAAGCGACAAAACATAATAATATGAAAAATCTTGAAGTGGTGGGTCATTCAACAATTGGTGGAAGCTCAAAAAGCTTGAAGTGAAGTGTGAGCTCTGACTAATTGAGCATTTTGTACCATTAGATTTGAACCAAATTAAGAGTGTAGATGGAGCCACATTTCCTTTTTGAACAAGAAAACACCCTCCTTGCTTAGTACTTCCTCTGTTTCTTCTTAGTTTGACTTTTGACAGTATTCACCGGGTTACTTTGACCCGGTGATTTGATTAGCAATACGATGCAAGAATTTTGTAAATTTTTATGGTGTTGTAGAGTAAACTTCGCTCTACAAAACTATGAAAAAATTACCAGAAAGTTGCATCGTTTTGCTTTTTTTTTTTTTTTTTTTTTTTTTTTTTTTTGCGGGAGAAGAAGAACATCAATTAATAATATAGTAAAGTACAAAGCACCTAAATACTATTACAAGAAACCCAACCTGCGATCAACCTAACAAACTGCTTAAGAGTACAACCATAGAAAACCATAGAGAACAACTAAAACAACAAGCCCAAGAAAAGTACAACAAGCCAACTACATAGACTAGCCATCACAGGTAGCAATATGGTGAAGCGGACGAAACACCTGAAAAAACAAGGCAAGATATCAAAGAGGCTAGAAGGAGAAAACGCAAATATAGAGGACTAATTCAAATAGGGGGTATGATGGAAAGAACGCCAAACGTTTCGAATCTGGTGGCTCCCAAAGCTGAGAATTCAGCCTCAATTTCTTAAACGGATGGTGCGTAGGAGAGTTCGGTCGACTCAAGAAAGTCCCTTCAAGCTGAGTCGCTCCAGAATCCAATGGCCTGGATGGACTAGACGCCTCCGTGTGAAACTTCATAGATGAATTTGGCGTGGGAGAGCCTGACGAATGATCCGAAGATTTGGTATCCTCTGTTTTGCACGGTTCTGACCGATCCCTTTTTTTTCCAGTCTCGCACGGAATGGGAACGTGACGACGGAACAAGTGGTACGGTACTTGCACAGCTCCTCAGCCCGCATCATCCCGATGAGGCGATCTCTTCACCGAATTCCAATACCAGTCTTTATCAACAAGAACCACCTGTTTGGTCCTTGGATTGACGAATCTGAGCTTGGTCTTATGTGTGCCCTCAAAGGAGTTGGACAAGAGGCTTGCTAACTCCTTGCATGCAAGATCAGGCATCGAAAGACTATGCGGAGATGAACGAATGTGAAAAAGATCAGCCCGACTATACTTAAACTTTACCGGCTTAACCTCCTGAAGCATCTGATTAAATTCCCCTTGTTTCCGAAGCCGCTTGCACTGAGGAAGAGCTTCAGCCCAGACCCGAAACCTCTTGGGGGCAGAAACGCCCTTTCTTCCTCCTGGGATCAAGAAGATCTGATCGGAACAGAGTTGCAAGGGAACGCGGTTGTTTCTGGTTGTTCAAAGCCCACACTTTGGTTAAGGCTGTCGATCTGACCCTCTTCATGGTAGAGGAAATTTCGCTTACACACAGACTAGATGAAAATAGACAAAATTTGAGTGAAATTAAAGAGGAAATTGAAACCTAAATGAGTGGATCGAGCCGAAAATCGGAAAGACACAAAATAAGAAACAAACGAAGATTATGGAAGATGACAGAACATAAATAAGATTATCAAGCAGACCAGAGAAAATGAGGGAAGAGGAAGAAAAGGACAGGAAGCAAACTTTCAATTAAAACAAACTTCAAACAAAGCCAATTAAATGATTCACAGAGACCAAAAGAAGAATCAAAACCCAAATAGAGGCTTGAAGTAACCAAACGGGACCAGATGATGATGATGGTCGAAAGCATACAAACAGAAACAAGAGCTGTTGACTTCGTCGGTGACGAAACCAGAGAGAACCGAGGGTGGTGAAAGCAATCCACCAACAAGAACAGAACCGAAAGAAAGTGTTGATCAGAGGAAAAGAAGAAACAAACGAAACTGAAGGATGAAACCCTCTCGGCGGCGGCGGCGTGAGAGCCAGGAAGGGCGAGAGGCAGACAGAAATTAGGGTTTTCAAAACAAGGGGTTGTTTTCTAGAGAGTGGAGAGAGCGTTTCTCTCTCTAAACGCCCCAACCCGACGAACTGGTATCGTTTTGCTATTCAAATCATCGAGTCAAAGTAACAAGATTACGGATAAAAAAAGTCAACTAGGAAGAAACAGAGGAAACAGAGGAAGTAAATACTAGCATAAAGCCCGTGGCCTAGGCCACTGTCAATCCATGTCCTCTATCATTTTACTGACCATCCATCACCTCACCCTCACCCTCACCTTCAATTCTTTGCCTTTAGCTCAAATCTAATCCAATGGCCATAAACATAGACAACCACACTAAGGGGTACAGTAAAAGCCCATGCTATCTTAGTAAATAGACTATCTCTGTTTCTTCTCTTTCACCTTACTTCACTTTTTGACACTATTCACTGGATCACTTTAACCGGGTGATTTGGTGAGCAAAACGATACACAAATTTGGTAATTTTTGCATGATCTTGTAGAGCAAATTTTACTCTACACTACTGTGAAAAAATTGTCAAAAAATTACATCGTTTTGCTATTCAAATCATCGAGTCAAAGTGACCCAGATACGGGTAAAAAAGTCAACCGCATGAGAAAGAGAAGAAACAGAGGTAGTAGATTGCAAGAACCACACTTCAGGCGTGAATGAGCCAAGCCGCTCTTTAGCCTCTCAATATACAGTCCATAGAAGCTAGTTTGGAGTCGGCTCATTTTCAAATGATCGTGATTTTGGAACTCCTCTCACAAGCTAGATTGGGTAATGTATAAGAGAGAAGGGTAGGGGTACAAGATGTATACAGCTAGGAAAACGATGGTACAGAAATAAGGCATGATATAATCATTTTATTTTTCAGTGTACGGGTAGAGCATGATATGAGACAGAATAAGATGCTCTGTATGTATATTAGAGAGTATCAGGATGAATAAGGGTATTGGTATCACTTCTGGATTTGTCAGGGGAATTTTATTCTTTTTCCACCTCCCACTCTATATTCCAAAGCCTTCGTAGTGGCATAAAATTTTGGAAAAAATTGAGAAGGGGGTAAGATAAGATAATTGTATATATTATTTTTACGGACTCCAAACATAATGCATGAGTAACAAGTATAATTTATTCATATACCTCACTCCTTATACCTTACCCAAACAAGGCCATACTACTATAGCTCATTTACTTATAGGGTTGCGAAAAGATCGTTGTATTAATCAAATGGCTCTTGACGGTTAAGGTTGTTACATATATCTTACATGTTAAGTACTTATTTTATCAAATTATTGTAGTGGAAATTCTATCATTATGATGTCATTATCTTATGAGGTTACTATTGAATTTGATAGTTTCTTTCTTCTAGAATTTATGGGGAGGATGATAACTAGCTACTAGTATGAAAAATGAAATCATTACCAACCAAATTGAGATTGAACCTGTTCGAGCTAAGATCATGCTACTGTTATGATCCACATGACTTCATGGACGAGTCCAGCAATGATCCAGATCGGTTTGAGCTTTAGATAATTTGTTAATGAACCAAGCTTGATGACCTTATTTTTCTTGGCTACTATGAAGCTCAAGCTCGTTTGAAATTCAATTTACCGCCTGAGGCTACTACACTGACACTCCCAACACATAAATTGGGTTACTTTCATTTCTCAATAATAATAATAATAATAATAATAATAATAATAATAATAATAATAATAATAATAATAATAATAATAATAATAATAAATTGGGCTACTTTCCACAATACCACAACAATCCTAATCTTTTATGAAACTGAAGAAGACCAAACAATTTCAAGCCGTAAGGCAGCTTGCAAGCAAGCATAGAGCTATTTCTTCTTCTACAGCTTTTACTTTGCCTCCAGAGATTAGTTGTTTTCTTTTTTTTTTTTTTTTTTTTTTTTTTTTTCCCAGACTATGTTGGAGAGGATTGCTGTAATGAGGTTCGCCTGGATGCTGAGTTGTTTATCTCTTCCTTCACCCACAAAAAACCAAACTATACAGAAACAGAACTTTCTTTCTTCATTTCAACAACAAATTACACAGTTCAACAACAGATTATGTTTCAACATACATATTGTATTTCGTAGAACAACGCCGTGTAAGAGAGTCTTTGAATGTACAAGTATTGAGGATTCATGCTACATACAACAGTTTTCTATAGGCACATTTACACCGCTTTGAGAAACTACAGGTTCAATTCTGAAACAAATCACGGCATTACAAAAACAAATTTTTTCTTCCAAAATTTGACCAGGCCAAAATTGCAACCGCCACACAAGAAACACCAGCTTAATTTCTAATGTCATGTCTTCTTGGCCTGCATCAACAGTAGCAATGAATCAAAAGAGGCAAAGATGGTTCTATTTCAACAGCATACAAGGAAAACTAAAAGTTGTACCCCAAGAAAAAAAAAAAAAAAAAAAAAACCGTTACTGGTAATACTCGTTCAGAGAAAGAATGCTACTATCAGGCGCGCTCCCTTGCACCCCTACTTTTTAGAAAATGGCTAATTGGCACAATCACAGAAGCGCACGCACTACGCGTCTACGCCTGTGATTCTTAGATTTTGATTGCCTAGCTAAACTATCATTTCAGAATTCCAAATCAATATGCCTAGAACTCTCAAGAGCTACATTTGCACTAAAGTTGAATATCGACATGCCCTGTTTCGAATTGATTGAAATGTTTTGGAAGGCTCAAGAAATGAACATTACCTTTAGATATTTCTTGTGAAGTTTCATTGCACCACTGCATGCTTTTCTGGCATCTAGGTTTCCAGTTATGTCATTGAGTATCTGAAAAGAGAGATAGATGAGTAATGTCAGTCAACGCTCATAACACTGGGTGGAACCGTAAATACGTACTTCCTCCTTTCCCTCTCTTTCTCCCCGCTTTGACTTTTTTGTCCATAACCGGGTCACTTTGACCCGGTGATTTGGATAGCAAAATGATACAATTTGTTGGTAATTTTTTCATGGCCATGAAAAGATTACCAAATTCTTGTATCGTTTTGCTAATCAAATCGCCGGGTCAAAGTGACTCAGTGAATAGTGGTAAAAGTCATACTGGGGAGAAAGAGAGGGAACAGAGGTAGTATGCTTTGCCAGCAGTAGTTCATTTCGAGAAAAAAACTTGAATATTTCACAGAAGTTATTTCACTGACCTTGACAACATCATCTAGACCTCTGGCCTCTGTTAATAATTTTGAACTTTTATCTTTCAAGACGCTAGCAACAAGGAACACGGAAATTGGCAGTGGGGCTTCATCAATACTTGTTCCCCTTCTCAAATTTTCTCTCTCAAACTTCCCGCATTGGCGCACTGACTTGTTTTTTCCTCCCGATCCCGATCCCTCGCCCTTCTCTTTAACTAGTGCAGGGTCCTCGTACATCAGAAACAAATCAGGGTCATATTCGAGAGCCCACATCATCTGTTTAGGAGGCATGATGACAGAAGTCCATTTAGTAACAGAAAACCTCTTGTCAACAACCAATGGAAATGAACAGGATTCTACGATATGGCGGTGACCCTTAATAAGGATGGTTAAACTTTATCTTACCTCCCAAAGGTACAGAGAATCACCAAAAGAGAATTCCCGACGAAACAAAACCATGAGCATCCGGAAAGCAAATAAATAGTCACCTCCACCTAGGGTCTCTGTGCTCCAAGACCATGAAATTGACTTTTGTTAGAACATCTAACAGTTTTATCACGAAATATTAGAAAAAATTAAGGAAACAAAAACAGAGTTAGTGAAAGCATAAAGTAGTTCAGCCATTGGTCTAAATCCGCAGAATACAGACGCCATATAGCTACATTCTCATTATGACTCAAATACTAGCAATCAAGGAAAAGTGGTCTAAAATCACTGAAATTCTGGCAATTAACTTGCAAGTGAAACTTCAGAGATAACATATGGCTCAGCATGGTCAGTTGTTCTTTTCAAGCACTAATTTGAATGATTTCCTATTACGAACTGGATCGTAGAACTTGCTTATGCAGCAGACTACATCTAAGTGATCAGTTTATTTTTTGAAATTAGGCAAAGGTATGTGTTTGACTCAATGTTATGGGGAACGCTGAACTGGTTGTGTTCCGCTTTTCGGGGTTGCACAATCCGAAGCGGCTATGCTTGCAATCAGGAAGGCAAATACCAGCGACCTTTTTTTTTTTTGAAATGTCCAGAGACCTTAAATCTTTAACACAGTAGGGAAAAGATTTGTCTTCCTTCGATTACTTCAAAGGTATTTGGGTTAGTTTACATGACTACTTTATGGATTTTTTTTTTTTTTTTTTTTTTTTTTGCTGTTTGTCACTCTAGGTGCCAATAACTTTGGTTTAGCGTGCACGATATATGATATTTACTTGAGCATTTTTAACAATAGGTATATGCTTGTTATAATGTATTTGTCAGTGAAGCAAATTATGCGTGTAATTGTAAAAGGCAAGCATAGGCGAACCACGAAAGTGTGAAACCGTCACTCGTTCCACAGACCATTCCTAAGAAGCCTACCCCAGCGTACCCCCGTACCATGTCATATCACATTCCTCAGTCCCGCTCCGGTTCCGCGTACCATAGCAACCCACTATCTGGCCACATAGGTTTGACTGTGGCATTGAAACTGTTCGTGACCAGATTACATCAGAACAGAGTCTACGGACATGAAAGTGAGAAAGAAATACAGTGTGAAGCACCGATAAGTGTTAGTTAATACAACAATACTGAAGTTGAAGAGTGTTGGTGCTATGCGGATTTTAAACTGAAGCCTGAAGGAGGGAACAGAAGGCTGAAGATAAAGAAACAAATATGCTTCTCAATTACAATGTTAAAATTCTAAACTATAAAAGGATATGAAATTAGGTAAGGTCAGAAAATAAAGATCTATCGTCTTTCGTCGATATGGGCAAAGTAAAAAGACCTTACTTTAGTCGGAAGAGTATTAAGAAGTTGCATTACTCAAAAGCAGAAAAGTAGCATGTTAGTTTCCCATAACATTTTTTATTTGATGAAGTTAAGTCTTAAATACATCAGTGTCAGATGATGTATGTTTTATTGCTTTCATTAGTGTAATTACATAGACCAATTCAGCCAGTGCAGAGTTAACCACAACAATGTCAAAGACAAGGGGGCTGGCATATTGTAACTAACACTTTCACCAAGCTAGATTGTACAAATTCGATCTACTCAGCCACTATAGAGGAGTGCAAACATGAAACATGCACAAACGAGAAAGACACAAACTGAAAACGTATAGGAATTATCTTTATAGGTCATATTTGAGGTTGACAATAGTTGAAGGAATCCAGGGAAAACGGATACATTAAGAACTGATTGTATTGATTTAAAGTCGTTACCTAAATGTTGATGAAGCTTTGGATCGATAATTTGAGTAATAGATGCCAAGTTACCAAGCTGTGTCTCCACCCCCACAGAGTTCTCGGTGCATCTGAAATTTCCTCGCTTCAAAATAACAAGATAACAAATACAGATCATAAGAAACTGGATTGAACTGCAAGAAGCAGAGAGAATGAGATAAATATAACTACATCTGACCCCAAGTTCAGAGAGAGAGAGAGAGAGATGTATCCAAGACATTTACACAGTACAAAGAAACCATTGTCTGCTGTCAAGATTCAATTTACATAAATAATTGCACTACAGTTGAACACACCAATCAGGTGTTTTTGGTCATCTTATTGAAAAAGGCAAGCGAACAGCAGTTAAACGAATAGTCAAGCGTATTTCAAACATTTTCCTTGCAATTTGACTAGTTCACGTCTTTAGGACATTCAAACAAATTTTAAGATCATAGAGAAACTCTGTCGGCTAACTGATGCCTGTTGTGAATTAAGAAGCGGGATAAAAACTCAATGATTGAAATTTCTTTGTTACTGGAATGAGATGTACTTGTAAGAGTATTAGTCTTCTGGATTAGAACTCGGTACTTTATTCGGATAGATGAATTGTTTCTTACAGCCTAATTTAGACATATTTCATAATTACGAGTCAAATCCAATGATGAAAGGACATCCAACCTCCTGTTTTATTGAAAAGGATTCCAAGTAAATTTGTGGCGTGGTCACGATTGCACTAAAAATGTGAAGCACTTTCCCTAACTTGGTTATGGAGCTGACATGTAGTTACCCAAGAAATGAAAAACAATTAATCTTGTTTGCATCAGTTACCACTAAAATCCTTAATTACAGATATCATAATTAGAGCTCTGATTCCGAGGACATTCCAAGATGCTGCTACATATCTCATAACAGAGCAAGTCGCATAATTGAAGCATATACACTTGCGTAAACTTACGTGATGGAATGTAAACCAAATAATAACACGAAATAACAGGAGTTGCCATATTTTAGATTTTGTAGGTAAATGAAAAACCTACCAGTCTGCGCATCAAACGTTCAAAACACCAAAATGCATCAGCTTCATTTTCCAGGAGAATTATCATGGGGGAACAAAGATCGCTCATGCCTGTGAAAGGGGATGCATAAAGCCATTTCAAAATTACATATACAATAATAAGACTAGTTCAGGGATAGAAAATGCTCTATGCAGAGAAGTTAAGCACAAAGCTATTCTACTGAATGGAACTTTGATAAACAGCTACCGAAATGTTCGAGCGAAAGTCTGACATGGCAAGGGGAACGGGATATCAGATTTCCTGTTAATAACTTAATAACGACAAGTATTACGCAATTGATACAATTCACTACATGGTTGCATTTTTCTGCTCTGAAAAAGTGCGGACAGAACTGTCTCTCAGTGGAAATGTCTTCCATGGTTATACCAAGTTGTAGTCTTACCAAGCTCTGGATAAATATGAGTAGATAATAGTCAAATATAGCATTGTTAGTTGTCTGTTAAAAATTTTCAATCATAATATCCATAAATTTTGATGAGAAGAATATCCATCAATCTAAATCGTATAATACTCGGAGTTCGTAAGATTGACATAACAGCACTTGCACGACCCACTGATGCTTTCATCTTTGTCAGATATATTTTGTGGTGAAACAAGTGAAATTGAAGGATGAGATCTTTTGTCTCAATCTCTACCATGATTGATGCATCTCTTCAGATAAATGAACTCAGCATTAGTAAAGCTAAATTGATTACCCACCTTGACAGTAGCCAACATCAATATCAAACCAAGAGTAGACAGCCAGAATATCCCATAGTTTTGCTAAATGTTCTTGCTTCTCATAGAAAACTAGAGTCCTGTCAGTGCGAAAGACGTCCAGACCTGGCATAAAATCAACCGAAAAAAATTAGAGTTACAAGCATGTGAAAAAAGTTATGTAGCAGTACGAATGTCGACAGTAAAAACAGAGGAGCTACATGTCCACAGGATGTGGAACATAAAAGCACTTCATGAATAGGAATGGCAACAGCGACAGAGAATCAGTGTTTCAGCGATCACTGATCACAATACTTCGTCTAGAATAAAACAGAAATATCGAAAATGTATTTCAGAGAACGACTAAAGACTATGAATAGAAATGTTACATGTGAAAAAATATGAAGCTACTAGTTACAACAGCTCATGCAACAAGAAATTCTTTCAAATGTAAATCTTTACAAGGAGAGCTAGGAGGGTTTTTTTCACTCTAACAGTCTAACTACACAAATTAACAATTAAAACCAACAAGTTGACAGTTGTTTCTCAATAAGGAGAGTACATCAAAAGGCATTGGCCGGTAGCTTAAGGTAGCGACGAAAAGAAATTTGAATTTAATGCAACCCCTGGTAAAAGAAACAGATCGTTGACTGATGTCTGATCATCTTCTGTCTGCTTAAAGTAAATTTGGGAGTTCAAAAAAGTTAAAAACTTGCAGATAATAGTACCTAAGACAGTAGGGGCGAGTTTTGGGCAAATTGCAGTCTCGCAGTAACATGTGATTTTGAATGATAAATAATAACACGTGATGTAGACGAAATTTGATTTAGTAACGTGTACTTCAAAAAGAGTCACTTCAGTTATTTTATCACTCATCTATGTAACCTCTTTATGAATAAAAGTATTAAAACTATAGAATACTCTTCATGTACTTCAAAACTACTCCTTTACTTTCATTATGTGAGCAACATTTGATCACCGTGAATCTTTTCCCTCCACCATAGTTATGTTTCCTTTTCCACCTTATCTCTCTTTTCTCCATCGAGAAGTCATTTATAGCAACTCCAAATTTGGATTTTGGAAGAAATTTAAGTCTGGAAGAAAAAGAAAGGGATCACAGTCTTTTCTAACACCTTTATTATAGAGGTTACAGAAGTGCACTAAAAAGAAACCACATGTTAGTAACACTAAATTTATAACTGGTTACCAAATCGAACTCTCACAAAACTATAGGCTACTTAATTGAAATATTTCCCAATTTTGAAATAAAAGTTTAGTGAATTAACCTAATTGAGTACGAGAGACTATCAAGATCATTTGTAACAAAATCTGACAATAACAATAGCAAGCCATGTTCCCGAAAGGAATTGTGTTCTCGGAACGGTTTCCTTGAGCTTGAAGATTAATTTCTGCTCTGCGATGCTTTTATTAAGGAGCAGACAGCCTCCCAGGACTTCAAGTTATGACCACTATGATCTGATACATCGAGGGAGTAATGATAGCCAATAATAGTGTATCTCAAATGGTTGCAACTTGTAAGCTCTCCCTTTTATAGGCACACCCACTCCACAATGCAAGCCATGATAACTCCTCAAGCTAAAAAGGGCCCATTAACAAGTGGAGGTTACACACCACTAACACGAGCTCTTCTCTCTTATTAACTATAGTTAAATAAAATATGTTACCGCAGGAGTCAATTTTGTCATTCAACACATGAATGAAGGGTGAATTCTCTAAAAACTCGTGAAACTGGAGCACGTAAAGTGAGCAAATATATGAGAGCATAATGTTTAGAGGTCTAAGTGTGTCAGCAATATTGTTAATGTGTGCGCTAAGGCACACATCTTTTACCGTTAGCATACGAGGGATCCAGCAGCAGATCTAGCGTTGAGTCACTACTATAGAAGGTTCAAAGTTAATGACTACATGTCTTGATTTCAGAATGAGTGTTGAGCATGGCCAATTCCGTCATTCGTGTGGGGAAAGTATTTGATCATTCATGGGTTGAATGACAAAATTGGCCCTTGCGGTAACCTCTCTTATTTAATATGGTCAATAAGAGGTAAAGGCTCATGTGAGTGGTGTGTAACACCTCTTTGTTAATCATTATTTTTCAGCTCAACAAGGTATCTTGACTTAAATTGTAGAATGGTAGTGCCTATAAATAGGAGTGTTTTCATCCATTTTGTAATATGCTATTTGTTTAGCAATAAACCCCACTCTCAATGTCTCAAATCATTGCGGTCTTACTTGCTTCGGGTAAAGCAGGGAAGTGCTTTGGCTGTTCTGTACAGCAGAGGAAGTCCAATGGGTTGCTCCAATTTTAAAGCAGAAAACATCGTGGAGCGGAGAGAAAATCAGCTTTAAAGAAAGTGTTGCGTGAACAGGATTCCTCTACGACATAGCTCTCATTTCTATTTAATTTCTGTCCAAATTCAGACTGTTTTGTATAACATCGTTGTCATATGATATATGCATGGTACCATGGCCATAACCATGATGGATACGGGACCTTGATGGGATTGAACAACTTCTAGGAGAGGACCACCCGGGACAGAGCGGCCAAAATGAAAGCTACTTAGAGTAAAGCCATTGGGAATACCAGTGCCGGATCATGGTGGAGTCTCTTGATCTTAGAGGTATGGGCTTGACTCACATCCGTAATCACTTAAGTGCCAACTAAGCAGATCGCTAACAAAGAACACATCCCCGTGTCAACCGAGGGGAGATAAGCAGGAGCAATCACCAGATCAGATACCAGGACATACTACTAATTGTTCTTTTGTTGATGTCACCATAGAAAAAAAAATCAAATAGGGAAGCCAAATGAGATATTCAATCCCAAGAAAGTGCATCATGCTTTATCTAGGATTAAGAGCTTTACTGCACGGAAACAGAGACAGCAGGAAATAGAGAAGCCGAAACACCAAATTTCTTATAACCTGGAGACACTGACACACCGTGTGTGTGTGTGTGTATAATTTAAAATTAAAAAGTAAATAACAAATTTAAAACTAAATACTTTGTAAGAGTTGAACCTTAACATCCAAAAGATAGTAACTAGAGAACATACAAATTGTTTTCCAAATATTAAAAAGTACAGGGGGTGGAAGAGCGTGTTTTTTGAAATTTTAAAAATACAGGGGTGGAAGAGCGTGTTTTTTGAAATCTACGTCTCCATCAAATTGATATGCGTGTCACAGGTGTCTGCCGAGCATTTAGGGACCTATTTGTATTATCTATATGTTTGAAACACCAGGTGGTGTTTCAGAGATGTCGTGTAGGTGTGACTGAGTTTCCAAAACACAAATGGCAACTTAGAATGCCGTTAGACCCCCGCCCAAACAATAAACCAATATCCCACCAGAACCCAACCCACCCAAACAAGCACTTCTTAGAACGCCCAGGTTACATACTTGCTCGAATGACTGACCTACAAAGCTTATACTTCTCATGAAACGGCTACCTATGAAGCTCAGAGGCTAGTACTGGCACGGATGCAGATACAACAGAGACGGGGTGACTGGCCAGTTCTGCAAAAATGGGATGCAGCTGGGAAACGAAGATTTTTGGGGAAAAAATGTTACTTCCATCAATCACCTGATGAAAACTATTGAATTTGGTACATATGGGGTCTGATTTACTTCATTCTTGCATTGCGGTTTTGTTCATCACGGAGGTCCTGATTACAGCACCGAGCAGCCTCCCTTTTGGTGAAAAATCCCAGACTATTCACAACCCCTTCCTAAATGAATCCCTAACAATAAACCTATGATCTCAACCCTGAAACCCTTTTCTCCAGTACAAGCTGCTGGAAATTAGGACAGCAACCCAATTGGGAGCAGTTTCAGATGTGTCCTGCATCACTCGATCTGCCGATGCCGTTACTATTTTCACCTGGCTTATACAACGTATCTTAAAACCACAGTGAAAACAAACACATGGTATTATAATCATATATATGAGCAGATACTGCAGTCTTAGGACCATCCTCATAGGAATTAGATCAAACCTATTGACCATCTATGAGATTTTGAGGCTGCAAAGAAAGACATGAGGCAAATCAAAGGTGCTCCACTCTCATCAACGATCCAATAAAGACGAATTATGTATAGCGTGTAACAGTGATGACATATAGTGCTTGGCGTTCAGGCAATGGGTTATGAATTTCAAGTCCAGAAAGTTTAAAAAAAAAAAATGAATTCAGTTCTACAGAAATAGAAGTCACTTTTTGTGCCTTTGTTTCAGATAGAAGTAATGCAATGGAACATTTAGGGCTTAGATCTGGACCACAATGAAGATGAGGTCAAATGCAAAGTGAAGATACTTACGGAGTTTCTATGACCTATTCCAGATTCATTACCAACAAAAATGCACGATCTAAATAACATTACATGGGATAAAGGCTGCTGTAATCAGGCTCCGACTAGTAGCTAAATCGATTTTTAATATTAAACTAAAACTGTAAGGAATTTAATCATATCATACACCACGTACCTATTTGATGTAATGTAAGCTTCCATTGGATTACTTTCTTGTCCGACTCTTTCGGCACTGCTGAACTGGCAGAAGCCCCTGTATTTGCATAGTTTAGTAATTGCATCTTACTAATAGCCCGTAAAAGGTTACAAGCTATTAACCATACCATTTTGTTGAGGAACAGAAACCACTCCCTTGTCTTGATTTGCTTCCAACAGTACGATTGGGTCTAGAGTAGGTTCACCATCCTCGGTGATTATGGGTGCTGTGATGAATCTACCGCTTCCTATAAGGGGAAATTTCTGGCGGCATTCTTCCTTCAACACAGCGTATTGAGCTCTGATCTTGCACAACAAGGAGGAGCAGTTGTTGGATAGTTATCAAGCATTGTAATCCACAACTCTAAGTTGCATCAACTATTGGTAGCGTTACAAATATATGGAACCACATGGAAAAGGTGGATAAGTTGATAACTGATGACAAGAAATATTTAGCACCTATTTTAGCATTTGAATGGCCACAATATCTTTTAAAACTTTAAATGGCAGGCGGCCTTAGTTGACAAAATACAGTCATCATCCCACTAACATGCAACAGCACTAGTGAATATTATGTAAGCGAAGCAGAAAAGCTCGTCTACCTTCTCTTTTCTCGAATTTCCTCACGTTCGTCATAAGTGCTCTTAGGATCAAAGCAACCAAGTAGAAACTCCCACACTTCTCCTCTGATAGATGGATGGATTCCCTAATTATCCATCAATAAAGAACAGTTAACCCAAAGTTAGTCTTCAAAACAAAAATATATGTACTTATATGTGCATATACATACATACATATTTGTCACAAGTAAAGAATGATAGAAAAGATGAATACAAAAAATGTGGTCCAATTTCATTGAACGAATATATTTGAGTTCAAACAATTAGCTTGTTAACATTTATATGACTGCACCTGTTAGACTACATTACCCAGGCCAAAACCTTGGTGCTGGGTAGCTTTTTGATTAATCAGAATTATTCGGAAAATTTAGCAAACTCTGACTATGCTTAAAGTTGGCGATTCAGACATTCCTGACCAGTAGGACACAAGCGGGGAAAGTGAGTTTCGGGTGTCAGGTTTTCTCGAGTTTACCCGCGGGCACAAAAAATACTAATATAAAAGCTTTTTACCCTGTTTTGCATTCATTCTTACCATTATTTTCTCTCCCTGGAAATAGAGAAAAAGTCTAGAAACCAACAGCATCCCCCTCAATCGACTTTGGACTGACAAAGGTAACTCTTTGGCTTCTTACCCTCTTTTCTATTTGGGTTTTCTTGGGTTTTGGATCTACTGTCCAAGGATTTCGTAACTGCAAATCGGGATTTATTGATTGTTTATTCTCGACTAAGTTCTGGATATTCTTGGGATAAAAATCTGCATGCTCTCAGTTCATGAGAATCACCACTTTGTTTGAGTGTTTTCTTATTCTATAATGGGTCGTCAGATATTGGCCATATTCACCGAGGTAAAAAGAAATGGGTGAACTTCACTCCAGATTGGGTACGATTCTCTTCTCTGAACGGAGCCGCTTGTAGAGTGAGAAACCAGATTTACCATTCGTCTCTTCTTCACCATGGTCACCGCTGAATCTTAAGACCCTTCATCTTCTTCACATCTTCAAATTCCTTAGATCTCAATGTATTTTGATTAATGGGTTCTATTGGCTTTCAACTGTGTTCACAAATCTTTACGGTTATTGTCCTTCTTGAAGGAAGATCTCACAAGTCACAACAGAGATGATTCTTTGACTTTGATCGCCAGAGTGATTCTTTGAACGGATTCATATCTCAAAAGTTCCTTAGGAAGAACTGTTCAGAGTTATCTTCAGACTTCAATTGAGAAATGTTGGACAGATAACCTGTTTGGGTTCAGGTTTGTGGAGAACAACTGGTCATAGCGGGTTCAGGGTCATACTAAACCCGCCCAATTGCCATCCTTAACTATGATAACCATGACAAAAGAAGTTCTAGAAATGAATACTAAGTAAGAATGACTTTTTGCCCTTGGAAATTAAAGATTGTCAAAATATGTAGTTTACCTATTGGAAAAGAATCATTTCTAATTTCTAAGCAAAATGCATAATTTGTGTTTCGGGAAAAGCGGGCTTCCCGCTTATGTCATATAATTCATTCTCTACTTGAGCAAAAACTTCCCTGCCCAATTAAATATCTACGCACTCTCCAAAGAAGCAAATATTACATGCCAGAAATCAAGTAGGCAATATAACAAAGGAATGAAAAGAAGTTAGATTTAGTTAGTATATATGCTTACCCCACGATAGATCCGACCAAGAGTCTTTCCAATATCAAGATAACCATCATGACTGAACGCAGCTTGCCATTTTCTGACACTGAGAGTTTTGCCAGCCTGATGAAGATATTTAAGTAGGCAATAAAATCAGAAGATGCAGTGGCACAACCGGTAAAAACCAAAATGTGAATCAAATGATACTTCAATTCAATCATACAAGACGTGAACTATTGGTTCTTGAATCATACGAGCTGACTTGTGATACTAGAATTCATCATTTTAACACCAAAGAAATTAAAGTATAATCGATCTGTTTCTGATGCAGGGCTTGTAAGGCAGAGAAAGTACAAAATCGAGATTTCATGTCTAAGATGTTTTCCTACTAATTTGTTAGCTACGGATTCCTTTAGTTTATTAGTTTCTTTGACAGGTTTAATTATCTTATTTTTCAGTATTTTAGGATCAAGTTTATAATTTCAGTTTTAAAGTCAAGGGTATTCAGTTATTTAGCAAGAAAAGTTTATACTTGATTTTCTATGATAAAGATATAGTCTTTTCACAGAGAGAGTATTAGATAATGTTTGTGTGATTGGCCGAACCATTGTGAGGGTGAAGCACCCCGCTTCTTCTTCCTCCTTGTTCTTTGGGCACTGTAAATGAGTATTGTTCATTAGCCGCAAACAGCCCACGTTACTGCTTCCTTGTTCTAATCCCTTTTGGAACACTAACTCTACAATTATACAATCAGTCCCACATCATTTTTGCTGAGATTCGTCCCACATTGGGATCTTTTGAGCCGTGGTTGTAGTTAATAAGTTCATGGGGCTCCCATCATAGTCAATTGGTTTTGAGGCGGAAGTTTTGAACTCCATGGATTCTTACATGCTATCATAAACAGGATAGTTGTTTCTTGTTCATCATGCGGCCCACTAGTGCTCACCGCCATCCGTTTATGTTGTTAACATGTTTGGCTTGTATGATGCTACATCTGAGTGGGCGTGTTCAGATTCTTTGCATGTCGAGATTGTTCAAACTTGTGGGTAATTTATATGTTCATGGGTAACTCTCCTTATTTCCAATTGGTTTTAAAGTGGTACTCATGCATTCATACAAATTCATATCAGTGCTAAACTTCCAACGTCCTTTTATCCAGTAGGAGTAGCGTTGTTTTCCGTGATTAGACGCTGAGATTGCATCAAAATTGGATCATTAAATACGATGCTAGTTGTTGTCCTTAGACATGGGGTAAAAGGCCTTTCGAGAATTGAAATCAGTTGGTCCAACCGTTACCTAAGTATTATCAATAATTGGATACTCCTAACAGAGATAGGAAAAAATGTCGAGGGCATCATAGTTAAAGATTTAACTAAAAACTCTCTTACCATTATGGGTATGAATTCATATTCTGGTTATGAACCCGAAGGTGAACATCCAAGTGAAAAGGAAGAGAAGTGAAAATGAAATCCACAGCCTCAATGAGTGCTCCAAAATTGAATTCTTCTTCTTCGCTCTCTTTATATTTTGAGCACTGATCAGAATTCTATCCACGAGTACTGTTCATCCGCTGCAAACAGCCCACTTTATTGCTTTCGTGTTCAAATTCCTCCCAAAATCCTGACCTTGCATATGGTTCTACATCAGTCAGATTCCCAACTCTCTTGGTCTCTTAGACTAGAATTGACCAGTCATGAAGAAAAATATATTTTGACTAGGGGATTGCCCGTGCCCGAAGGCACTACCCAAGAAACACGTTTAACCTATTGTAATGTCATGAATAAAATAAGTATTTTTATCTACAAACATGAACAGAAAATGAAAACAACATAAATAATTGTAGTAAATAATCAGGAATAAAGAAAGCCCATTTTTTATATATAATTATGATAAAATGAGTGAGTAGTTAAGTGGGTAGTTGAGTAGTGGGTAGTTAGGGGGTGGTAGGTGAGATCTAAGGGTTGGGGTTAATTCAATCTAACGGTCTAAAAGACATTTTAAAGTCAACCGTTCTAATTTATAATATAGATTGCTTTGATCCAATATACCAAATTGCCAAGGTTATCAAAAGAATAAAAACTTGTCCTTTCAACCTTTCACCTACACATTACATTCTACGAAGGAATTTCACGCACTGGTGATTAACTTACCAGGGGAACAAACGCAGTTACTTCGAAACATAGAAACTGAGCAAGATCTGGATCATTTCTTGATGCAGATTTTGATAATAAAATTGAGAACATTTTAGCGTCATTGGATTGTGTGATGCATTCCAAACCCTAGGTGTGATGCCAATGGGAATCCTAGGTGGGATGCTTATTGATATTTAGGTGCGATGCCAATGGGAATCCTAGGTTGGATGCGTATGGATATCTAGGTGTGATGCCTAACCTTACTTCTCTTGTTCTTTCTGGTTCTGCGTTTCTGGTTTGTTTACTACTAGTTAGCTGATTTCACTCAGAAGTTCTCCCCAAACCCCAGAATTACTATTCATGGGAACTGTTCACACAGCCCATAAACAATTTGAGAAATTGCAAGTTACACGTCCTACATAAATTGGTATCAAAGTGCATGAATCATGCTGCTTCTATCGGTTCATGGAGTTCTAAATAATGCGTGAAGAACCTTCGGAGTTCAGAGTTCTCACTTGTGAAGTTCAGGAGGTGGTCTTAACAAAAGTTGTCTATACATGTCCAATTGCAGCACTTAAACTCAAGGTCGATTATTTTCCAACAAGGGGAGAATGAAGTATATGCTGACAATAAAACTCTTTTTAGTTTCATTGTTTTAGTTTCATTGGATTGTGTGATGCATCCAAACTCTAGGTGCTATGCCTATGGGAATCCTTGGAGTGAAGCTTACGCATAACTAGGCGTGTTGCCTAGTCTATCTTCTCCTTCTTCACCTCATCAGCTTATTTTTATTAATCTTACTAGTTCCGCGTTTCTGGTTTTTTTTTTCAACTACTAGTTAGCTGATTTCACTCAGAAGGTCTTCCCAAACACCAAAATTACTATTAACGACGGTAATGTTCACATAGCCTATAAACAGTTTGAGAAATAGCAGGCTACACGTCCTACATCAATTGGGACGGGAGCCTACGAATCCTGTGCTTCTACTGATTCACGGAGTTCTAATAACGCGCGAAGCACATAACGAATTCAGAGTTCACACTTGTGAAGTTCAGGAGGTGGTCTCAGCCAAAGGTAGGCACATGTTTCAATTGCAGCGCTTCAAAACTCATGGTCAAGTTTTTTTTTTTTTTTTTTTTTTTTTAACAAGGAGAGAAAGATGCAGATTCTGGTAATAGAATTGAGAGATTTTTAGCTTCATTGGATTGTGTGATGCATTCGAAACCCCAGGTTCGAATGTTGAAGATTGTCACAGGAGCTGCTAGGATTTAATAAAACACATGTTTTTTAGGCAGTCAAAGATTGTTGTGGCTGACCTATTCTTTTGCAGATTTTTAGGGATACTTTTGTTGCTTAACAACATCTGATTTTGATGCTATTTTCGTACCTTTTTGTTATGTCTTTGCTGTATAAATAAGTTTTTTTTGGAAGACCA
Source organism: Linanthus parryae (assembly GCA_023055425.1). Lineage (NCBI taxonomy): Eukaryota > Viridiplantae > Streptophyta > Magnoliopsida > Ericales > Polemoniaceae > Linanthus > Linanthus parryae. The sequence goes on from JALGPY010000010.1 coordinate 23,049,105, forward strand.
TACACTACAAACTTAATAAACTCAGAACTTAACTCATACAAGCTGAAACTCATAACTTCGAAAATGGGTTTTAACGCAAGAACACCCTTGGTGGGTGCGCTGTATAAATAAGTTCCTCATATTATGTGGTAGACTTTTTCTTTATGCTCTCTCAAATAAAACACCAACAGCGAAGCCTATGGGAATCCTAGGTGGAAAGCTTATGTGTATCTAGTGTGATACCTAGCCTATCTTCACCTTAATTTTCTTATTCATTCTAGTTCTGAGTTTCTAGTTTTTTATTACTACTATTTGGAGGGACTGATTTCACTCAGAAGATCTTTCTAAACCCTAAAATACTATTCGCGGGTACTGTTCACACAGCCCATAAACAGTTTGAGAAATTGCAAGCTACTCGTCCTATATCACTTCTATAGAAAATCAATTCCGAATGTCTTATTTTTCTTGTACATGTAAATTGGTTCTGGTAATTTTAAGAATACTAGAGTGTAGTGTTTGGGTTTGCAATAATTGGAGAAGAAAGCTAGCATCCAGGCAGCAATAGCTCACTCCGGAATTGGGATCACGATCTATGATTTCCTTACATCTGCATGAGTCTTCCTCACAATAGGTACTTTTATCCAGAACTTTTTGATGTTTCTTTATTTCGAAAGCTTTTCCTGAAATCCAAATTTACCTCAATGTTTTCATCTCTCTGTTTCATATTTCAGTTAATCAATTATACATTTGCAGCCACCAATCCAACAACCTCACATAAAAAACCAATAATTTAGCATCAAAGACCTAAAAAAAATCCTAGCAATTGTGAGATAACAAAAACTAAGAGTTAGATAACCTGGTATTATCATTCAAATATGTCAACCAGAAATGATGGGTATTGAGAGGACTAACATACCTTGATCTTGAAGTTGGTTTTGGGAACATCAGTGCTGCATTCAGGTCGAACTTCATAGAAAGAATCAGTTGGAGTTCCATAGTCCCTCCACATCTTTGCACAGATACAAGTACGAATACCCTTTTCTCTAGATCAACACTAAGAGCTGAATTCACCCACAATAATCAAAACCCAGATCACGTTTCCCAGAATGGATCAGAACCCAGATCAGAGAATCGCAAAAAATGGTTCACTTCGATCGTGGTATTGGTTGTTCTTCGAAAGGGATGAAGCTGCAGTTGACCCTGGTGAGTTTTTAGAGGAAGTGGGTTATGGACAGCCGGCTCTCAGCTGTGATAATGGATTAGTTGAGGGAGAGAGAGGAGGAGAGGTTTTAGAGGATGTTGACAACTGAAACGCCATTAAACAACCCCAACTATATTAATTAATACCTGGTTCTAACTTCTAACCACCACGATTGAATTGGTCTCTTCTTTGGCTTTCTTTTGTCTATATTTCCGATTCTGCTCGTAACGCGTACGTTATTGACGCTGGCGAAGATGAGAGAGATCGAAGGAGCTCAATGGGTTCGAACCCACTAGTAGACTTCATCCCCAGGTAGTTCTTCATCCTGTCCGCGGCCACTTGACCATTTGATGACAGAGACAGACCACTTGGTCACGTTGACCGGAAGCGGCCAACAGAATCGTTGTTTAGCCTATCAACGGAACGGCATGGTCAGGTTCAATAAGTAACCTAAAGAAGTACTTAGTCCGTTCTCATGTTCCATGTTTGACTTTTTCTTCCGTAACCGGATCAATTTGACCCGGTTATTTGGATAGTAAGACGATGTAATTTTTTTGGTAATTTTTCCATGTTGTTATAGAGTAAATTATGCTCAACAACACTGAGCAAAGTTTACCAAATTCTTGCACCATTTCACTAATCAAATCACGGTATCAAAGTGACCCGGTGAATAGTAGAAAAATACAAACTTGAAAGATAAAGAAAGAACAGAGGAAGTAAATGAATTGAAGGACACACCTGATTTGTCACTTGTTATAAAAAATCCACCATAGTTTCTATTTAACTTCCTGACATACATATAGTTTATAAATTGCAACAAATCACCACAATCATCCCGTGAAGTTAACTTTTAACAGTATCATATACGTGAATACACGGGATATATGATAAATGTCATGTGACGGGTTAAATGGTGCGTGACATATAAGTAAACAAATGGTAGTTGTCTTGAAGAAGAAAGTTGACAAGTGCCTAAATAGTTCTAAGACTTTTCTTAAGTCATAGGTGATTAGTGACTGGTATCAATTTGTAAACTATACCTAGGTTTTAAGGACAAATTAAAATTCCGACAAATTTTCAGTAATAAATGTCAAACTACAGGTAGGATTGTGAGTGAAATTAAAGTTGTAGTATGTTTTCGGTAACAATTGGAATAATGCATTTAGGTTTATCGTAATTAAGCATGTTTTCTAGAAAATTTAAAATCAATGTGAATCATATACCGATGTGTAGATATCTTCGTTGCAATTTCAGGAATATTGTAAATTTTGGATAAACAATTTGTGAATTATGGCCTAAAAATCGGGCTGATTAGGTGTTTTTGGACTAGAACGGTAGATAACTGCTAAGTTTTGTAACGAATTACGCAGCGGAATTAAACAAATAAGATCCGCACAAGACCCACCAAGGATCACAGGAAGAGACATCATAACGATAGTGAAACTTGTACTAACAATTACCTTGTTTGTCTCCTGCGATGACTTCAAATGCAAAATATTGTTTGCGTCTTTATAGCTAGTCCACACCTAGGATGAAGAACTAGATTCCTCCACGTCTTGTGCGAGAAACCGGTGGAAGAAGGAGGAAGAAGAATCACACAACGGAGACCAAAGGGATGCTTAGCTCTTGGCCGACGGGTAGGGGCGGACGGTGTCTAGGTTCGGCCTCGACTTGTCTTGCTCTCTCTCCTCGCTTCTCTCTCTCTCTCTCTCTCTCTCTCTCTCTCTCTCTCTCTCTCTCTCTCTCTCTCTCTCTCTCTCTCTTTGTGTTATGAGCATTAGTGAGAAAACAAGCTAGTAGTGTCTTTTATATAGTCCAACAACTCCTTGTTAACTACATAAAGGTCCCCATCCTAATCTTGTCCAAACACAGATTAGTCAAACTTGCAAATTATTCCTACTAAGTTTGCAAATAGTTGTGTATTGATCATTCTACTTAATTAATCATATTAATAAATTCCCAAGTCAAGTTTAATCCATATGACGTGTGACCCCATAGGTTTCTACTTAGTTGGTAGTAACGATTACTGGCATGGCGCGGTGTCTAGCAACACATCCATGGCACCCAACTAATAGAAATAGTCATTACTTTGACAAACCTTGTGCAAGTATTGTCTCATCCTTTTGTCTCTATATCCGAATTGGACAAGAGACATACAAGTCACACTCGTATATCCAATCCATAGTTTCTCGATCCTGGGAATAGTGTTATCCATGAAGATAACATCAATATCTTATATTGATATTATTTGAGTCTGGCCAGACATTCTATAAGCACCATCCCTCGAGTGGTCGTGGATATTTGCTCCCGTTATGTGGGAGGGACAAATTCTATTTACATCACTACCATCTCTAAGCTTGCTTCATATTGTGTCCGAAACACGTCTTTATTACTACCTAGTTACGGTGTAGCGTTTCACGATATCAAAACACAATATTCCACAACTAGAGGATCTAATGATTTCAAGTCTAAGGATGACAATACCGTTTTCATTACGAGAAGCACTTGTGACTTTACATAACATGTGTGTAGCCTCCTCGTTGTGGGTCAATTCAGTATGCTATTACCCTTACTGCATACCCATGTGTTGGATCGTTATATCTCCATATCAATCCTACCCCATAATAGTCAATAGTTGATTGTCCTGATAATCAGTATAACCGACTAGGGATATTTAAGAATATAACTTTTATATTCTAAGGACTTCATTTATGTCTACATATATCCATATCGGTAACATAATGAATATTAAGTCCATATAGATTTCATAAGAAATAGATTGCATCTAGGGCATATTTTCAACAGTCTGCCACTTGCACTAGAGTCAATCTGGTGCATCATATGCCTATTGATCTAGCATAGCCCTCATGCTATTGCTGCGCAATGGGCGTAGTAGGCGAGACCTCTGCTAGTACTTTTTGCATATATGCATATCTCCTCTATCAACAATTGATTGAGATTGAATATTATGAGTAAGTGCATCCCATGTAGTGATATACTCAGTCCTCTGTGGTAGAATCGACACCTGTATCTTGCATGGAATCTCTTCCAGCTCATAGTTCCTCCCACTAGGGCAAAACATAAAACTATTGTATAATCTGAAATCATCTTTATCATATTGGAAGTTCTCATTACTATAACCCCTTACAGTAAACTCTTCCTATCCTCTATTTATAAAGAATTCATCCTTTAGTTCTTCTCAAGTACTTAAGGATATTCTTGACAATTATCCAGTGACTCTCACCCGGATTCGACTGGTATCTCCATGTCATGCTCATATGACATGACTGGCCTAGGCGTATCTCGTGAATCTCATTCATACGGTCATTTCTCAATCTAATTGGAAAGACAGATACTCTTCCAAAGACTAATTCCATGTGAGATGGGTAAGAATCCATATTCTTGCACGTTGAACCATTTCAACACCTTATCAATATATGTACCATCACTTAAGTCAAACATCTATCTTGATCTATCTCCATAGATCTTTATATATTGTCTACCCTAAGTCTTTTATTGAAAATCAATTCCCTAGCCAATCTCTACAAGATTGCCGAGTAGGGACATAATTCTCAATGATTAGTTTGTCTCTTCTTACAAGACCAGAAATATAATTGTGCTCCCACTAACCTTCTAGTAAACACAAGCTTCATCTTCTTTCTTGTTGAAATCAAACCATTTGATTTCATCATTAATCGAATATTCCAACTCCAAGAAGCTTGACTCGATCTGTAGACAATTTAAGAAAGATGCGAATGGATTCAAGCATCACAATTGGGGAAAAATATTTCGTCGTAGTCTATACTATGAGCTCACAGGAAACTTTTCCCACCAATTGTCCCTTATAAGTAATCTCATTACCATCCATGTTGGTTTCCTTATAACCCACTTCCACTCTATGGGTCCTACCATTTCAGGTGGTTACACCAAAGTTCATACTTTGTTGGTATACATGGATTCCATATCGTATCTCATGGCTTCAAGCCATCACTGAGAGTCATGCCCACTTGTGGGCATCTCATAGGTTGTAGGCTCATCTCCATGAGCAACACATCTACGGGTTATGAGATATCCATTTTTCTCTAGTCCCTTGACACATTTAACCTATGAGGTTCTTGTGTTACCTGAGTAGGTTGCTCCACAATACCTTGTGATCCTGCTCATGTTCCATAAAAAAGGATCAATGTTCTGTTGTGGATCTTGAACTCCTTCAAGTTCTACTTTTCTCCCACTGTTTCTTTCGGAGACAATCTCTATTTAGAAACACATCGGATCGAGCAACAAGCAATTTGTTCTCATTTGGATTATAGAAATAATATCCTTTGTTTCCTCAGGATATTCCACACAGTACATTTATCCGACTAGGATCCAAGTTTATCTGTAAATTATTTACATAAACTTCATAAACCAAATTCTTTATGAATGACATACTAGGACACTTCCTAATCCATATCTCATATGGTGTTTTTCATATCTTTTCCCAATAAATAAGTCTTACATGTCTCACATGATTCATAGTCAAACGAGTCCAGAAATCCATCCATATGGAGTTCTATATATGCACCTCTTATTCATGTGGTCTAAACGACAATGCTAAAGATAAGTGAGGTTCATATCATTATATGGAAACCTCTTGGTATTAATGTTACAGATGAAATTACCATGATCAAGGATATACAATCCATTAGAAAAAATTGCATTACAACAATGTATATCAGAAACAAATGGAACAACGTTTGTCCTTTATTATGATAGAGAGTCTTTATTGTCCAAACAAGAAACTATGATAATACACCTACTCATAGCAGGGACAATCACTTTTATCTAATTCATAAACAATTAAAAAGGTAGAGATAATTCCCTACGGCTAATTCAGCAACCCCTTGCTTCATTGCCCCACGAGTAGGTTTATTTCTTCCTCACCTCTACATCTCTTGAGATCCTCCACATTTCTATAAACGTGAGATCCTCATCTAGTATCATATGCTCATGATGATGAGATATATACATTGACTTCTATAACAAAAATACCTTAATTAAAATTCATAATTCCTTTATTATTTCCTTCCAGGTACCATGGGCAGTCTCTCTTCCTCTACATCACCTATGAGACTTTAAGGCAACTTGGTTTTAGCAACAAGATTGATTTATAGCCATGGGGTCGGCGCAAATCATTTGTCCTTATCCATGCTGTTAATAATTAACATGTTTTTGCCTAAGACCTTTATGAGTGCTTTGTTTAGAGATTCTCATCATATTAAGTAAATCACCTTTGAACAAAACTATAATTGCATCCAATGCAATTCTTGGTCCACTTGGGCGAATAACTTATATTGTTTATCTATCTCATAGATAACACCCATTCTCTAACCTTTTAATCATATTTAATTAGCTTAGTTGCGTATGAACTCTTGCTTTAGCAGTCACACATTACTAGCTTGTGCCGTTGTGTCATATCTTGATGAATCAAGTTGCCTTGCTTTGGCAAGCCCGAACTTCATTACATCTTGATCATTGCTAAGCAAGAGATGATAAAACGCAAAGGGGAGCAACACTTCATACCTTTCATGTCTAGCTCGCTCTTTGAATGAGCTTCTTTTAATGTATGATCATATCATACGCCTCCATGGTTCTCATGTTGCTTCCAAAGCTCAGAGTTCATGGAAGCTAACACGAGGCAAGTGACATCCAAAGAACCATTCTTTGATGTTCCTTCCATTAGGTTTTAAAGTGTTTTGGTAGTCAATGGGAAGAGAACTTTATGTTCTACGATGTACAACATTTTTTCTTAAATATCATTTTTATACCAGTCTAGAAAATAGATTCCAGGCAGCTTGTCCTTCTTAAGGACATACAGTTTCATTTTGTTTGTTTAAAGCCACGGGCGTTCAACACAAGAGAATTACGCTAAGTACTGTGACGTATAACTATATTTAACAATGACTTAAATTGTCAAAAATAGCTCCCACTATTTCTCTCGAATTAATAATCCTCCATATTAATGCGAAAAATATCATTATATTTTCTAGTGGGTCCAAGGTCCATATTTCACTTCTTTTGTTCTTGCTTTGGCAAGTCACTCAAAATTAGTTATTTAGGTAGGAACAATTTCAATTGCATCCCATGCAACTCTTGGTTCAATTGAGCAAATAACTCCTTATTTATCTATCCCCATAGATAATCCCAATTGGTTGCCTCTAGGCTTTTAATCTTATCAAAATCTCCTAGTTGCGTTCAACATCTTACTCAAACAATTGCACATTACTTGCATGTGCGATCGCATCACATCATGACGAACCAAGTCGCCTTACTTTGACACGCATGAGCTTGGTAATCATGATCATGATGAGTGTTTAAGTAAAAAGAAGGCAAAACGCAATATTTAATTTGAGGGATTTTGCTTTTTGAATTTTAATTGTTTTGTTGATCCATATCAACCTACTTATTTTGAGTTGGGCAAACTCACAAATAAAAGATCGGGGTTGTTAATTATCTTATTATCATATTTTGCATGCATCATCCATACACCATCAATAAATAATAAGACAATAAATAAACAACCACAAACAAAATTAAACCTGGTATGGATATGGCCTCTAAACTAAGAGATTCCCAAGCCAATGAGAATATCTATGAACCCTAAAAAATAACAAGCTCATCTCCATGTGCCTCCATCTTTTGGTCGATGCTCCATAGCTTCTTAGCCTTGTGGAATGCTCCATCTTGTGGTCCTTCAATTCTTTAGGTTTCTTCTTATCCATACATTGACTATCATCTATTTTATCTAATACCAACTAGCATCTATAGTAAATAAAAAGATCTCACAGGTTGAGAAGAAGACAGACTCGCAGGCCGTAAAACCTGATTAACTATTACATTAATTTTATCATCTCGCAGGCCATAGTAAAAAACCACAAAAATTAAACATTCACAACATCCACAAACTAAAGCCATATTCAATCACCATGCATATAGCACATAAACAGTTAAAAATCTAATTTTAACGCGCTTGGTCAATTTTAATTGATTTAGGATTAACTAAGGTCAAAACGATCAAAGAGGGCCCACCATCATTATGGTCGAACCCCTAAAGGACCGCCACAGGCCTTGGGGACGTCCAGGCCCTAGCCCACACGGCTAGGTCGTGCGCTAGGGAGGCCCGTCCCCTTGGCCGTGGCTTTCCTTGGACGGCAAGGAAGGGAGGGGCGGTCCCCTAGGGGGCCCGAACCTCCTTGGGAGGTTGTGTTCAAAACGACTTCCTCCTTGTCGCCCAAGTTTAGTTGTTTATAAATTGGAAAAACTCATTTTTCCAACTTGTGCCCGCCCAAACCCTAGTTTTCTAGATCAAAATTTTCACATCACAGGTGATCCAAATTCACTAATCCTTACATCCAACGTAATATTAGATCTTGTTTGGTTGTATTATATACAAATTACATCAAATATGCTTGATTTGTCCGTTTTACGCGATAAACAATGATTAAAGTTTAAAATAGACATAATCATAACACATAAACTACGTTATGCTCTACAACCCGTGGCTATGATACCACCGTTGGGTTTTGTAATGTATTACGCAGCGGAATTAAACAAATAAGATCCGCACAAGACCCACCAAGGATCACAGGAAGAGACATCATAACGATAGTGAAGGTTGTAGTAACAATTACCTTGTTTGTCTCCTGGGATGAATTCAAACGCAAAATATTGTATGCGTCTCTATAGCTAGTCCACGCCTAGGATGAAAAACTAGATTTCTCCACGTCTTTTGTTAGCAACCGGTGGACGAAGGAAGAAGAAGAATCACACAACGGAGACCAAAGGGTGGCTCGGCCTCCTCTTGGCAGAAGGGTAGGGGGAAGACGGGTCTAAGTCCAGCATAAAATTGTCTTTCTCTCTCTCCTTGCTTTTCTCTCTCTCAGTCGATGTGTTATGAGCTTTAGTGAGAAGAGTTTCATTTACTTAGTCCAACAACTCCTTGTTAACTACATAAAGGCCCCTATCCTAATCCTGTCCATACACGGATTAGTCCAACTTACAAATTAGTCCTACTAAGTTTGCAAGTAGTTGCGCATTTTTTTTTGATGAACCAAACGATCTTATTAAAGGGACGTCACTCCCAGAAAATCACTGTTCTGAACATGCATAGCCCAATCTGGCGTTTGAGAGTAAAAACTAATATCATATTCTACCAAAGCTCTACTTGCAACTAGGTGGGCAAAACAGTTACCCTCCCTATACACATGTGTAAAAACTACCTCTTGAAACTTTGTTAACAAACTTGTAATCTCCATCAGCTTTTCTCTAAGATCCGAAATAATTTCTCGCTTGAATAAACTTCCAACTCCATTAGCTTCCACCATTTTGATTGCCAACATACTGTCCGACTCCAAATAGACCTTATTCATCCCCAATTCTGCTGCTAGTCCAAGACCCACCTCCATTGCCGTGAGTTCTGCAAGGAGTGGAGATCGTTGCCTGGCAACCCGTCTTTGTCTAGCTGCAACAAACCCCCCTGCCTCGTCCCGTATGACCGCTCCAATACCGTTTGCTGGACAATACTCTTTCCACGTAGCATCTCCGTTTACTTTAAGGAAACCAGGCGGTGGAGCCTTCCACCTGTCGCTGCTATTACCCGACTGCTGCACGCAGTTGTCTTCAAGCTTTCCGGTGATCCTCGATTCCTTAAACCAGTGTATGTACTCCTTGCATCTATCAGCCACATCTGCTGGGTTCGAGATTTTGGAATTGAAAACCTTTTCATTGCGATTTTTCCAGATTGCCCACACCGTAGCCGCAAAAAGTTCGCAGTTACTTTTGGATTCCTCCAGGAAAAATTGTATCATCCACTCGCAAAAATTGTTATTTTTGTTCCGCAATAACTCTTCTCCGAGCATTAACTTCCACACCATCTGAGAATGTCCACAACTACCAAATAGGTGGTCACTGGTTTCGACTTCATCTTCGCAAATGGGACAAACAAGAGGAGCTTCAACACCTCTCTGTCTGAGTTTCCAGGCCACTGGAAGAGAATCAAGCCAAATTCTCCAGCTAGTAACTAACAATTTCTTAGGAAGCTTAAGTTTCCACAACTTGTTAAGCCATTGGCTACATGAGAACGCGCCTGATGAAGATGGGAGGGGCTGTGTGTGCTTCCTTTGTGCTCTATATCCTGTTTTCACTGAATAATGTCCGTGTTCGGAATGAACCCAATAAACCGAATCACCTTCAGCATCATGTATTATTGGAACTTTCAGAACTTCCTCAACATCGACTGGCCATAATAAGCTCCGGACCTTCTCTATATCCCACGTATTCGTTTCAACGTTGATGAGTTCACTAACCTTCATCTCCGAAGCTTCAGCTGGACAAGTTGTGATCAGTTTGTAAGTATCCGGCCTCCTCAACCATAGATCATGGAAGATATTCACACTCTTGCCATCCTTTATTTTCCACATCAGACCTCTTTTTAGTAGATCTCGTCCTGCTATTATACTCCTGAACGCAAAGGAGATTTGCGCCGAGGATTTCAATTTAAAGTCCAAAAGAGAGCAGCTTCTATAGTATTTAGCTTTAAAGACTCTGCTCACCAAGGAATTCGGATGTTGTAAGAATCTCCAAGAGTGTTTTGCTAGCATCGCCCTGTTAAAATCTTGAAAATCTCTGAACCCCAAACCACCGTTTTCGCGATATTCCTTCATTTTGTCCCACGCAACCCAATGGATTCTCCTCTTGTTCTCGTCTCCACCCCACCAAAATCTTCTAATTACACGCTCAATATCCTGACAAGTTTTAACTGGCAATAAGAAGCAACTCATCGTGTGGTTTGGAACAGCTTGAGCCACAGCTTTAATGAGAATCTCTTTACCAATAGATGATAAAGAAGCTCCCTTCCACCCTTTCATCTTAGCATAGACTCTCTCAACCAGCGGACTAAAAGTAACTGTCTTACTTCTTCCTACCTGGGTAGGGAGCCCCAGATAGCTATCATGTTGAGTTTCAAGCTGAACCCCACAAAGTGCACTGAGAATAACTCTATCTTCCACAAAGTTGCGCATTGATTCTTCTACTAAATTAATCATAGTAATTAATTCCCAAGTCTAGTTTAATTCATATGGCGTGTGACCCCATAGGTTTTTACTTAGTTGGTAGTAACGATTACTAACATGGAGCGGTGCCTAACGACACATCCATGCCACCCAACTAATAGAAATAGTCAATACTTTGACAAACCTTGTGCAAGTATTATCTCATCCCTTTGTCTCTATATCTGGATTGGACACGAGGCATACAAGTCACATTGGTATATCCAACCCACAGTTTCTCGATCCTGGTAATAGTCTTTTCCATGTTGATAACATCAATTTCTTATATTGATTTATCTGAGTCTGGCCAGACATTCTATAAGCACCATCCCTCGAGTGGCCGTGGATATTTGCTCCTGTTATGTAGGAGGGACAAATTATATCTACATCACTACCATCTCTAAGCTTGCTTCCTATTGTGTCCGAAACGCGTATTTATTACTACCCAGTTACGGTGTAGCGTTCGACGATAATAAAACACAATATTCCACAACTCGAGGATCTAGTGACTTCAAGTCTAAGGTTGACAATACAGTTTTCACTACGAGAAGAACTTGTGACTTTACGTAACATGTATGTAGCCTCCTCGTTGTCGGTTAATCCAATATGCTATTACCCTTAATGCATACCAATGTGTTGGATCGTGATATCTCCACATCAATCCAACCCCATACTAGTCTATAGTTGATTGTCCTATTAATCAGTATAATCGACTAGGGATATTTAAGAATATAATATTTATATTCTAAGGACTTCATTTATGTAAACATATCTCCATATCGAAAACATAATGAATAGTAAGTCCATATAGATTTCACAAGAAATAGATTGCCTCTAGGGCATTTTTCCAACAATAATGTTTATTAAAAAATAAAAGAATTGTTGAAATTATAATTTGACTATAATATGTAATCAGACAACGAGGCGAACCCAACAGTGCAAGCCATAACAAGATGTAGATACCCAAAACCATGATACCATCGACAAGCCACGTTGCGCCCCAGATGATGGACACGTGTACAGCTGTTGTGCTACGCATAGCACCGAAATGCGTCATCTGCTTACGCGTATGCAAATAACTGCAAGGTAGGGTCCTTCGCATATGCGCTTTGTACTAACGGGACTCCGGGTCCATGTGGTTTGTAGTCTAGAGTAAGGTATGTCGCGTGCGAGATGCCTACGGCTCTCGTATGTTATCGAGAGACCCGCAAATGGACTGTCACGTCCTCAAAGTCGTGGACCACGATCCCTACATATACGGGCCGTGAGCCGCCCAATTAGGCGGACATTAAGGCCACAAGAGGTTCCATTAACATCGTGTGTACTCACCCATGTTTGTCTAATGGTCTGTATATAAGGGATTTGTCCCATGCAGAACAATATCGATCGATCAGACGACAAACAGCTACAAAAGTTATCACACTCAGCTCAACCATCACTGTGTCACCTCTGGATAACATTTGTTGCCTTGCTCTTACCTCGAACCGGCTCTCATCTACGGTCCCAGAACAGGTTAACCAGGTGTCGTTTGTTTGTTCTGTAACTTGCAGGAAGACAGAGGAACTGCCCCTGACACGATCCAACCGCAAGTGTACGGCTGTCGCGTGTAGTAATATCCGGTAATCCGGGTTTGTCGAACCCAAGGGACTTGTCGTGAATTAACTAAGATGATTAAATTTGTGTGGGCAAGCAAATGGATTGTTTTATTAAACTAATAATTTAAATAACAAATTATTAAAATTGAGACTAATACGAGGGATAAGTATCAGGATTTTTCTAGGATCACTAGGTGAACACCGTTAACGAATTACATTTTGAAACATAGATAATGTTTTAATTTGCCAAACGAGCAATAAGACTAACCGAGTTACCAAGCTAGCTTTCTATGCCTAAGTCAAATTACAACCGAGTTACCAAGTTCTAATTATCCCTAAAACATATAATGACGATCATCTAATTCTACTCAACGTTCACAGTCGGTGGTTGATTTCTCTAACCCGTGACTACGTGCTTAATTCAATTATCCGGGCAATTCGTTGCTTTCACTAACGTATTACCTATAATATTCTTACTGCAACGTCTCACAATAGCAAGATAGATTAAGAGTATGAATTAAACATAACAAACAAGAACATCATCAATTAAGTTTAAGCAAAACGTGAATCAAATTCATAATTCGCCAAAACGGCTTCAAACCCTAGCTACCATAGATAAATCCCAATAATAAACTTAGCTACTGCGATACATGATCAACACGATAAAGTTTATATTGATCATGATAAAAAACAATGAAAAAGATAGAGAAGAGAGATCAAACGATGGAATCCTCGCTCTCACGACGAACTCCAAGCTCCAAGCCTTCCTCCAACTTGTTCATCCTTGTCTCCAGCAGCCCTCTGTTCTTTTAGGTCCTAAACATCGTCATGTATAGGGCTGGGCACGATTTTTAATGTATTTTGGCCGAATTTGCAATTCAACCCCTCTAGTTTGCAATTATCGGACATATTTCATAAGCTGATCTTGCGCGGGGCTTTTCTACCTCATCCGGACTCCGTTTTGGGCCTATCTTATATTGTTGGAAAGCCCTGGATGATTGCTTTCCAATGGCGTAGGCCTTGCTCCAAAATGGTATGTGTAATTCTAGATACAGCCCGAATACTGAAGACTGGTCCAGTGAACTTTTCCAGCTCTTCTTCGTTTTTGTGTCATCTTCGGCGGACCATATCTTTCTCGTACGACCTTTGATTGAGCTCCGTGACCTACCGTTGGAAAGCTAATTGAGTCTACTTTCATTTGGAATTAGTCTCACTATAGAAGGTCTTGTAGAACTTAAGATATTATCAAAATAATTAAGGTTGGTCAATTATGCTCCTCCAACTTTGCTTCTCTTGCTTCTTCTTGACTTCTGAAGCTCGATTCTTCTCTCCGCTTGCTCTCCTCATGCAATGTTCCTATATATCACAACAGTAACACTACCGAGAAGATCAAATGTGATAAAATCAAGCAAAATCATACGTAAGCTATTCAAGAAACGCCCGAATTGTACGTTTCAGCTAACAAACATCCAAAATTTTTTCTTCCCAAATAAGCCCGAAATTCATCACTTTGCATCGAAACACACACAAATAACAATGTAGAATGTACGTATGATAACTCTTACTAAGGAGTTATCAAATACCCCCACACTTGCAATTTGCGCGTCCCGAGCAAAGTCTCATCTACTGCATTCATCTGTCTACTAGCCGACAAAACACAAACGACTCAAACACGACACAACAGTGCAGCAATATGATGCAAATGCAATTCTATACTCGATCTTAAAAAAATTATTTAAAACATCAAATTTCTCTCTTTTTTGGCAAGAATAGGCAATTTCTCTCTCATCAGCTGAAAATCATCAAGCGCTCATTAATCCTCTTTGAAATTCACTTACACGTAGCATGAATTTGAAATAAAACAATTCCATGTATCAGCTCACTAAGGCGTCTCCTTTCTTCCACCAATTCAAAACCAAGACACAAGCACGTCCTAAGCTTCATTGGGCCTAATTCAGCTCAAATTTCACTGTAGTCTTTCTTCGCCGAATCATCTGAGGTTTTCAGACCCTCTTAGCCTTTATTGCATTTGAATGCAAATTGTCCCAGTGAAGGGAGTCACAACTCCTGTAAAATAAGGCTCGACTTTAGTTTTCCTCTCTAAGCTCTACTTGGATGGAATCCAAATTTTCCGTGTGAGCGGAAGCACATAGGTTGTTTCTCCTTGAAGTACAATTTTTTTTTCTTTTTTTTTCCGATTTTCTCATTTTTTTTTCTTTCCTCCTCTGTTTTTTTACAACCGTGCAGTAGAGCATAAAGAGCGTGGGCTTTTTCGGTTAACTCTTGTGACCACCGTAAGGGATGGTGGTGTACGCCCCTCAACTTCACTTAGGCTGAGGCAACCGTACCACATGAAACCAACTCTACACGAAGGTCCACCCCAGATCAACAAGAGACCACAAGTTTCCACTTGAAAACGGAATATTCAGCTACAAGCAAAACTCAATCTAATTAGCACACTATAGGAAACTTAGACATACTTTTCATGTCATTCTTTCACAACTTCTAAAAAGTCCCGGGACATCCTTAGTGAAACCTCTACACAAAATATTTAAATAATAAATTTTTTCCAACTACGGCACTTCCTACTCAAAAGGATTCATTCACTAAGCTCTCTTCAGTTTCAAGATCCTCAATTGTCTTTTCTCAAATTTTTAAATCTTTAATTTTTTATGGATTTTCTCTCTTTTTTTTTTTCATTTTTTGTATTTTTTTTAATATCCTACCTCTATATGCAAGGCTTTGACATGAAAAAAAAATTGACACAACACAACTCAACTTTTTGGTGGGTATACTCAATTATGTAAAAGTGCAAACAGTATGTAAACTACACTACACAATACGACAATATAAGTAAAAACTCAACATAAACCACAACACTAACTCACATACAATCTAAACACATTCTACATGTAACTGGCTATGCAAGACACTATGACTAGCAAACAGATAGATCACCCCCACACTGAATGCTTCGTTGTCCTCAACGAATTCAGAGAGTATGCATGAAGACTCAGCAATCAATGCGTTGGCCAGTAGATGAGATGGAGCTTGACATACTTATATAAAATAAACACAAAATTAAGCAAAAGAAAAAGATACTCACAACCACCTCAAGGGTGGGGACGAAATCACGCCAAGTAGGGGTGCACACGGATCGGATTGGTCCGGATTGAGGTTGAGTAAATCCGATCCGCCGGTTTACGGATCGAAACGGATCGGATCCAGTTAGATCCACGGTTTCGCAGATCGGACCGGATTAATCCGCGGATCGCAAATATTTCAAAGTATTTTCAAATATGTTCAACTAACAAAGTACACACTATTATACAATTATTATTCAATATAATTTTTAGTTAACGTACGAAATAGCTTCATCTTTATATCATCAAAAATTAAAATTATTCAACACGATATTGATAAGTAATGACATTATTAAGTTAAAGTTACCATTAGAACAAATCAAATTGATAAAATTAGTAAAAATAACATAATAATAAGTATAAACGGATCAAACGGATTGACGGATCGGATCGGATTTATATTTCTTGATCCTAGTCCGATCCGTCACGGATCGGTTCGGACCCAATCCGTCACGTATCGGACGGATTTGCGGATCGGTGCGGATTGACGGATTCTTGTGCACCCCTAACGCCAAGTAGTCCCCAAGCACAGTAGTGGTGCCACCATGCTCCTATACAGTCAATGTGTACTCGCACAACGGGGTCGACTGCCCTCCTCTACTAAAATCCATGTCTGAAGAAGAAAATATTATCAGCCCCCAACACAAACTTTGCTTACACAAGAAAATATTTCTAGAGAGCGGCGCGTGGGTCGCACACACGACCGAGGGCGCCCCCTGGCGCCACACAAGCCAAAGGCACCAAAGGTTGATGTCACCAACGCGAGTGATAACGTTACCAATAGGCCGGCGAGTCAATTTCAAGTCAGAGTCAGGGAGTGCAATCAATATAGTGACTCGGTCCACACGTTGGGGCGAGAGGCCAAAGGGGCCCGCCCACGAGATGGCGACCTCATTGCACTTTTTGTGGTATTTATTTGGGCAGATCCATTTTTCATTTTTTTCTAGTTTTAATGGATATTTGTCCATAATTTTCTGGAATCTCTACAAATTTAGTTTTCACGAAGATGAAGAACTCTTGAATGTTCATCAGAGTAAGCAGGAGGCTAACTGCTGTGAGAGCAGGAAATGCAGTGAGAGGGAGCAGTAACGAAGAGTCTACATGTAATACCCACAATTTCTAAACATGTTCTAAGTGCAATTTTTAATAACTTTGGGGATAAATTTCAAATACTTTTTTTTGGCTTCTCAAGTAGAGCTTTGGGCTGGGAAATTATGCAGGATGTTGTGCGGTGATTTTGTATTTATCTAGAAGTAGTGGGAAAATTGTCGAAATATTAATATTAAGCTTTTGAGATAGAATTTGGCCGAATTTGTGATTATTGGAAATTGGGGAGATAATTTCTAAATATCCTAAAGTGGTGGCCACAGAGATGCAATTCTTAAAAATTGATTAAAACCATAATTCTAAACCTAACTCTAAACTTTGGGAACTACACATTCTTCCCCAAAATGTGAATGCAACCTAAGCCCTAACGCTTGATACCTCACCTACCCGTTTAAATAGCAACCAAACTAAACAGTTGAAAAAAGTCAAGAGACAAGCTTCAAAGAACACTAATCAATATCTCCCTCAATTCTTCTCCTTCAGCGGAGCTTCTATTATTCGAAGTACACCATGCCATGGGTGTGAGATCTCGTGTTTAATTTAAGTAAAAAAAAGTTTGTATTAGTAAAACATGAATTTTGAAATTTTTATTATAATATTATTTGTCAAAAGTTGTGAATTTTCTTGTGGTATTTGGACGTGCATGTTTGTGATTTGTGAATATCACCTCAGTGGGCACTACTATTGCAATAGATTTTGTTATAGTCATTTATTAATAGATGCGTGCGTGATTATACTTTAATTTATTTTATTTGTTCATATAATTGTTGATTGTTGGTCATGTTATAGATCTATAATGTAGTAGTAACTTTAGAAAGCCTACTACTAAAATATTAATGGATATCTATATGCGTGTCTTTGAACATTTCTTGTCCAGCCATGTAGGTGACTAATTGTCAGTTGTTTGTTACTAATAAGCCAGATGTCCATTACTTCTCAACATTAAGTGACTTCTTATAATTTAGTTATTACTATGTCTTTTAACTAAAACTAGGTAAAGCCCAAGTGTCCAGGGGACACTATCAAACCACAAAAAAAAAAAAGAAAAAAAATTACCAGAGAGAAGAAAATAGGACACTGAGAATCTGAGAGTACTTCATTTTTTCACATCATCACTTTTTCCATTCCCTTTCTTCAACTTTCAACCCTAGATATGTTTGTAATCTAATGGCAGAGATGAAGCCACATCATGTAATGAACAGTAAAATGCCCTTCTATCTTACTATATAGATAGATTTAAAAGAAAGAAAGTAGAGAATTCGAGAGGTTCAATTTGTTGCAAGAGTGAGAAAATAATGTGTTTGATTGTTAGAGAGGATATTTGGTGCTTTAATGGGCTTTAATCAGGCATAAGTTGTTGGTAGTAGTTGTGGACTCTTCCTCCAGCAACGGTGAAGGTCCGTCAGGAAAATGCTTAGGTACAAACCCTCGATCTATTATGATTTATCAAAGCCACATGTCGAAGTGCATAACGTGGTTTATGTATTAATTTGTTTTTAGTCTTACACCGTTATTATGATTTATTGCGTAAAACTGAATTAAGCATAATGATGCAATTTTAATATGATTCAAACAAGAATGAGCTAATTTTACGTAAGATGTAAAAATTAGTGAATTTGGATAACATATGATATGAAATTTTGGATTTAGAAAACTAGGGTTTGGACACAAATTAGGAAAAATATTTTTTTTTCTTAATTTGGAAACAATCAAACTTGGAAACAAGGAAGGAGAGGAAGGAAACAACCCTAGGGACGCCCTCCCCCTCCTTGGGCGCCAAGCAAGCAACGGCCAAGGTCCGGGCTGGCCTAGCGCGCAGCTTGGTCGCGTGGGCTAGGGTCGACCGGCCAAGGCCGTGAATTGACCGATTCAAACAAGAATGAGCTAATTTTACGTATGATGTAAAAATTAGTGAATTTGGATAACATATGATATGAAATTTTGGATTTAGAAAACTAGGGTTTGGGCACAAATTAGGAAAAATATTTTTTTTTTCTTAATTTGGAAACAATCAAACTTGGAAACAAGGAAGGAGAGGAAGGAAACAACCCTAGGGACGCCCTCCCCCTCCTTGGGCGCCAAGCAAGCAACGGCCAAGGTGGCATCTTGGTATCGCTCCTTGAATAGGATCCAGGGTTGTCGATTGGGTAAGGCCGCTAGCATGCAGTACGTAATGACCTTCGGGTTCAAAAATCTGCTCTCGGTGTAGCCCTCATGCATGTCCACCCAATCGGAACATCGGTCAATCATACGCTCGAGGTAGTCGGTAAAATCCTCCCCATCACCCAAGGTGGTGTTGACCGGGTGGTCACTGTCTAGCTCGCGACTCTTCCAGATTTCCATCTAGAAAGGAATTACACGTTTAGTGTCCTGTTATACCGCGTAAATAGAGCATGCTTCTCACATTATCGTTGGTACCCTTTTTTTCCCGTTCTCATTCCTTAAGTTCATATTTTATCTTTCCCTAATCCATTTTTGTGAAAAAGATCTTGCGTTTTATTTTTTTATTTTTTTTTCGGAAATCGATTTCCACTTTAATTAGGGTGTATTAAACTTTGAATCCAAAGATGCTCTGATACCAACTGTAACACCCCCAAATTTTCATTACTGAAAGTCTGGGCGTGCCCTTCTCATGGAGAGTTACCCACCATGATCAGGAAAAGGATCTTTGCTTCGGATTCAGAAAAACATACTTCAATACATAAAAGCGTTCACAACCTTGTTCAGAGTTATTACAAACCAATATCTTACAAACAGCGGAAAATAGTGAGATTACTACTTTATTTAGGCTAGGTGATGCTTGCGCTAGTACTCGACGTTCCCATCCCCAGCGTAGGCCTCTCCTGTGGTGGTTTTACAAAACAAGGACACCACAGTTGAAAAGTCAGTGAAAACTGAGCGAGAACGTATCACAACGCGTAAACAAGAATGAGGCACAACAAGTTATTCCAAATTTATTTATTCCGAAAAAGCAGTTTAATTATTTAATCAGGATGATCCATAACCAATATCGTATCCAGTGTGGACGACGAAGTAATTCGCGTGTCCGAACCAATTCCACCTCGGCAACTAGACCTTAAGTGTCGACACCCCCTACGAGGGAAGCTTTTGTCCCAAGAGAGTAGTACTAGAGCCTTACCCTGTGCTAATGTGCCCCAGGGGTACTCATAGAGTCACCTTCGACTCATGTCCCAAGCCTTGCTTGGTCTACCATATTAAGTCCCAAGCTTTGCTTGGTCAACCATGTAAAATTCCCGAAATATTTAATTTGAACGTGTTAAAGAATGTAGATCAATTAACGAAATGAAATATTTAGTAAACACAAGTATTAAGTAAACATGATTTAAAAACATTTACTATCCAAGTCAAAGCAAGTAGAGGCATTATAGTTAAACACGCGTTTTGAGAGTAAGGGTCGAGCCTACGAACTCACCTACACGTCCGTTTGTGGTTCAAATGTACTCGACGTAGCCTTCGTCGGTAAACTCGGTGTCTACAAATAAGGATAAACCCTAATTAACACTTAATCGCTTAATATGCAAGTGCTAATATAATATGTATGATATGCGTGTTGATCCTAGTTAATGATTAGGCACGTGACCTACTTAAGTCTTAACCGTGTTCCTCTAATTAAAATCTTATGACATTTTTATTGGTCCAAAATAGTTAATATTTATTTATTTATTTAATTACTAAACTAATACTAATCTACACGTCTTAATCTTAGTTTAATAACTCTAATTATTTATATGCTAACCACTAGTCCTAATTTTAATTAACCTTAGTTTACTAACCAAGTACTAAAATAAAACAAGGGTAGTCATTTGTATTTATAGGAAAGTATGGGTAGGGTAGGAAATAGCACATTTACCCTTAAAGTAATCAAATTCTCAAAAACAAGTTGTTGCTAGTTTCTTAAAAGACACTTTAACCCCATTACAAAACATTATTTTTTTAACTTTTCCGATTTCGACGAAAATAACGTGGGTGGTTCCCGGGACACTAATTATCATTTTTATGTAAAAATATATGGACGGTAGTTTCAAACACTGCTCTTTTTAGAGCGTTTAATTCCTAAAAAATTGACTGAAAGTAATTGTAAAAGACAACTACTACCCCAAAATATGAAATAATTAGCTATGACGATTTCTAACGTTCCGTTTTCGACCAAATTAACATGGATGACTCCAGAGACATGTGTGAGCAAGAATATGCAAGAATATGTTGAATGCGAAGTAAGGTAAGGAAGTTGTACCGATTTTTCGCTAAAGTAGGCGGTGGAATGGAATGAGCTTTTGGGACCTTGTGAGTCTCTACGGATAGTTGTAAATGAGTCTATGGAGTGTCACGAAGTGATTGGTAGTAACCGTGACTTAAACGGTGGTCGTTGGCGGTGTTGGTGAACAAGACAGTTGTGTAGTGCTCTCGGAAAGTCACCAAAGCTTGGTGGCTATGGAGTTTTCCGGCGAGGTGAAGGGGTTGTGTTGGTGGAGGTGGTGTTGGTGTTGGAGATGGAAGAGTTGGTGGTGATGATGGTGGTGGTGGCTATGGAGTTTCTGAAGCTCTTGTTATGGCGTTGTTGGTTTTTTCCGTGAAGTAGCAATAGAGTTTGGGTCATATTTATAGGTAGGAAATGATGAAAAGAAATAGGAAATAAAGGGTAAAAGTTGTCAGAATGTGAATGTGTTTTTCACCTAGGCAAGATCCATTTTATAGGGAATTAAATGTTTGGCAAAATTTCTTTGATGCAGTTGAACTTTGCAGAAAATAATCTTACCGACATGTTGTAAATAATCGGGTGTGATGATTGTACCGTAATAATAGGCATAGCACGATAAAAGTCGCCACGTAAAATATGTGATACTATAATATGTACACGTTATCAAATATTATTGTGGTAGACATATAGCACCATGTTATTTTTATTAGAACTTAGCATTATAAAAATAATACCACCAAATATTAAGGTCAAGATGTCAGTTTACACTCTATATTACCATAAAACATGCATATTTATTCTTAAAATACGCAATTAAATTTCGGGTTGTTTCATCCTTCCCTCCTTAAGATCAAGCTTCGTCCTCGAAGCGCAAAGATAATATCTCATAGAGGTAAATGTAATGATAAGAATGCAATGTATGTAATGTAGTATGAACGTGTGACAATAAAAGTGCGACGATCTCCTCCCCCTTAAAGGAGTGACGTCCTCGTCACGCGAGTTAGTACCTGGTCAAATAAGTGTGGATATCGTTGTTTCATGTCGGCTTCAGCTTCCCAGGTGACATTTTCAGTCAGATGACTGTTCCATAACACTTTGACTAACGTGGTTGACGTGGTACGAGTCTTTCTAGTTTTTGAGTCTAGGATTTTAACAGGATGTTCTTCGGATGTAGGAATAGGGTCTAATTCCAAGGGTTCAGGATCTAGGATATGTGATGGGTCTTGAATGTATTTCTTAAGTTGAGACACATGGAAGACATTATGGACTCGACCTAAATTGGAAGGAAGATCTAGGCGGTAGGCTACTTCTCCTATCCTGTCCAGTACGTCGTAGGGACCGATGAACTTGGGACTGAGTTTTCCTTTCTGATTGAAACGAGAGACTCCTTTGGTCGGTGATACCTTCAGGAAGACCTTTTCTCCAACCTGAAACTCCACGGGTCTTCGTTTCTGGTCAGCATAAGACTTCTGTCGATCCTGAGCTGCTTTCATCCGCTGTTGGATGATTCTGACCTGACTCATCATCTCCTCAATCATTTGTGGCCCTAATACTAGCGTCTCGCTAATGTCGTTCCAACACAAGGGTGTCCTACATTTTCGCCCGTACAGTGCCTCATAGGGTGCCATCCCTATACTTGCGTGGTAACTGTTGTTGTACGAGAACTCTATTAGTGGCAACCGGTCTACCCAACAACCTTGGAAATCCATGACACATGCTCGTAGCATATCCTCCAGGGTCTGTATGGTTCGTTCTGTCTGTCCATCAGTAGCTGGGTGGAAAGCGGTACTGAACTGTAGCTGAGTTCCTAAGGCTTTCTGTAATGCTTGCCAGAAATGTGACAGAAAGTTTGGGTCTCGGTCTGACACGATGTCCTTTGGCACTCCATGGTATCGAACGATATTTTTAATGTATGCGTCCGCTCGCTGTTCCATATCCCAAGTGTCCTTCATTGGGATGAACCTTGCCGTCTTTGTCAATCTGTCCACCACAACCCAAATCTGGTTGAGGCCATTCTTCGTCACTGGCAAAGCAGTCACAAAGTCCATCGAGATGGAATCCCATTTCCACATGGGTACTTCTAAAGGTTGCACCAAACCTCCTTTCCTCTTGTGTTCGAACTTCACCTTTTGGCAAGTGAGGCATCGAGCTACAAAATCTGCAACTTCGTTCTTCATCCTTGGCCACCAGAACTGCTTCTTCAGGTCCTTGTACAATTTATCACCTCCTGGATGGACTGAGTATGGCGTGTTGTGGGCTTCCTTCATTAGTCGTTCCTTAACCTCCGTACACTTTTGGGGTACACACCATCTCTCTTTGTACCTTATGCTCCCATCGTCGTGTACTCGGAAGTCCTTGGTCGATCCATCCTCGATCTTCTTCCTGATCCTTTCTAGCTTTACATCTCCTGGTTGTCCTTTTCTAATTTCTTCAAAGATGTCTAGGGTGGCTACTAAATTGCACAACACTTCTTCCCTTGCTCCGTTCTTATTGATTTCAATTCCTAGTTTCTGAATGTCATTTCGCAACTCCCTCGGTAAGATTCTTAACGCATTGATGGTATGGCTCGTCTTTCTGCTTAAGGCGTCTGCAACTACATTTGCCTTTCCTTCATGGTATTGGATTTGCAGTTCATAGTCCTTGATCAAATCCAACCATCTCCTTTGCCTCATGTTCAAGTCCTTTTGGGTAAACAAATACTTAAGGCTTTTGTGGTCGGTGAAAATCTTACAGGTTGCACCATAAAGGTAGTGTCTCCAAATTTTCAACGCGTGGACAATCGCGGCTAGCTCTAGGTCATGAGTTGGGTAATTCTCCTCATAAGATTTTAGCTGTCGTGAAGCATATGCAATCACCTTCCCTTCTTGCATTAGAACACATCCTAACCCGTGTTTCGAAGCATCACTATAGACCTCAAACTCCCTCGACTCTGATGGTAGGGTCAGAATAGGTGCTGTGGTTAGCCTTTCTTTTAGGGTTTGGAAGGCTTCCTCACATTTCTCATCCCAATGGTATTTGGTGGTTTTCTTCATCAGATTGGTCAGTGGTCTGGCTATTTTGGAAAAATCCTTCACGAATCTCCGGTAATAACCTGCTAGTCCCAAGAAACTACGGATGTCTGTTGCACTCTTGGGTCGTTGCCAATCCCTAACAGCGGTTATCTTTCCTGGGTCTACAGAAATACCCTCCTTAGATATTATGTGTCCCAAGAAAGGTACCCTATCCAGCCAAAATTCGCACTTGGAGAACTTAGCAAACAACTGTTCTTGCCTCAGGGTTTGCAAAACTGCTCTAAGGTGTTCCTTGTGTTCTTCTTTCCCCTTAGAGTACACCAAAATGTCATCAATGAACACTACCACAAAGCGGTCCAAGTAAGGTTTCATGACCCGGTTCATCACATCCATGAATACAGCAGGAGCATTGGTTAGACCAAAAGGCATAACAGTGAACTCGTAATGCCCATATCTGGTTCTAAAGGCAGTCTTAGGGATGTCCTTCTCGGCTACCCTTAACTGGTGATAACCTGACCTTAAGTCGATCTTGGAAAAGGTATCGGCTCCCTGTAGCTGGTCAAAGAGGTCATCTATCCTTGGAAGTGGGTATCGGTTTTTGACAGTCACATTGTTAAGCTCCCTGTAATCAATGCACAGTCTTAAACTACCATCCTTCTTCTTGACAAACAAGACTGGTGCCCCCCATGGTGAAACACTCGGCTTGATATACCCCTTATCCAAAAGCTCCCTTAGTTGTTCCTTCAACTCTTCTAGCTCTACTGGCGCCATCCTATAAGGTGCTTTGCAGATCGGTCCTGTCCCTGGTACAAGGTCGATGGTAAACTCGACGGCTCTTTGAGGTGGCATTCCTGGAATCTCGTCGGGAAATACATCGGGAAACTCATGGACAACTGGGATGTCCTCAAGTTTCATCGTTCCCACACTATCGTCTCGTACAGAACATAGATAGGCTTGGTGACCCTTACTTATGGCTTTAACTACAGAAAGTGCAGACACAATCTTGACATTGGATTTCTCGGTGATTCCTATGTGAGAGATTCTATTCCCATCTGGTCCTCTAAGGCTTACCTTTTGGTTACGACAATCTATATGAGCATGGTGTTTTCCTAGCCAGTCCATTCCTAGGATAACGTCAAGGTTTTGTAGGTCGAAGAGGATTAAGTCAGTGGGTATCTCACTTTTCTGGATGGTTATGACTACTCCCCTTATGATGGAATCACAATTTACTACCCGTTTTGCAGGTGTAGATATAGACACAGGGTTCATAGGAGAGGATTGAAGTCCTAGTTTTCTAGCAAGAGATGACGATATGAAAGAATAGGATGCTCCACTATCAAAGAGTACGTAAGCAGGAGTGTTGTGAACTAAGAATGTACCAGTAACCACGTTCGTCGCAGCGTCTGCTTCCCTCTGGTTCATGGCATAGATTTGCCCCGCGCTCCTCGGGTTTCCGTTCCCCTTGTTGTTATTGCTCCCGTTCCCAGCTGGTTGGGCATTCCGGTTGTTGCTTCCTGCAGGTGCGTTGTAGTTGTTCCCTTGGGTTTTCCCTGCCTGATTGTTGATGTTTCCACGACCATTTCCTCCGAATTGGTTATTGTTAGGTGGGTACTTGTTTCCATGATGGTAGTTCGGGCGAGGGTTTCCCTGGTTCTGTCTCGGGTATCCGCTCCCTCCTGCCCTACCATTCTGGAGATCAGCTTTCTTAGCGTTACACTCAAACACTCGGTGGCCACGCTTCTTACAGTAGAAACATTCCACGGTCTTTCCTTCGCAGTCAACTCCAGGGTGGTCTCTACCACATTGCTTGCAATGGTAGTGACGGGGTCGTCCGTTGGCGTCAGTGTTGTAGTTCCCGAAGTTAGTGCGGTTCATTCCACGGTATCCCTCGGATGTGTTGGGTTTGGACCTCTTGTTCGCATGGTTGTGTTCCTTGGAGTTGTTTACTTCTTCCTCCTTCCTCTTGTTGGCCCGATTCCCTTGCACTCCCTCGACTTCCCCAATGAGAGCTGCTACTTCGTACGTCTCCCTTAGGTTAGCACTCCTAGCAGGAATCACGTCCCTCTGGATGCCGTAGCGAAGTCCTTTGACGAAGCGTCTGACCTTCAATTCTTCGGTTTCCACCAGTGCCCCGGCAAAGCGCGACAATTCTGTGAACTTACTGTAGTATTCCGACACCGTCATGTTGCCTTGCTTCAGGGTCAAAAACTCTTCATACTTCAGGTCCCTAACATGGAAGGGATAGAAGCGTTCCCTCAGTGCTTCCACAAATGTTTCCCAGTCAAGGTTACCATGGGCCATCAACCTGTCCTTATTGAGGGTCCACCAGGTATCTGCCTCTTCGTCGAGGTAGAGTGCCACTATATCCACCTTTTGGTCGGGTGGGCAACCGACAGAGATCAGGATTTTCTCCATTTTTCGGATCCAGTTCTCGAGGGTTACTGGGTCCTCTTGCCCCAGGTAGTAGGTTGGGTTTCTCTCGGCAACTCTCTTAGCCCAGTTTGTCCCGACATGTTCCCTTTGTTCTCTCTCTTCTCTTTCCCTCTCTTCTCTTTGTTCCTTCTCTTCTCTCCGCGCAACGAGATCACAATAGTGTATGAGTAGTTCCTCCATTTGGGCGCTCCTCCTTGCTGCCGACATTTTCGAGTTCCTATTACAATAGCGCAGTTAGATTATTTCACTCAGGGAAAGGCTAATGGTAACACGTATCTAAGCATTATAAATTAGGGGTTACAATATCTATGCTGTGTTCCCTGATGTGTTGCCAACTAGGTCGATGGTCAAACATTCGTAGTCAAAAGTCTCAGTGGCATGGAATAAAGAGACAAGTTTACGATGCACTCTTCTTAGTTTGCGGGTATGGTTCCCCTAACAGTTCTTCTTATTGCCTATATTAGACCTTCACCTCAGATAGAACGTACCACACCCCTCTTTTAACTCATTTTCTAAGTTGGTATGGTCCTTTAGGCATCGCCATGTCTGAGTCTCCCACAAGGACTCCCCCTCCTTCTCCGTCCTCGTGGTCCTTAGCTCTTCCGAATCCCTCGGTGCCTATACCAGAGCCTGAGCCGGTGTGCGTTATTTCGGAGACAGAGGCTATCTTTGGTATTTCTTCTTTCCATAGAGATTCGTCAGGTCCCCTCCCTTGGCTATGCAGCATCCCAATGCCATATCCAACTCCACCTTCGGCACCTTCGGTGCCGAGGTCATCCTCAATTTTGCCATCTCGACCAGTGGGTCGGCCACGTTTCGCTGCTCGTGCATGTTCGGTCATGCTCTCAGAAGAGGTTCACGTTCGCCTGGGTCAATTGGGGCGGTTGCTTAGGCTCCACAATGACACCCAAGTTATTGAATGGCTTTTTCGGCACGCTCGTCATGCTATTCGGGATCTAGCTGATCCTAGAAGACAGACACGTAATGAAGGGTCACAGAATGCTCGTTCCTAGATAGTCCATGGTCATATTCAGTGTTGTACTATGTGTCTCTAAGTGTAATGGTCTCGGCATTGTATTTTCTCCGTTCTTAAGGAAGTAATGAATTATTAGTCCTAAGCATGTTTAGCAGAATATTATTATTATTATTATTAAATGACCTAATTGCCCCCCAACGGTTATAATTACAGAAAAGGAACATTTTTTTTTCCTCCAACGGTCAGCAGTCCCTCCAACGGCTATAAAAGGCTAAAAGTCAATTATACCCTTCAACCTATGCGTATAACGGCTAGTAGGGAGGTTAGAAACGTAAATTGATGTCCTTGGGGTTTCTATAAATAGAAGCTTCGTACCATACGACTCCCACAACTCAAACATATATAGAAATGTCTTCGGAGGGTACTATGGCTATTATGGCACTAATCCTTACGTTGTATGTGGTGGTCCTCTTCGTGCGACTCGGCTTCCCCTTCATCAATCAGCCATTGCTCCCTTTCCTTCTGATTTGGTTGTTCGGCTTCATTCTCATGTTGGTAGCATTTCGTTGGGAAAAACAGGAGACAGCGATGTACGAAAGGATGAAGTACCAGTGATGTAGTTATTTCCTATTTTTCCTTTTTGAATAAAAGTCACATTTTTTTTGCAATGAGTTACCAATATTTCTAACAAGAAGTCTTTTATTACAAGATCAACATGACTACGTAGTACAAGTACACACAACAAGATCATTAAGGCACACCACATAATTATTCGCACACATAATACTTAGGCATCATAATAACACGCTTAGCTAGACCCAACCATTCATTTAGGCAAACCTGGGCGGGCTAACACACTCTTCCTCGCAGTTGTTATTCTGCATCTCGGTCTCGGTTTGCACTTTCTACGCCTCCTATAGACATTACCAGAAAATCTTCGTCTCTCCCAGTGCTCCTTGACTCCTAGCATTAGGTCTGGAAGTGTTCGTGGACAGGGTATGAGGGGGTACACATAGGGGTTCGGAAGAAATTGCCTGTGATGGCATCTTGGTATCGCTCCTTGAGTAGGATGCAGGGTTGTCGATTGGGTAAGGCCGCTAGCATGCAGTACGTAATGACCTTCGGGTTCAAAAATCTGCTCTCGGTGTAGCCCTCATGCATGTCCACCCAATCGGAACATCGGTCAATCATACGCTCGAGGTAGTCGGTAAAATCCTCCCCATCACCCAAGGTGGTGTTGACCGGGTGGTCACTGTCTAGCTCGCGACTCTTCCAGATTTCCATCTAGAAAGGAATTACACGTTTAGTGTCCTGTTATACCGCGTAAATAGAGCATGCTTCTCACATTATCGTTGGTACCCTTTTTTTCCCGTTCTCATTCCTTAAGTTCATATTTTATCTTTCCTTAATCCATTTTTGTGAAAAAGATCTTGCGTTTTATTTTTTTATTTTTTTTTTCGGAAATCGATTTCCACTTTAATTATGGTGTATTAAACTTTGAATCCAAAGATGCTCTGATACCAACTGTAACACCCCCAAATTTTCATTACTGAAAGTCTGGGCGTGCCCTTCTCATGGAGAGTTACCCACCATGATCAGGAAAAGGATGTTTGCTTCGGATTCAGAAAAACATACTTCAATACATAAAAGCGTTCACAACCTTGTTCAGAGTTATTACAAACCAATATCTTACAAACAGCGGAAAATAGTGAGATTACTACTTTATTTAGGCTAGGTGATGCTTGCGCTAGTACTCGACGTTCCCATCCCCAGCGTAGGCCTCTCCTGTGGTGGTTTTACAAAACAAGGACACCACAGTTGAAAAGTCAGTGAAAACTGAGCGAGAACGTATCACAACGCGTAAACAAGAATGAGGCACAACAAGTTATTCCAAATTTATTTATTACGAAAAAGCAGTTTAATTATTTAATCAGGATGATCCATAACCAATATCGTATCCAGTGTGGACGACGAAGTAATTCGCGTGTCCGAACCAATTCCACCTCGGCAACTAGACCTTAAGTGTCGACACCCCCTACGAGGGAAGCTTTTGTCCCAAGAGAGTAGTACTAGAGCCTTACCCTGTGCTAATGTGCCCCAGGGGTACTCATAGAGTCACCTTCGACTCATGTCCCAAGCCTTGCTTGGTCTACCATATTAAGTCCCAAGCTTTGCTTGGTCAACCATGTAAAATTCCCGAAATATTTAATTTGAACGTGTTAAAGAATGTAGATCAATTAACGAAATGAAATATTTAGTAAACACAAGTATTAAGTAAACATGATTTAAAAACATTTACTATCCAAGTCAAAGCAAGTAGAGGCATTATAGTTAAACACGCGTTTTGAGAGTAAGGGTCGAGCCTACGAACTCACCTACACGTCCGTTTGTGGTTCAAATGTACTCGACGTAGCCTTCGTCGGTAAACTCGGTGTCTACAAATAAGGATAAACCCTAATTAACACTTAATCGCTTAATATGCAAGTGCTAATATAATATGTATGATATGCGTGTTGATCCTAGTTAATGATTAGGCACGTGACCTACTTAAGTCTTAACGGTGTTCCTCTAATTAAAATCTTATGACATTTTTATTGGTCCAAAATAGTTAATATTTATTTATTTATTTAATTACTAAACTAATACTAATCTACACGTCTTAATCTTAGTTTAATAACTCTAATTATTTATATGCTAACCACTAGTCCTAATTTTAATTAACCTTAGTTTACTAACCAAGTACTAAAATAAAACAAGGGTAGTCATTTGTATTTATAGGAAAGTATGGGTAGGGTAGGAAATAGCACATTTACCCTTAAAGTAATCAAATTCTCAAAAACAAGTTGTTGCTAGTTTCTTAAAAGACACTTTAACCCCATTACAAAACATTATTTTTTTAACTTTTCCGATTTCGACGAAAATAACGTGGGTGGTTCCCGGGACACTAATTATCATTTTTATGTAAAAATATATGGACGGTAGTTTCAAACACTGCTCTTTTTAGAGCGTTTAATTCCTAAAAAATTGACTGAAAGTAATTGTAAAAGATAACTACTACCCCAAAATATGAAATAATTAGCTATGACGATTTCTAACGTTCCGTTTTCGACCAAATTAACATGGATGACTCCAGAGACATGTGTGAGCAAGAATATGCAAGAATATGTTGAATGCGAAGTAAGGTAAGGAAGTTGTACCGATTTTTCGCTAAAGTAGGCGGTGAAATGGAATGAACTTTTGGGACCTTGTGAGTCTCTGCGGATAGTTGTAAATGAGTCTATGGAGTGTCACGAAGTGATTGGTAGTAACCGTGACTTAAACGGTGGTCGTTGGCGGTGTTGGTGAACAAGACAGTTGTGTAGTGCTCTCGGAAAGTCACCAAAGCTTGGTGGCTATGGAGTTTTCCGGCGAGGTGAAGGGGTTGTGTTGGTGGAGGTGGTGTTGGTGTTGGAGATGGAAGAGTTGGTGGTGATGATGGTGGTGGTGGCTATGGAGTTTCTGAAGCTCTTGTTATGGCGTTGTTGGTTTTTTCCGTGAAGTAGCAATAGAGTTTGGGTCATATTTATAGGTAGGAAATGATGAAAAGAAATAGGAAATAAAGGGTAAAAGTTGTCAGAATGTGAATGTGTTTTTCACCTAGGCAAGATCCATTTTATAGGGAATTAAATGTTTGGCAAAATTTCTTTGATGCAGTTGAACTTTGCAGAAAATAATCTTACCGACATGTTGTAAATAATCGGGTGTGATGATTGTACCGTAATAATAGGCATAGCACGATAAAAGTCGCCACGTAAAATATGTGATACTATAATATGTACACGTTATCAAATATTATTGTGGTAGACATATAGCACCATGTTATTTTTATTAGAACTTAGCATTATAAAAATAATACCACCAAATATTAAGGTCAAGATGTCAGTTTACACTCTATATTACCATAAAACATGCATATTTATTCTTAAAATACACAATTAAATTTCGGGTTGTTTCAAGTTAAGTGGATGGTAAGTGAGATATAAGGGCTGGGGTTAATTCAATCTAACGGTCTAAAAGACATTTTAAAGTCAACCGTCATAATTTATAATATAGATGCTAGCTAGTATTAGATAGAGTAGAAGTTAGTCAGGACTTGGAGAAGAAGCCTAAAGAATTGAAGAAACCACAAGATGACGGCATTCCACATGCTAAGACGCATGGACTAAAATATGGAGGCACATGGAGATGAGCATGCTTTTTTTAGGGCTTATAGATATTCTCATTGGTTTGGGAATATCTTAGTTTATGAGGCCATATCCACATCACATTTATTTATTGTTTGTGATTTTTTAAAGTATTGTCTTGTTATTTATTCTTGGTGTATGGATGATTCATGCAAATTGGTAACAAGATAATATAAGTGGATATTTTATTTTGGTATTGCCCAACCCAAATAAGTAGATCGATTGATATGGATCAACAAAAAAATTAAAATTAAAATGGAAAAATCCCTCAAATTTAAATATTGCGTTTTTGTCTTCTCGTTACTTAACACTCGTCATAATCTTGATTTATCAAGTTCGGGCTTGCAGAAGTAAGGCGAATTGATTCATCATGATGTGGCGCGACGACACAAGCTAGTAATGTGCGATTGTTGAAGTAAGAGGTTGGATGCAACTGGGATACTTCAATTGGATTGAAAGCCTAGAGGCAAACGATTGGATTATCTATGGGATAGATAAAAAGGAGTTATTTTCCCAATTAAATCAAGAGTTGCATACGATGCAATTGGAATTGTTCCTACCTAAATAACTGATTTTGGGTGACTTGCCAAAGCAAGCTCAAAAGGAAGTGATTTATGAATCTTGACCCACTAGAAAATATAATAATATTTTCCGCATTAATATGGAGGGTTATTAATCCGAGAAAAATAGTGGGAGCTATGTTTAATAATCTAGCCATTATTAAATGTAGATATATGTTCACAAAATACTAAA
Organism: Linanthus parryae; assembly: GCA_023055425.1. NCBI lineage: Eukaryota > Viridiplantae > Streptophyta > Magnoliopsida > Ericales > Polemoniaceae > Linanthus > Linanthus parryae. Next base: position 23,081,830 of record JALGPY010000010.1, read on the forward strand.
CTTTATATTCCTCTTTTATAGAATTCACATGGCAAACAATTCATCGAATTCATCATAATCCCTACGATCTATCCTTGAGAAGGACAAGCTTTCCGGAACAAACTTTCTGGACTAGTACTGGAAATTGAGAATCGTTCTCAAGCAAGAGAAGAAACTGTACATTCTAGAACAGCAAGTTCCTCAAGGTCCAGAAAATAATACTCCTACAGCCGTAATGCTAATGATGTGGTCTGCCTTATGATTTGCACCATAAGCTCTGAGCTTCATAAGCAACATGAGAACATGGTTGCGTTTGATATGATCTTACATCTGAGGCAGGTCTTTCAAGAGCAGGCAATGGTTGAGCGGTATCAAGTTTCCAAGGCATTGTTCAAATGTTATTTGTGAGAGGGAAACCCTGTGGGACCTCACGTACTACGAATGATCGGGTACTTGGATAATCTCACATGCATAGGGTTTCTAGTGGGTCAAGATTTGGCCACTGATCTCATCTTGCAATCGTTTCCTGAAAGTTATGGACAGTTCATCAAGAACCATAACATGAATGAGATCAACAAGCCTCTGTCATATCTACTCAATATGTTGAGGACAACTGAACAAAGCATCAACAAGGGGAAGGGCAAGGCTATAATGATGGTGAACAAAGGAAAAAGCAAGCGAGTTGCTTCTACCTCCAAAGGGAAAGGCACTTTAGTTGTAACACCCAAGAAAAGTGCCCTCAAACCTGCTGGTGGCGTTGCCACGGGCGTGACTATAGGTGAGTGTCACTACTGCAGTCAGCCTGGACACTGGAAAAGGAACTGTCCAAAGTATCTGGAGGATAAAAGGCTTGGAATAGTGATTCCTTCACCACCAGTAATTTTTGTTATATATGTCAATTTAACTATCTCTTCATCTTGGGTATTGGATACTAGATGTGGATCTCACATTTTTCGAAAAGTGCATGATCTAAAGAGAAGTAGAAGATTTGCTAAAGGGTAGATAGACTTGCGCGTTGGGAATGGAGCAAAGGTTGCTACATTGGTCGTGGCCGTGTACGAGCTATCTTTGCCTTCATGATTAGTTTTAGAATTAGATAATTGTTATTTTGTTCCTGCTATGAGTAGAAACATTATTTCTATTTCTTGTTTGGATGAGAGAGGTTTTACTATTTCAATAAAGGACAAATGTTGCTCCATTTATTTTGATAGTATGCACTATTGTAGTGCTCATTTATGTATTGGATTATATTTCCTTGATCTAAGCAATCATGTCTATAACATAAATACTAAGAGGATTAAAACTAATGATTTAAATCCTACTTTGCTTACGCCATATAAACGAGAAACATATTTCTAGATTTTCCATAAGGATGAATTCCTAGACTCATTTAATTATGATTCATATGAGACATATGAATCTTGTTTATTAGGAAAATGACAAAGTCCTCTTTCAATAAGAAAGGAGAGAGGACTAGTGATCAATCGGCTCTCGTGCATACTGATGTATGTGGGCCATTTGCCACGCCTTCCAGAGGTGTTATATTTATTTCATTACATTTAATGATGATTTTGGTAGATATGGATTTGTATACCTTACGAAGGCCAAATTCGAATCCTTTGAAAAGTTCAAAGAATTCAAGATTGAAGTTGAGAAGCAACTTGGCAAGAGTATTAAGGCTTTACAATCGGATCGTGGAGGAGAATACTTAAGTCAAGAGTTTGACGACTATCTTAGAGAGTATTGGATCTTGTCCCAACTCACTCCACCCGGAACGCCACAATGGAATGGCATTTTCGAGAGGAGGGATCGAACCCTGATGGACATGGTTTGATCTATGATGTGTCAAACTTATCTCTCATTATCCTTTTGGGGAACACTCTATTATGTTCAGCTTTCACCCTTAACCGTTTTCCATCTAAATTAGTCATGAATACTCCATATGAGATATGAAGTGGGAGGCGTCCCACTTTATCTTTTATGAGGATTTAGAGCTGCGATGTGTATGTAAAGCGTTTACAAACATAAAACCTCGGGCACAAGTCGGGTAAGTGTAAGTTTGTGGACAATCTTGCCGAGAACAAATTGTATGTTGCTCGGACCGGCGTGTTCCTAGAAAGAGAGTTTGTCTCTAAAGGAGCGAGTGGGAAGACAGTAAAACTTGAAGAAATTAAAGAACCATAAACCACTAATCCTACTATGGAACATGAACAGGAACCGCAAGATGTTGTGGAGGAACCTGTTCAAGTAACACAAGAACTTCGTAGGTCGAGTAGAGTGCGCCAGGACCAGAGAGGTACATGTTGGGTTTTGTAACGGATTACGCAACATAATTAAACAAGTAAGATCTGCAAAATACCCACCAAGGATCACAGGAAGAGACATCATAATGATAGTGAAGGTTCAAGTAACGATTTAACTTGTTTGCCTCCTGAGATGACTTCACCTCGTGAAATAGTATTCACGTCTCTATGGCTAGTGCACTTCTAGGATCAAGCACTAGATTCATCCACGTCATGTGCTAGCAACCGTTGGAAGAAGGAAGAAGATGAATCACACAACGGAGATCAAAGAAGAGGTTCGACCTCTTCCTCTTTGGCCGACGGGTAGAGGGGTGGATGGGGTATAGGTTTCGACCTAGCCTTGTTTTTCTCTCTCTCCTTGCCTTTTCTCTCCTAGTGTTATAACAATTATGAAACTCTTTTTAGAGAATAAGCTAGGAGTGCTGATATATATAGTCCAACAACTCCTTGTTAACTACATATTAGCCCCTCTCATAATAATGTCCTTACATTGATTAGTTGCCTTTGCAAACTAGTCCTAATCATGTCTATACATGGATTAGTTCTATTTCCAAAAGTCGTCCTAATCATGTCCATACATGAACTAGTCCATATTGCAACTCCTAATCATGTCTATACATGGATCAGTCCACCTTGAAAATTAGTCCTATTAAGTTTGCAAGTTGTTGCGTTTTGATCCTTCTATTTAATTAACCATATTAGTTAATTACCAAGTATAGTTTGATCCATATGGAGTGTGACCCCATGGGTTCCTACTTAGTTGGTAGTGAAAATTTACTAACATGGGGCGGTATCTAGCAAAAAATCCATGCCACCCAACTAATAGGAATAGTCATCACTTTGACAAACCTTGTGCAAGTATTGTCTCATCCCTTTGTCTCTATATCCGGATTGGACATGATACATACAAGTCACACTCGTATATCCAATTCATAGTTTCTCGATCCTGGGAATATTCTTATCCAAACAGATAACATCAATATCCTATATTGATTAATCTGAGTCTGGCTAGACATTTTAGAAGCACCATCCCTCGAGTGTCCCATAGATATTAGCTCCCGTTATGTGGGAGGGACAAATTCTATCTACATCACTACCATATCTAAGCTTGCTTACTTATTGTGCCCGACTAACACCTTTATTACTACCCAGTTACGGTGTAGCGTTTGACGATGTCAAAACACAATATTCCACAACTAGAGGATCTAGTGACTTCAAGTCTACGGATGACAATACCGTTGTCACTACGAGATGCACTTGTGACTTTACATAACTTGTATGTAGCTTTTTCTCGTTGTGGGTCAATCCAGTATGACATTATTCCTAATGCATACCCATGTGCTGGATCGTGACATCTCCATATCGATCCAACCCGATACTTGTCTATAGTTGATTGTCCTATTAATAAATATAATTGACTAGGGATATTTAAGAATATAACACTTATATTCTAAGGACTTCATTCATGTTAACATATCTCCATATTGATAAAATAATGAATTATAAATCCATTAATGTTACAAGTAATCGATTGCCAAGGCATATTTCCTACAGTCTCCCACTTGTACTAGAATCAATCTCCTGCATCATATGCCCATTGATCTAGCGCGACCATCATGCTATCACTACGCAAGGTAAGAGAGACATCTGCTGGTACTTTGCAAATATTCACATCTCCTCTATCAAAAATTTGATTGAGATTGAATATTATGAGTAAGTGCATCTCATGCAGTAATTCATTCAGTCCTCTATGTTAGAATCTGTGAATGAATCTTGCCTGGAACCTTTCCAGCTCACAGTCTCTCCCACTAGTGCAAATAATAAAACTTGACTATAATCTGAAATCTTCTTTGTTAGATGGGAATTTCGCATCACTGTAACCCCTTATAGTAAACTCTTCCTATCCTCCATATATCAATAATTCATCCTTAGTGCTTCTCAAGTACTAAAGGATAATCTTGATAATTATCCAGTGATTCTAACCTGGATATGACTGATATCTTTGTGTCATACCATATGACACATCTGGCTTAGTACATTACATGGCGTATCTCGTAAATCTCATTCATACGGTCCTTCACAATATAATTGGAAAGACAATTATTCTTCCAAAGACCAATTCCATGTGACATAGGTAAGAATCCACATTCTTTCACATTGAACCATTTCAATCCTTGTCAACATATGTACCATGAATCAACCTGAACAACTAACTTGATCAATCTCCATAGATCTTTATAGATTTTTTTTTGCCTAAGTCTATCATTAAAAACAATTCTCTAGCCAATCTTAACAGATTGCATAGTAGAGACTTTATTCCCAATGATTAGTATGTCCCCACATACTAGACCAGAAATATTACTGTGCACCCACTAACCTTCTTGTAAACACAAGCTTCATATTCAATTTTGATGGAACCAAACTCCTTCGATTGAATCATCAATTCGAAGAATGCAACTCCGAGAAGCTTAACTAAATCTGTAGACAGATTGCTACAAGAAAGATGCGAACGGATTTAAACATCACAATTGGGGAAAAGATTTCATCATAGTCTATACTATGTACTCACAGGAAACCATTAGCCACCAATCTTCCCTTAAAAGTAATCATATTACCATCCATGTTGATTTCCTCGTAACCCACTTGCACCCTATGGATCCTACCCTTTCATGTGTTTCCACCAAAGTCCATACTTTGTTGGTATACATGGATTCCACTTTGTATGTCATGGCTCCAGGCCATTTCAGAGAGTATGGCCCACTCCTGGCCTCTTCATAGGTTGTAGGCTCATCTTTATCAGCAATACATCACCTGGTTATGAGAAATCCGTATTTCTCTAACCCCTTGACATACTCAACCTACAAGGTTCTTGTGTTATCTAAGTAGGTTGCTCCACAACACCTTGTGATCCCGCTCATGTTCCATAAAAAGGATCAATGTTCTGTTATGGTTCTTGAACTCCTTCAAGTTCTAGTGTACTCGCACTGGCTCTTTTAGAGACATTTTCTATCTAGAAACACAGCGGTTCGAGCAACGAACAATTTTTTTTTTTATTGGATTGTAGAAATAATAATTTGTTTCCTCAGGATATTGCAAATAGTACATTTATCTGACTTGGGTTCAATTTTGTCTGTAAACTATTTACATAAATTTCATAAACCAAATTCTTTATGAATGACATACTAAGACACTTCCTAGTCCATATCTCATATGGTGTTTTTCATAATTGTTTTAGATGGAACAACGTTACAGGCGAAATTTGCTGTAATTAGAACAAGGCCCCTAAAAGTAATTTGGAAGTTCTGTTTGACACATCATGGACCGAACCGTGTCCAACAAGGTCCGATTTCTCTTCTCAGACACGCCCTTCCACAATGGTGTTCTAGGTTGAGTGGGTTGGGACCACACCCCATACTCCCTTAGATGTTCAAGCTATTCACGCCTCTACGATCATATCGTAGAGCTTTGATACTTTTTCCAAGTTGGTTCTTCACTTCATTCTTGGATTCCTTGAACAATTCAAAGGATTCTAATTTGTTTCGTCATAAGATACACAAAGCCATTTTTCTCTAATGCCATTATTAAATGTGATGAAGTAATGAAAACTTCTTTTAGTATTTGTGCTTAGCGTCCTACATACATCAATATGTATGATTTCAAAAGATAATAACTTTGCCCAATAAATAAGTCTTACATGTCTCATATGATTCATAATCAAACGAGTCCAGAAATCCCTCCATATGGAGCCTAGATATGTATCTCTTATTTATGTTGCCTAAACAATAATGCCAAAGATAAGTGAGGTTCATATCATTATACGCTAACCTCTTGGTATTACTGTTATAGATGAAATTTCCATGATAAAGGATACACAATCCGTTAGACAAAATTGGATTACAATAATGCATATCAGAATAAATGGAACAACATTTGTCCTTTATTATGATAGAGAGCCTTTCTTGTCCAAACAAGAAACTATGATAATGCACCTACTCATAGCCGGGGCATAATCATTTTTTCCTAATTCATCAACAGTTTCAAAAAGGTAGAGATAGTTCCCTACAGCTAATTCAGCAACGCCTTGCTTTATTGCCCACGTGTAGGTTTATTTCTTCCTTATCTAATTGTCTACATCTCTTGTGATCCTCTACATTTCTATAAATGTGAGATCCTCATCTAGTATCATATACTCATGATGATGAGATAGACATATTGACTTCTATAACAAAAATACCTAAATTGGAATTCATAATACCTTTATTATTTTCTTCCAGGTACTTAGGGCAGTCTCTCTTCCTCTACACCACCAATGGGACTTTAAGACAATTTTTTTTTAGCAACAAGCTTGCTTCATACCCATGGGGTTGGCGCAAACCTTTTGCCAGTACCCATGTTGTTAACCATTAACATGTTTTGCCTTTAGCCCTTTATTAGCGTGTTGTTTAGCGATTCTCAATCATATTGAGTAAATCGCCTTTGAACAAAACCTTAATTTCATCCAATGCAAATCTTGTCCAATTGGGCGAATAACCTTTATTCTTTATCTATCTCATAGATTTCACCAATTCGCTAACCTTTCAATCATATTTAATTAGCTTAGTTGAGTATTACCTTTTTCTTTAGCAGTCGCACATTACTAGCTTGTGCCGTCGTCACATATCTTGATGAATCAAGTCTCCTTTCTTTGTCAAGCCCGAACTTCATTACATCGCGATCATGACAAGTGCTAAGCAAGAGATGGTAAAAACTCAAAGTGGAGCAACACTTCAAACCTTTCATGTCTAGCACGCTTTTTGAAAGAGCTTCTTTTAATGTATGATCATATCATATGCCTCCATGTTTCTCATCTTGCGTTCAAAGCTCAGATTTCATGGCAGCTGACATGAGGCAAGTTATATCGGAAGAGCCATTCTTTGATGTTTCTTCCATTAGGCTTTTAGTTTATTGGTAGTTGGTGGAAGGAGAACTTTACGTTTACGATGCACAACATTGTTATTTTTATTTGAGAACAATTCTCAATTTTATACCAGTCTAGAAAAATAGATTCCAGACTTGTCATTCTTAAGGACATAAAGTCGTGTGTTGTTTGTTTAATGCCATGGGTATTCAACACAATAGGATTAATGCAAAGTATTGTGACGTTTTAACTATATTTAACAAGGACTTAAATTGTCAAACATAGCTCCCACATTTTTTCTCGGACTAATAACCCGCAATATTAATGCGGAAACATCATTATATTTTCTAGTGGGTGCCAATGTAATATCCCGTCCCACATCGAGATATTGTGGATTGATGTTGTGGATTAGTTGTATATATGGTTGGGAGATTGTGATATTATGTCCCACATTAGAGATTTGTGAGTTTGACATCTGGTATATAGTATACGTTGTGGATTACTACTAGCACCTTCAAGGCTTAAGCATTTTTATCCGGTGGTACGTGTAAAGAAGTTGTTGCTAGGACAGTAATCCACGGGTGTTAAAAATGGTATCAGAGCCAACCCTGGTCCCGCAAGAGCTCCGTGGCGGTTCCCCGCCAGCCAAGGGGTACGTGACTGGGCACCCTCGACGAGGACGTCGAGTATATAAGGTGGGGGGATTGTAATATCCAGTCCCACATCGAGATATTATGGATTGATGTTGTGGATTAGTTGTATATATGGTTGGGAGATTGTGATATTATGTCCCACATTAGAGATTTGTGAGTTTGACATCTGGTATTTAATATACGTTGTGGATTACTACTAGCACCTTCAAGGCTGAAGCATTTTTATCTGGTGGTACGGGTAAAGAAGTTGCTGGGACAGTAATCCACAGGTGTTACAGCCAAGGTCCATATTTCACTTCTTTTGAGCTTGCTTTGGCAAGTCACCCAAAATTAGTTATTTAGGTAGGAACAATTCCAATTGCATTCTTATGCAACTCTTGGTTCAGTTGGGCAAATAACTCCTTATTTATTCATCCCATGGATAATCCCAATTAGTTGCCTCTAGGATTTTAATCCTATTAAAATCACCTAGTTGCGTCCAACCTCTTACTTAAAAAATTGCACATTACTTGATTGTGCCGTCGCAACACAATCTTAACAAACCAAATCGCCCTGCTTTGACACGCACGAGCTTGATAATCATGATCATGATGAGTGTTTACATAACAAGAAGGCAAAACACAATATTTTAATTGAGGGATTTTATTTTTTAAATTTTATTTGTTTTGTTGATCCATATCAACTGATCTACTTATTTGGAGTTGAGAAAACTCACAAATAAAAGATTCGGGTTGTTTATTATCTTATTATCAATTTTGCATGCATGATCCATACACCGACAATAAATAATAAGACAATGAAATAAGCAACCACAAACCGAAATTAAACATGATATGGATATGGCCTCGAAACTAAGATATTCCCAAGCCAATGAGAATATCTATGATCCCCAAAAATAGCAAGCTCATCTCCATGTGCCTCCATCTTTTGGTCCATGCTCCATAGCTTCTTAGTCTTTTTTCGAATGCTCCATCTTGTGGTTCTTTGTTTCTTTAGGCTTCTTATTCTTCATGTATTGTCTATTATCTATTTTATTTAATACTATCTAGAATCTATACTAAATAAAAAGATCTCACAAGTTGAGAAAAAGATCGGCTCGCAGATCGTAAAATTTAATTAACTATTACATTAGTTTACAACAACCACACCTAAGGCCATATCCACACCTAAGGCCATATCCAATCACCATGCAAATAGCACATAAACAGTTAAAATCCAATTTTAACGCGCTTGGTCAATTTTGAATTGATTTTGGACTTACTAGGGTCAAAAAGGTTCAAGAGGCACACCATCTCCATGGCCGAACCTCAAAATAACCGCCACAAAGGCCTTGGGCCGGCCGGCCCCTTGGCTGTAGCCTTCTGTGTACGAGAGAATCCTGTAGAGAGAATTCAATATACACCAAGAGTAGGGGATAGAAAGAACACAGGAAGAGTAGGGTTGTGTGTAGGGAGAGAGTAAGACAATAGTACTGTATGAGAGAGAGACAGGATTTTGGCAGAGCTTCCGCGTATCTCAGGTGATTCGCCCTCGTATGGAAGGGTTAACGATCCTATATATAACGGAGAATGTGACCGTTGTAGTGGGTTAATGCGCCCATTAATGGCGGCTTAATTAGCTTAACCACAACGGCACGTTCGTCCGTGTATACCGGAACCGTTATGAGGTTGAACGGGTTTATGGAGCTCGTGCCATAAATCTCTCAAATCAGTTAATAAGGGTCGCGTGCGGGCTAAGTTGTCGCTCGCGCGCGACAGGACTTACTCTAGACTCCAAACTACTAAGTCCCTATAGGTCCTGTGTGGTGGTATGCGAGGGCCCTGTCTCGCAGCCCCCACGTGGATCAGCGCAGGTGGTGATCCAGTGTGTGTGGAGCACAGCTAGGTGTGCTGGATGATCGCCACGTGGCTAAGATCTGCCTGTCTAGAAAGCACTATCTACATTAGCCCACTTTCTGCGCGTGAAGACGCATAGCCGGATAGGCTTCAATGCGCAGGAACCAATGTACGCGTCGCCGCCACGCACCAATTCAAATACACGCAAATTCAGCCCCCGTGCGTGCCATTATGACCTAAATTCCCTAGAGTCGTGCCGTCTGTTCCTTTTAGGGTTTTAGGCGCGACGTCAGCTTGTCCTGTGATTGCGCGATTCGACGGTGACGGTTGCGATTCGACTACTGAAAGGACGCGACTCCTCATTGTTTTTGGATAAATACTCTGTGCTATCCATTGTTGCAAAGAATCACTTCACTCTCTAAAGTGAATGATACCCGGAAGCCTTCAGGAGCAGATTCAAGTGATTAATCATCAGTTCTTCCTTGTCAATCGTCTCCTTCAACTTGCTTCATCAAAACAAGCTTTACCAAAACAAGGTTGGCTTTGCTCAATTCCATTTAATGTACTCAAATACTCTTTGAACTGTCTTGGATCTGTAAACCCATGGCTATTTGGAATATATCATTCATTGAGAACCGCAAAAGAGGCTTTTTTTCTTAAACCCAGAACTGATCCAATCACCAGATTGTGACGATTTTGAATGTGGAACTTCCGAAATCCTGAGCAATATAAACGAATTATGAACTTCTAAACACAGAATTGACCCCGGACTGTTCATCTTCTTTTTTGACAAAACATAATTGCTTCTTGAAACTCAAACTGAAAGTGTGTATATTTCTCCCCCCTTTTTTCTTGCTCTTCCGCAGGAATGGCCAAGACAAAAGGATCCAAACTAATCAAAGAGGCCGAAGAAATACCTGATCTTCCCCAAACCTTATCGCGGAAAGCCCCCTATTTGGGTGGAAAAGATTTCTACCATGCGAGGGTTAAGGTGAAGAATCTACCGGCTCCTGTCTCCTCCGGAGAATTGCGGACATTGACCCCGCCTGTCAATGCAGCCATGCTAGAGTTAATCGACTCCAAGGATGTGATTAGGTTGGGATTTGAAAATGGGGTTTTCCCCCATACCGCAATTTCTACCCAGGCGTTTTTCCAAAAATTGGACTTCATGGATGAGTGGATCGACCATGTATTGACCCACGATGCCATCGCATTAAACAATGCTGGCATTTATTTCGCAGTTCGTGCTATGAAGGGTGCTGCTGTGAAGTTGGATCTGTCCGTGCTTCTAAAACTTCTCTCCCGCTATTCGCCTGCGACTCATACCTTACACTTTGCTGAGTTCGAGGCTGTTCCCACTTTGGAGGATGTGCACATGCTGTATGACGTTTCTCCCATTGGTGAAGTGGATCCTCTGAGCCCTTTGATGACTGATCCAGAACTTGCTCTGTACAAGCAGATGGAGGAATGCTTGTCCGAAGTAAAGAAGATCTCCACTCGGTGGACATCTGCGAAAGTTCTTCCTGACTGGCAGCTTGTGGATACATCTGCGAAAAACACCTGGGGAAAATGGGTGCAGTACTTCTTTCGCGACTATGGGAGTAGCAGTATCACCAAGAAACTTCTGGACAAGAACCCAAATGCGAAAAATTATGTCAATGGAAAAGGATACCCCTTAATCTTGTGCGGCTTCCTCTGTGCCTGGCTGTCGAGGTATCTGATCGATGGTCATCCTCATGATGGTGTTTTCTATCATGTCCTTCCCCTTGCTGTCAAGTTGGCCCTCGGCCAAAGAGTCGCACTTGGGCCTCTGGTCTTAGGCTGTTTATACCACAGACTGGACCAGTTGGCATTGGCGATCAAGGACTCTCGCGGTTGCCTTGATGTGCTGACTTTTGTTAACATCGCATTCCTGACCATGTGGGTTTTTGAGCGATGGCCCTCCTATGCTCCTGTTCCTTCTAGGCCCAATAAGTAGTGTGTCCAAGGTGCGGAGGATAAAATTTCCAGTGGAAGAGCTGCTCGATGGTTTAGAACCAATCTTCCCAAGTGTACCTGGATCCTGATATGCGATGACCGAAGCAAGTTTACGGCTAGGCCCTATGCCACGCGCATTGAGAATGTGCGATGGTTCCCGAAGCTGTATCCCGCCAAATCTCTTGCATTTTCAGAAGAGATCCTTTTCGAAGGTCATGAGCGCTTTCATGAGCGCTATCGCGAATTCTTCTGCTGGTGTTTAAGGGGTTCTCTCCCTGCTCTTGCTGAGTATGTTCCTGAACTTACTACCAGGTATGAAAGGATCACATTCGATGTTGATCCAACTCGCGTTTCTCCCCAGTTTGGCTATGATGCAATGGCGCCTTCCGTTTGGCCTAGATCAATTGTAAGAGGCTGCTATAAGCGACTGTTGTCTGGTGAGTGCCAAACGAACTTCCGGAGCAATTTTCCCTTCGTTCAACCCTCAGATGGCCGTGTAGGTCGCCTCTCCAAAAATTGGGTTGCTTACTGGACTACTCAGCAGACCAGGTTCGAGACGCAGTCGGCTCCTCAGCCCAACAGAGCTCCTATAATCAAGAGTAATTCCTTACCATTCCGTCCTAACTGCAGCTTGGATTACTCTGAGTATGGCTACTACTCCTTGATGGATCACGACAATCATTTGTGCCCATCCACCATTCTTGATGAGAAGATGACCGCTGTTAGGGATGGTGCTTCGCATGTAATCAAATACAGCGAAGATTTCGCCAAGGTAAACAACTTCCTTTGTGCATGTTAAATCTCTTTCGTTAAATGTATTGAAACTTATTCTCCATTTTCTGTTCTAGTGCTATCTGAGGAGGTTTGTATCTGGGGAGCGCTCCAATTCGCTGATCAACACCATTGTTGCTGCGAGAAGACAGGGTGAGAAAATTCTACTAACAATGGGAATGGCTCCCGCAGTCGAGGCTCGGATTCGCGAGGTAATGGATGCATTTGCTGACTCGCTGATAGACAAAAGCAGAAGGGCCTTACAATCTCTTCTACTCCTAGGAGTTCTCCAGCTTCATCTCCTGCGAAGTCCCTTACTTCCAAGGACAAGGTCAAAGGTCGCATGCCAAGCAAAGTGCGGAAGGAGCTTGCAGTTGAGACTTTTTTCCATTTTGGTCATGAGGAAGAGGAGGATGAGAGAAGAGAAGTGAGAGGAAGATATGATGATGAAGAAGAAAGAGTCGAAAGTGAAGAAGAAAGAGATGAGATACAAGAAGAAGATTCGGAAGGTATCTCAAACGAACTTATCTTCTCAGTACTTTAGCTCTTGCAATATTTATTGAACAGTTTGTTCTTTCGCAGATGATGACACAGAAACCATAAGCGGCCTCCTGGCCAAGAAGCAGAAGAAAACCAAGGGTTCTTACTCTGGCGCTCCCAGCGAAGCCATAGACGAGGATATCCTGGCTGAGTCTGAAAGGACGGCTGCGGAAGCTGCAGAGAGAAGAAGGAAGCGAGAAGAATATGAGATCGAGCTCATAAAGAGGAGAAGTTTGGAAGAGAAACATGTGGATGACTTGGTGGAGCAAGCTGACGATTTGGATGCGGCTGCTTTGGAACAAGCTCAAGCAGACTTTGAGGAAATCGCAGGTGGTAAACAAGGTGAGATTTTTAACCTTGCTGTGACTTACCAAGAAGTGATTACTGGTGCGTTAAAGCATGGATTATCAAAAGCTGATATTCGCCGATGGCTAGTAAGCAAGTGGTGCTTAAAACTCAGGTAATCATTCAAGAAATGTCTGTAAACTAGGCTTAGTAACCCAATCATCATCGTGACAAGTTTCTTCGCACCCCAGGTCACGCTCACCTTAAAGATGTGCTTAATGAAGATACCCTAATAGGATATGGTGTCGTGTCTTTAGCATATGATAAAGGTGCAACAATCCCACCTACGTGTGGAGGTGCTTGCTCTTGATCTATCAAAAATAACAGAGCACTTTATGATACAAGTTACCTCACATTTTCCTGTCTTGTATCGGAGGCGATGCTGATGAGGACAAGCCGGAACAAAGAAGTCAGCCCCCTGCATCTTATGCTCCAGAGCGAAGTTCTCATGTTGAGAAGCCTTTCGCAGCTGCTGAGTATGCAGGAGAGCCTTTGGAGGACATCATCGAGGTCTCTGATGATATCGAAGCTGACACCGTGCTGATGGAAAAAGATGCTGATTCTACAGTTGAGGAAATGGGAACAGATGATGCTGGAGCCGCAGTTCGTGAAAATGAGAAGGTCGTGGAAGACATAGCATCACATGCAAATGTTGGTGTTCAAATGAATGCTCCTGAGCCACAAGAGCCCCTCGCTTTTGAAGAAGTTCCCGGTCGGGCGGCCGCTCATACTGCTGCCATTCCTTCAACAGAGGTGGAGCTTCCATAGATTCCCCAAGCATGGCGTTTTTGGAGCTCGCAAGTTGGAGCTGCTGTTGCACCTGTTTCAGCCTATACTCTCCCTTCCAACTATGATGAACTCGAGCTCGCGGCTGACAGACGAGCAATGGAGCGAGGACAGACTTCAGTTGTTCCAGCAATGCGCATTCCCTCTTTGCGGGAAATCCTTGAAGGAACTTGTATGTTACATTGTTTTTCGCATTCCACACCTTCGTTTAAAATTTTTCATGCTCTAAACCTGAATCAACTTTATCAGGATTGAAGCAAGCTGATGTGGACTGGCTAGTTCAGATGCGACTCTCATACACCTGGTCATTCCCGAGATCTCTAGAGATAGAGCCATATAACAGGAGACTTTTCTTGATTGAAGCCATCTGGATCCTGGAGCTACTGTCTGTGGCTACCCCTGCGACCATTTCTCCTCATAGTGCGCAGCTTCTTTTCAGCACATGCAAGGGGCTTCAAGCTAAAGTTGAGGGCAAGCTAGGCTTTGGGTTCCTTCTCAACAGGATCACCCAAATTCTCGCAACTGTGAATTTGAAACGCGACTTTCAAAACCTTGCAGCTGAGAGACGGAAGGTAGAGGAGCAAAGGTAGAAGGCTGAAGAAGCTGTCAAACTTTTTCATGAGATGAATGCCAAGTACGAGCAGCTGAAGCGAGAAGTGGACCAAGTAAGAGAGACATCACTCTCGTTTTCTCCAGAAGACCCTTTGATCAAGGACTTATTTTGAGAAACAAAAAGTACTTGTTTGAAACAAAAAATATTATTGTAATGCTGCTAGGGTTTCTCCCCCATCTTTTTTTATCTAGAAATTGCATGTCCCATTTCGCCCTTTCGGGGATTTGCTCAACTATTTTTGTGCGTATCAATTATGACGTCACATGGCGACGTATCTGCCTTGATTTTTGCGCTAACGATTTATTAGATAAGCACGATTTCCTTGGGAAGCCCATCCGTATTATGACCTTCCGTCATTAATTAGGGCACGCCACCGAATCGTCATAGCCTTTAGTAGGGTAATTGAATTTTACCTCTTTTGAGACGTAAGTAATTGATTCTTACCCCTTTTCCAAGCTTTGCTGACTCAGCTAGGGAACCGAAGAGTCCCCGTAGAGTCTATATAAACCCTGCCTCTTGCTGCTTGGGTTCTTCATCCCAAAATGTGGCTTGCCATGAGTCCTTACGCCTGCTGGCTTCAATGCTTGTCTTTTGTTGACTTATGGCAATCTCAAGTTGTAAAACCTGAGTTTGTGCCTTGTGCCATAGAAATAGCTCCCAAGATCTTCTTTATGAAGCTTACTGATCTTCATGGCTACTGTGAAGAAGATATACATAATACCTCATGTTTGTACGAAGATTCTTCTTCGTCTATTATGTTTGCAGGTCGTATCTGCGGCTGCCTTCCGGCGAGGTGTAGTTCTGTACTTACCTTTTTACCAACTCGTAATGAATGGAGTGTTTCTCCTCTAGCTTTCCTAGAGGAGAACTATTTGCCTCCACGTTCTTGAACTAGGGGTGACGAGCCATGGCTCTCGTATCCGTGGACAATAAGCTTCCTGCCCCAGGAGTTGTTTTCCATTTGTTCTTCACCGCCGCATCCGCCTGGACATGGGGTTCATCTGGCACATCTCTTGGGCAGAAGACCAGTCAGGAGCCTTGTTCAGATCTGGGACCTTGATGCTAGCGTCGTATAGCTTTATTAGCAGCTGTACGCCGTTCATTTTACAGCAAGGCTTGTCTTGCTATAACCTTTGCTTGTAAGCTGTTATGTCGCGTAGCTTTTGTTAGGGCCAGTAGGCCGATCCTTTTATAGTAAGATTTTCCTTACTATTAGTTTTTGCTTGTAAGCTGCTATCTAGACAGATAGATTGTAAGTCATTTTGACTCTTAATGAAGTGTACTGTAGCATTTGCTGTAATTGTTTGATGCAACAAATTGTAATATCGCATGCGTGTTGGCTATAAAACAAGTTAATGTTACTTTTGCCTTTTGCATTTGGATGTTCGCCTGAATAATTCTTTGTTTCAAGCTTGATAAATTTTGCATTCACACAGGGTGTTGCTGTTATAGCTCGTTATCTATACAGATAGGCTCGCAGACCAGTTAAGATCATACATCATGGCTGCTATCTTAGGCAGATAGGCTTTTAGATCACTTAAGATCGGCTTGCACATTGTTGCTATCTCGACAGATAGGCTTTTAGATCACTTGAGATCGCATTAGAATATTGCTGCTATCTCAGCAGATAGGCTTCACGATCACTTAAGATCGTACTTGAATAGTGCTGCTATCTCAGCAGATATGCTTTAAGATCACTTAAGATCGCATTTAAATAGTGCTTCTATCTCAGCAGATAGGCTTTAAGATCACTTAAGATCGCATTTAAATAGTGCTTCTATCTCGGCAGATAGGCTTTAAGATCGCTTAAGATCGGATTTGAATAGTGCTGCTATGTCAGCAGATGGGCTTTTATTATAAATAAGTAGAGAAGTAAATGAAACGATAAAAGACAACTAAAGTAATAAAATTTCTTCTCATTGGGAGAATTCTTTTATTATAAGCACCCTCATGTGGGAGAGGCAAGATTACAAGTCCCTCATATGGGAGAGGCAAGATTACAAATCCCTCATATGGGAGATGCAAGATTACAAATCCCTCATATGGGAGGAACAAGGCATGAGTCTATCAGTGTACTAGACGTAAATAGACATTGTAATCTGATGTAAGTAAAGAGAGAGAGGTTAAGGATAATACTTTTTAATCCAACGCATATTGACTGTGCTTGGGGTTGCGGCAGTCCCATGAAGCCTATGTATTTTGCAGTAACCACTGTCAAAGACTTCTTTAACTTCGAATGGTCCTTCCCAATTAGCTGCGAACTTTGGATGAGCTGCCTCCCTCATGCAATGATATGAAGCACGCAAAACCAGGTCCCCAACCGCAGAGTCTCGATGTTGGACTGTTTTGTTGTATGCGCGAGCGATCCTCTCCTTGTACCGCTTGTTAGCCCGCTTGGCTTGCTCTCGCTTTTCCTCCAATAAGATCAAGTCGTGGTCGCGTTGATTATCATATAGTGCATGAAAGGCCAATCTTGCAGAGTTGATTTTCACCTCCGCCGGTACAACAGCTTCAGCTCCATAGCATAAAAGGAATGGGGAGACTCCTGTGGGAGTCCTCGACAAAGTTCGATATGCCCACAATGCTATGTTCAAAGAATCGGCCCATTTCTTGTGATCTTCTGCGACCATCTTGCTCAGGGCTTCTGCTTGACCATTCCCTTTTGGATAATAAGGAGTGGAACAGACCTGCCTTATGTTGTATTCCGCAAGTTTTGCGGCTACCTGACGATTTACAAAAGGTGTGCCATTATCCGAAAGAATTGTGTTGGGAATTCCGAACCTGTATATGATGTTCTCTTGGATGAAATGGTCAACAGCGAGCGCATTGGCTGTCTCGAGTGGTATTGCCTCCACCCACTTAGTAAATAGCTCGGTCCCTGTGAGGATGAACAGGTTCCCATGTGAGGCTGGTCGAATGGGGCCAACGAAATCTAGAGCCCAAGTGTGGAATGACCATGGTGTCCCCAACGCGTGTAGGTCTACAGCAGGAGCATGTACGAGATTGCCTTTGAATTGACATTCCTGGCATCTCCTTACTTTAGTGCGGCAATCTGCCTCCATGGTGGGCCAGAAATAGCCAACTGTGAGGAGCTGTCTGCATAGTTTCGCACCTCCCTGATGCTCTACTTGGTGAGAGAGATCCATCACCTCTTGCGCCTCCTTGCTATCTAGGCATCGAAGTAGATTACCCTCGTGACCCCTACGCCAGAGTATGTTTTCTTGTACTACGTACCGGGCTGCCTTTCTTTTCAATTTCTCGGCTTCCTTTCTTGACTCAAGCTCGATTCCTTCTGTGAGAAAATCGAAGAGTGGCTTTCTCCAGTCCGTGTCATCATCGACTAAGGCAATTGTTAAAGAATCCTTGATCAATGCGCAGCTTTTGCAATTTTGAATTACTGCAGCAGCCGTTGACATGTCCGGCCAGTGAATCCCATATCTTTGGGCTTTCCGATAGATTGACACCTCACTTTCTCCGCAAGTGTGCTGGTGAATCTTTTCCAATAGTGCTTGCCCCTCCTGCTGCGAGACGCATCGCATGAGTATTCCTCCTGGACCTTTATAGTAGAGAGCGTTATCATGTATGCAGTACCCCTTAGTGGATGCCCAATTTTCTTTGCTCGTTCCTTCGGCGATGGCGTGTAATATCGATTTCCTCCAGTCTGCATCATCCATGAACTCATCCTCGCATGCGTCCTCTGTCAACGCCGATGACATTCGAACTTCAATCGAGATTCTCGCGGGGCATTTATCCGCACTAACTTTAGATCCCAGAGTGGCCAAAGCATCAACATGCCGATTATCTTCTCTAGGCGTGTGCTCGTACCTGACATCGCAGAATTGTTGTACCAACTTCTGCACCAAAGTCCGATAGGGTAACATTTTTACCTCTTTTAATCCGTACTCGCCTGAAGCTTGTTTGACGATTAACTTGGAATCCCCCATAACCGTCAAATTGCTTACTTCTAATGCCCTAGCTGCACGGAGGCCTGCGATGAGAGCCTCATACTCCGCTTCAATGTTAATCACTGCGAAATCAAGTTTAGTGGACATTTGGATGACCTCCCCATCCGGTTTAGTCAAAACGATTCCAATTCCTCCACCTTTCCTATTTGACGATCCATCAAAATGAAGCGTCCAGTAAGGTAACTCGACTGCGTAGATCTCGGGTCCCTCTAGTTCCTCCTCGATCATGGGCTCGTAGCTGTTATCTGGGAACTGCGCTAGAAAATCCGCCACTGCTTGTGATTTGATTGCTCGTGGTCGAACGCACATGATGTCGTATTGGGAAATGGTCATATACCATTTTGCCAATCTTCCGTCGGGAGAGGTATGAGTCAAGAGGTACCTTATGGGGTCGCTCTTTGTAACCACCACCACTTTGTGCGAGGCTAAGTAGTGCTTCAACTTTTCTATCACGAAGAATAGGGCAAGGCAATGACGTTCGATATCTGTGTACCTTGATTCGGCTGGTTGCACTATGCGAGAAATATAGTAAATCGACCTTTCTTGCCCTTCATATTCCTGAGCCAAAAGTGCCCATATGGATCTCTTTGTTGAAGTTAGATACAGCAAAAGCGGCGATCCCAGCTGCGGTGCGATCATTACCCTTTGTGATGTCAGCAAGTCCTTTAGCCTCCCGTATGCAGCCTCATGTTTCGCGGTCAAATTGTACACAACATTCTTCTTGAGGAGATCGCTGAAGGAGAAGGTTATTTCTGCGACCGCTGGGATGAACCTTCGCAGGTAAGATAACTTTTCCAAGTATGTTTTCAGAGCGCTTTGATTGTGTGGTGCCGTCATGCTAGTGATAGCTGATACCTTTGCGGGATCGGGCTCGATGCCCTGGCGATGTATCACACATCCCAAGAACTTCTCTGAGGTCACTCCGAACGCACACTTCATGGGGTTCATCTTTAGCTAGAAACTTCTGCATCTTTCAAATACTTTCCGCAAGTCCCCCAAATGGTCCGTTTCCTCTTTGGAATTGACGACCAATTCATCAACATAAAACTCCACTTCTTTGTGCATCATGTCGTGAAATAGAGCCATCATCGCTCGCTGGTAAGTCGCGCCCGCATTCTTGAGCCCAAACGGCATAACCGTGTAATTAAAGACTCCCACTGGCGTGATGAACGCAGTTTTTCGTGCATCTTAAGGGTCCATTTTGATCTGATTGTACCTGCTGAAACCATCCATGAAACTAAACATACGATGACCCGCAGTCGAATCAATGAGCAGATCGATGTTGGGCAGCGGAAAATCGTCCTTTGGGCAGAAGCGGTTGAGATCTATGAAGTCTACACAAATGCGAAGCTGCCCATTCTTCTTTACCACAGGCACAATGTTAGCCAACCATGTGGGATGATGATTTTTTTCGATAAACCTAGCAGTCAGTAACTTGACAATTTCTTGCTTGATTTTCACATTTATCTCCGGCCTGAAGCTCCTTATGCTTTGTTTTATTGGATTAGATCCCGGGATTACATCTAACCTGTGCATGGTGATGCTCGTGTCTAGGCCGGGCATTTCATCGTATTCCCATGCAAACACATCTTTGTACTTAGTCAGGAGCAGCAGCAATCTTGCTTCTTCCTCGCTTGTGAGGTCTGCACTAAAAAAGACGGGCCTCTTCCTTTCTTCGCCTGGGCTCAGGAATACTTCTTTCAGCTCCTGTTTCTAAGGTTTCGGCTTATCCTCCATGCATTCAGGCGCCTCTTTTAGCTTATCCTCCAAAACATCTGGTGTCGGCTTGTCTACTTCCATGACACGCTCAATTTGATTGATTTGCCCAGGGATATCCCCATGCTTGTGTGGGGGTATCCCCGCGCACCTTCATATGCGGTAGCATTTCTTCCCATTAGAGTGGAAGCTTTCTATCTCTTTGCCCGCGGGATCATGTTTTACTACTCTTTTAAGGGTGTACACATTCTTCCTTTGATAGGCGACCTGCAGTGCCTCTTCTCGCGCGAACAGCTTTTCCTTGGCATCCTCCCTTGTCACCATCACTCCCGCTGGTGATTGATCCTTGATGTCTTCCCATCGAGGCAAAGGGGTTGGATTAAACGGCCCTGGCGTTTGCTCGTCCGCCATTTCAGTAAACCACACTGCTTCAGTGAGGTGCGCCTCGTCTAAATTGAAAGGGTTTACCGAAGCTGGTATCTCCACTATTCTGTTGTTCCAGATAGCCTTCATCACCTGGTGAGCTGTCAAGGGGACTGCGTCGAATCGATGAATCCAAGCTCGCCCTATGATCATGTGATACGTAGTGTTCGCATCAATGACGTAGAATTTGGCTGAACATTTGATTTTTCCTATCTGGACGCCCAGACGAATCCATCCTATCGTCATCCTAGAATCGCTGCCAAATCCCATCAGCGGGGATGGAAGTCTGACAATCTTCTGCTCCGGGATTCCTGCCAACTTTAAAGTGTTGAGGGAGACCACGTTGAATGCTGCTCCTCCGTCAACGAATGCACTTTTGAATTCGACACCATTGATCACCGCCGTTACATACAAAGGCTTCTGGTGGCTCCAATCTGTCTTCTTGTCGCTTGCGGAGACGGTCATGACCTTTTTCGTAGAGCGAGACGCCCTAACAACTTTCCCATTGGAAACCACGATGTCTTCTTCGTAGTCCTCTGCTATCCTTAGAATCGCTTTTGTCATTTCTTTCCGGCACTTCTCCGAAAAGTTCATTTCATCGAAGAACCTGCTGAACCCGTGCGACCCCTTCATCCGATCGGCACGTTCGTCCTGCGTGTCTATACTGTAGTCCTCATCATTGTAAACTTCGGCAATGATAGGCAAGCCATCTTCCGCAATCTCTTCGAGATCCATGATCGCGATCATGGCTACTTCTTTGCCTTTCGGCTCTTGCTCCGCATGAGTTGGCAGTGGATTACTTCGCATATCCTGCCTCTGATTGCTGACAATCAACTCACCGTCTTTCATTTTCCGGCTTACCATGTTCCTGAGCTTCTTGCAATCAGCTGTGGGGTGCATGATTTCCCGTGGCATTCGCACCACTTTGGGTCCCTCATCATCTCCTTGGAGGGTATCCTTTCGAGCGGAGGCAAGATACCATCTTTACGCCACTGCTTACACAAGTCAGTCGCTTCCTCTATCGAGCATGGTAGAGGTGGCGCGTCCGAGTTTGTAACCCTGGGTTGCTTTTGCGGCGAAACTGTATTAACCTCAGCTTCACGCACCCTCTTGTAACTGAACCTTCCAATCTTGAAAGTGGTTCCACTCGAGGGTCGTTCAGGGGCGTGCTTCTTCTTCTGCCTCTCCACTATAGGCTCTATGTTTTTCGTGCACTCCATCAATTTTGAAAAGGTAGGAATCTGCAGGTTGATCAGCATACCTTTGTACTCATCTCGCATGCCTTGTAAACATATCTCTACGAGCCTGCCCTCAAGCACCTCGTCTCTGCATTCCAAGGATTTGGCCCTGAATTTCTTGATGAAAGTGACTCCATCTTCCTCGCGCTTCTGATACGTGCGGGAGAGATTAATCATTGTAACTTTTTCTTCCACCTGGAAGAATTTTGTGTAGAACTTCTGGACCATACCGTCCCAAGTTTTAACAGATCCGGCTTCCAACGTTCTATACCACTTGTAGGCCACATTTCCCAAAGATTTCGGGAACTCGCGCATCAGCAGTTTGGGATCAGCCCCATATGGTCCCATCACATCAATGAAACACATGACATGCTCGTGGGCGTTCCCATTGACGTCTTCGAACTTGTCCCACTTAGGAGCCTTGTACCCAGCGGGGTTAGGCATGAGGTAGATCTCGCGTGGGATAGGCGGATCGTTATCAACCTTCGGGATAATGGTGTCTGCAAACGGTTGATTGGCCAAGAATGTCTCTATGCGCCGCCGCAGCGACGTCATACATTCTGGTGCACTTTCCGCAGTAGCAGGAGGAAGGGGTGTAGCCGGCGGGGACACATATGGTGCAGTCGAGCTAGGGGTGTAGGTCACGTTGCCCAGCAGTGTCGGCGGAGGAGGCAAGGGATATTGCGAACAGAGATTGGGTGCCACAGTTGGTGGTTGAGGAATATGTGTGGTAAGGGGCGGTATTTGAGCCGTTTTCCCCTGAACGGAGGGTAACTGCACCATTGCTGGTGGAGTTTGCGGATTAGGGTTAGGTGGTGTCGGTATCACCCCAGTCCCTTGGGTGGTAGAGGCTCCCCCTCCCTGAGAGACGGCAGTGCCCGATGTAGGATTCGGGGCAAGGGTTCCCAAGATGGCCACTATCCGTTCCATCTGTGCGGATTGAGCCTGAAGGGACTTTCCCTGATTATGAATGGTGGCGTTTAGAGCCTCAAACGTCGGAGTCTCACTGGCGGCCGCAGAAGTGTGATGGGTCTCCTCTCCCTAGGTGGTCTCCGTGGAGGGCGATCTGTTACTGACATCATCTTCATGAGACATGGTTGCTTGCAATGGCAAGTTTCTCGTCGGGTTCAAAAAATGTGTATGAGAGAATCCTGTAGAGAGAATTCAATATACACCAAGAGTAGGGGATAGAAAGAACACAGGAAGAGTAGGGTTGTGTGTAGGGAGAGAGTAAGACAATAGTACTGTATGAGAGAGAGACAGGATTTTGGCAGAGCTTCCGCGTATCTCAGGTGATTCGCCCTCGTATGGAAGGGTTAACGATCCTATATATAACGGAGAATGTGACCGTTGTAGTGGGTTAATGCGCCCATTAATGTCGGCTTAATTAGCTTAACCACAACGACATGTTCGTCCGCGTATATAGGAGCCGTTACGGCACGTTCGTCCGTGTATACCGGAACCGTTATGAGGTTGACCGGGTTTATGGAGCTCGTGCCATAATTCTCTCAAAGCAGTTACTAAGGGTCGCGCGCGGGCTTGGTTTTCGCTCGCGCGCGACAGGACTTACTCTAGCCTCCAAACCACTAAGTCCCTACAGGTCCCGTGTGGTGGTATGCGAGGGCCCTATCTCGCAGCCCCCACGTGGATCAGCGCGGGTGGTGATCCAATGTGTGTGGAGCACAGCTAGGTGTGCGGGATGATCGCCACGTGGCTAAGATCTGCCTGTCTAGAAAGCACTATCTACACCTTCCTTGGGAAATAAGAAGAGAGGGACGGTTCCCTAGGGAGGCTGAACCACCTTAGGAAGTTGTTTCCAAAACAACTTCCTCCTTGTTACCCAAGTTTAGTTGTTTCCAAGATTTGAAAAACACCTTTTTCAAACTTGTGCCCAAGCTCTAGTTTTCTAGATCCAAAATATTCACATCCTATGTGATCCAGATTCACTAATCCTTCCATCCCATGTAATATTAGATCTTAGTTGGTTGAATTATACACAAATAGCATCAATATGCTTGATTTGTTCGTTTTACGCGACAAACAATAATTAAAGGGTAAAATAGATATAATCGTAATACATAAACTACATTATGCTCTACAACATGTGGCTCTGATGCCATTGTTGGGCTTTTTAACGAATTACGCAGCGGAATTGAACAAGTCAAATCCGCACAAGACCAACCAAGGATCACAGGAAGAGACATCATAATGATAGTGAAGGTTCAAGTAACGATTTATCTTGTTTGTCTCCTGTGATGACGTCACTCGTGAAATAGTATTCACGTCTCTCTGGCTATTTGAATCCTAGGATCAATCACTAGATTCCTCCACGTCATGTTCTAGCAACTGGTGGAAGAAGGAAGTAGAAGAATCACACAACGGAGACCAAAGAAGACGTTCAGCCTATTCCTCTTTGGCCAACGGGTAGAGGGGCGGATGGGGTCTAGGTTTCGGCCCATACCTTGTTTTTCTATATCTCATTGCTTTTTCTCTCCTTTTGTTATAACAATTATGACACTCTTTTTTATAGAATAAGCTAGGAGTGCTCATATAGTCCAACAGCTCCTTGTTAACTACATATTAGCCTCTCTCCTAATCATGTCCTTACATGATTTAGTTCCCTTTGAAAACTAGTCCTAATCATGTCTATACACGAGTTCTATTTTCAATCTATTCCTAATCATGTCCATACATGAATTATTCCATCCTGCAACTCCTAATCATTTCTATACATGGATTAGTCCACCTTACAAAATTAGTCCTACTAAGTTTGCAAGTGGTTGCATTTTGATCCTTCTATTTAATTAATCATATTAATTAATTCCCAAGTCTAGTTTGATCCATATGGAGTGTGACCCCATGGGTTCCTACTTAGTTGGTAGTAATAATTTACTAACATGGAGCGGTATCTAGCAACACACCCATGCCACCCAACTAATAGGAATAATCATCACTTTGCAAACCTTGTGAAGTATTGTCTCATCCTTTTGTCTCTATATCCGAATTGGACACGAGACATACAAGTCACACTCGTATATCCAATCCATAGTTTCTCGATCCTGGGAATAGTGTTATCCATAAAGATAACATCAATATCTTATATTGATTCATTTGAGTATGGCCAGACATTCTATAAGCACCATCTCTCGAGTGGTCGTGGATATTTGCTCCCGTTATGTGGGAGGGACAAATTCTATCTACATCACTACCATCTCTAAGCTTGCTTCATATTGTGTTCGAAACGCGTCTTTATTACTACCCAGTTACGGTGTAGCGTTTGACGATATCAAAACACAATATTCCACAACTAGAGGATCTAATGACTTCAAGTCTAAGGATGACAATACCGTTTTCATTACGAGAAGCACTTGTGACTTTACATAACATGTATGTAGCCTCCTCTTTGTGGGTCAATCCAGTATGCTATTACCCTTACAACATACCCATTTCTGAGTCTGGCCAGACAATTTATAAGCACCATCCCTCGAGTGGCCCGTGGATATTTTCTCCCGTTATGTGGGAGGGACAAATTATATCTACATCACTACCATCTCTAAGCGTGCTTCCTTATCGTGCCCGACTAACAACTTTATTACTACCAGTTACGGTGTAGACGATGTCAAAACAGAATATTCCACAACTAGAGGATCTAATGACTTCAAGTCTAAGGATGACAATACTGTTGTCACTACGAGAAGCACTTGTGACTTA
Source organism: Linanthus parryae (assembly GCA_023055425.1). Taxonomy (NCBI): domain Eukaryota; kingdom Viridiplantae; phylum Streptophyta; class Magnoliopsida; order Ericales; family Polemoniaceae; genus Linanthus; species Linanthus parryae. The sequence goes on from JALGPY010000010.1 coordinate 23,107,582, forward strand.
ACATAACCTGTATGTAGCCTTCTCGTTGTGGGTCAATCCAGTATGACATTACTCCTAATGCATACCCATGGGTTGGATCATGATATCTCCATATCAATCCAACCCCATACTAGTCTATAGTTGATTGTCCTATTGATCAATATAATCGACTAGGGATATCTAAGAATATAAAACTTATATTCTAAGGACTTAATCCATGTTAACATATCTCCATATTGATAATATAATGAATCGTAAATCAATTAATGTCACAAGAAATAGATTGCCTCTAGGGCATATTTCGAACAGTACGGACTTCTCGTGACTAAGCCTGTTGACGCGTTGCTCATAGATGATGAGCCAACTATCTATGGAGAGGCCATGAAAGGGCCGGAATCTAAAAAGTGGCTTGAACCCATGAGACCCGAAATCGAATCCATGTATACCAACAAATTATGGACTTTGGTGGAAACACCCCAAGGTGCTCGGCCCGTAGGGTGAAAATGGGTATTCAAGAAGAAGACCGAGATGGATGGCAATGTGATTGCCTATAAGGGCTGACTGGTGGAAAAAGGATTCAGACAGATTCATGGTATTGACTATGATGAAACCTTTTCCCCAGTCACAATGACCAAATCCATTCGAATCTTACTTGCTATTGCAGCTTACCACGATTATGAATTTCGCAAATGGATGTCAAAACAGCGTTTCTGTATGGAAACCTCCTTGAGGATGTGTACATGACACAACCATAGGGTTTTGAGGATCTAGAGCATGCCCGTAAGGTGTGTAAGTTGAAAAGATTTATTTATGGGTTGAACCAATCTTTTAGGAGTTGGAATTTACATTTTGATGACGCAGTCAAAGAGTTAGGATTCACCAAGAACGAAGATGAACCTCGTGTCTACAAGAAGGTTAGTGAGAGCTCTATTGTGTTTATGGTCTTGTATGTGGATGACATACTACTAATTGGAAACGACATTTCTACCTTGCAATCTGTTAAAGATTGGCTAGGAAAGTCTTTCTCAATGAAGGAATTACGGGATGCAGCTAAAATACTTGGTATCAAGATCTATAGGGATAGATCGAGGAAGCTGCGAGGCTTAAGTCAATATATAGACAAGGTGTTGAAACGGTTCAACATGCAACATTACAAGAAGGGATTCTTTCCCATGTCGCATGGAATCACCCCTTCGAAGGCTGATTGTCCTTCCAATGAGATTGAGAAGATCGCATGAGTAGGATACGCTACTCGTCGGCCGTAGGATCCATGTGTCATAAGCTTTGAGTATGACAAGCAGATAACAGTCCAATCCGGGTGAGAGTCATTTGATAGCGGTCAAGAATATCCTTAAGTACTTGAGAAGTGAAAGACAGTAATGTAGGTGGTAAAACATGATCAAACTCTAGAAGGTGGTGGGGGTGAATAGAGTATGGCAACTTCTTGAAATTTATGTCAAAAGAGTAGCTTCAAAGGAAGTTGAGTAATTTGTAAGTATTTCAAGGCCTTGAACTGAGTTTCAAGTCCTTGGAAAGAAAATAAATGACAAAATTAAAGCTGAGAGTTTCAAGGCCTTGAAATGCCTTTCAAACCCTTTAACTAAAACAAGTTTTGTGCAGCTGATTTGTCTAAGTATAGAACAGCAAAATTAATGCAAGAGACACAGAGATTTATAGAGTTCCGTCCACTTGAACCTAAGTCTCTACCTCAGGGACTTAATCCCTACAGGATTTTCAACTAAATTCTTATTAATGTAAAGCTAAGCCCTAGATCTCAAGCACATATAGTTTCTTTACTCTGTTACAGCTTGTGGTTCTCACTAACCTATATAGTACCTACTCTAGCTAACTAATTCAACAAGAATCCTCTATTGTTCACTTTGAACAATTCATGAGAACACAATGTAACAAGTATTATCCGAATGATATACAAATAGAGTTCAAAAAGAAGTGTTGAAATAGATGCCCAAGAGGCATCTAGTTTAGTATGAACAATAATTGGCTAGAATATTCATTGTATTATTTATGAAGATATTTAATATAATTAAGTCCTTAGATTTACAATTGTGTTGTTTATCTTAAATATTCCTAGTCCATTATACTGATTAACAAGACAATCATCCATAGACAACTATGTGGTTGGATTGATATGGAGATATCACGATCCAACACATGAGTATGCATTAAGAGGTAATGGCATACTGGGTTGACCCATCTCCGAGAAGGCTACATACAGGTTATGTAAAGTCACAAGTCCTTCTCGCGGAGACAATGGTATTTTCATCCTTAGACTTGAAGTCACTAGATCATGTAGTTCTGGAGTATTGTGTTTTGGTAGCTTCAAACGCTACACCTTGACTGGGTAGCCATAAAGGCGCGTATCGGACACAATATGAAGCAAGCTTATGGATCGTGGCGATGTAGATATAATTTGTCCCTCCCACATAACGGGAGAAAATATCCACGGCCACTCGAGGGATAGTGCTTATTGAATGTCTAGCCAGACTTAGATAAATCAATATCGGATATTGATGTTATTTGCACGAATAAGGCTGTTCCCTGAATCAAGAAACTATGGATTGGATATACGAGTGTGACTTGTATGTCTTGTGTCCAATCCGGATATAGAGACAAAGGGATGAGACATACTTGCAGAAGGTTTGTCGGATGACTATTCCTATCAGTTGGGTGGAATTAATGTGTTGCTAGACACCGCTCCTTGTTAGTAAATAGTTACTTCAAACTAAGTAGAAACCTATGTGGTTACACTTCATATGGATTGAAATAGACTTGGGAATTAATTTATATGATTAATTAATTAGAAGGATCAAAACGGAACAACTTGCTAACTTAGTAGGACTAATATGGAAGTGGGACTAATCCGAACTTGAGTAGGATTAGGAGAGGGCCTTTATGTGGTAAACAAGGAGTTGTTGGAATATATAAAGGATGCTCCTAACTTCCTTCCTACAGACTAATGCTCATTACATTTTTGAGTAGGAGATAAAGAAAGGAGAGAGCAAGACCAAGAGGCCGACCGCCCCCCTTGGTCCACCCCTACCCGTCAGACACAAGACGGGGCCGAAACCACTTCTTCCCTCCGTTGTGGTGATTTCTTCTTCCTCTTCCACTGTTCCTAGCTTTCACAAAGGAGTTGGAAGATCTAGATTTCAATCCTATTCGTGGATAAACCGTAGAGGCACAAAAATATTTGTGTTTGAAGTCATCACAGGAGACCCATCAGGTACTTGTTATGAATCCATCACTATATTTAAGAATTCTCTTCCTGTAATCCTTGGAGGGTGTTGATCGGATTAATTATTATTTATTCCGCTGCGTATCCATGATCAAAACCCTACAGTGGTATCAGAGCCACAAGTCGTAGTGCATAAACGTAGTATATGTGTTATGATTTTGTTTTTTTTCACTTATAATTGTTGATTATTGCGTTTAAACGACAATTAAGCATATTAGATGCATTTTGAATGTTATTCAAACAAAAAAGACTTAATTTTACATGGTATGTATGAATTAGTGAGTTTAAGAAATTTTAGGATCTTGAATCTAGGGTTTGGGCACAAATTAGAAAGGAGTTTTCAATTTGAAAACGTTTTGGACTTGGGGAATAAGGAAGAAGTTGTTTGGGAAACAACTTCCATGAAGTTCGGCCCCCTAGGGGATCGCCCCTCCTTCCTTTCCACCCAAGGCACCTAGGCCGAAGGCCTAGGCGGTTCGGCCGACCCCACGGGTTGGGCCGATCGGCCTAGGCTAGGCCCAGGTGACTTCAAGGGGTTCGACCACTTGGTTGGTTGGGCCTCTTGGACCGTTTTGACCCTAGTAATCCTAAAATCAATTAAAACTGACTAAGCACGTTAAAATTGGATTTTAACTGTTTATGTGTAATTCGTATGGTGATTGGATATGACCTTAGATGTGGTTTGTTGTGAATGTTTAACTTTTATGGTTTGTTTACGGCCTGCGAGCTGCTCAATTTGATGTAATAATTAACTAGGGTTTACGGCATGCGAGCCCATTTTTCTCTCAACTTGTGAGATTTATATATTTAGTTTAGATACTAGCTACCAAATAGAATAGATATACAAGATTGAAGAAATGATGCCCAAAGAATTAAAGGATCCACAACATGGAGCATGGAGCATTCCACAAGGCTATGGAGAATGGACCAAAAGATGGAGGCACATGGAGATGCGCATGATATTTTTAGAGTTCATGGATATTCCCATTGGCTTGAGAATATCTTAGTCTAGGAGGCCATATCCATATCACGTTAATTTTTACTTTTGTGGATGTGGTAAGATGAAATCAGTTTCATAAGTTTCAAAGACTTGAAATAGCTAGTCTATTTCAAGGCCTTAAAACAGCTCTCAAAGCCTTGAAACTGACTAAGCTTCAACTTCATATTCTTAGGGGGAGTTTTTGATCTTGATTGAATTCCTAATCTCCTATTCTTGATCTATTACTACTAGATGATGAAAGACAAGGCATTATTACATGTTTTTACTCCATCTAATCGTTCTGTTTGACTTAGTTTTGCAGGGAAATTTTGTTTCCTATTTTACAGGATTCATGTCCTAACCTGAGTGCAGGAAAGGAAATACTGAGAAGAATTGATCATGTGATCAGTCAAAAACTTATGACAGCTTCTCAAACTATTTAAAAACAAGATCAGCTCAATATCTCTGAAGATACTGATCAACTATCCATTGGAGAAGACTGTTAGGGAAGTCAAAGTTGTTGCCCACAAAACAGGAAAGTTTGTTGTTGAAATCAGGGAGATCTGCAGATCATGTGTGATGTATAAATGGAGCTTATGGTCAAGCATTCAAAGAGACAACTCAACGGGCAAAAACAGAGACATACTCAAGGATTTCAAAGCAACATAGAAGCAGATCATCCTCTCAATCCATTATCAGAAGAACACTGCACTTTCACAGCAGTTTCATACTCTATGTTCTTCTGCTCTGAACTTCATTTGTATATCCCTTATGTTATACTTCTAGTTATTATTCTCAAGGATCGTTCAAGTGAACAATGAAAAATTCTTAGTTCAGATAGCTAGAGCAGATACTAGCTAGGTTAGTGAGAACCACAAGCTGTAGCAGAGTAAGGAATCTCTCTGTGCTTGAGATCTAGGGTTTGGCTGTGGATTAATAAGAATTGAGTTTAAAATCAAGCATGAAGAAGATCCCTGAGGTAGAGATGTAGGTCCAAGTGGACTGAACTCTATATATCTTGTGTCTCTTGCATCGACTTTACAGTTGCATACTTAGTTTATTTGCAGCACTCAAACAGTTTCATTTCAAGGGTTTGAAACACATTTAAAGGCCTTGAAATAGGCCTATTCTCTTTATACTAAACTGTTTTTATTCCAAGGGCTTGAAACTAAATTCAAGGCCTTGAACTATACTTACACTTCACAAACTATCTTGAAACCACTTCTCTTGCAAGTTTTAGAAAAAGTTGGCATACTCTATTCAACCCCCCTTCTAGAGAATTTATCCTGCATTTCTACCTACTGTACACACTTTCAGATGTTTACTTTTTTTTTTTTTTATTATTGTTGTTGGTTTATGGTTGATGCATGTAATTTGATAATATGATAATTAAGCAACCCGGATCTTTTATTTGGAGTTCTGCCCAACTCAAATAAGTAGACCAGTTGATATGGATCAACAAAATAATTAAAATAATTGAAAAAAATCCCTCAAAATTAAAATATTACGTTTACCTTCTCGTTACTTAAACACTCATCACAAATCGATTAATCAAGTTCGTGCGTGCCAAACCAAGGAGACTTGATTCATCATTATGTGGTGCGATGGCACATGTAATGTGTAATTGTTGGAGTAAGAGGTTGGACGTAACTAGGTATTTTTAATAAGGTTTAAAATCCTAGAGGCACCAATAGAGATTATCTATAGGATAGATAAATAAGGAGTTATTTGCCCAATTGAACCAAGAGTTGCATGAGATGCAATCGGAATTATTCCTACCTAAATAACTAACTTTTGGGTGACTTGCCAAAGAAAGCTCAAAAGGAAGTGAAATATGAATCTTGGCCCACTAGAAAATATAATGATATTTTCCGCATTAATATCATGAGGGTTATTAATCCGCATAAAAATAGTGGGAGCTGTATTTAATAACCTAGCCATTATTAGATATACTTAATCGTTCACAAATACTAAAACTTGCGTAGTTCCTTTTGGTAGAATACCAATGGAAAACAACTCATCGAGTTCAACACACTCTAGGCTCTGTCCTTGAGAAGGACAAGCTCTCTGGAACCAATTTTCTAGACTGACACAGAAACTTGAGAATCATTCTCAAGAAAGAAAAGAAAATGTACGCTCTAGAGGAACAAGTTCCTGCAGGTTTGGAAAACAATACTCCTGCAGCCCTAAAGGCGTATCAAAAGCATGTTGATGACGCTGATGATGCGGCTTGCCTAGTGCTATGCACCATGTCCTTTGAGCTTCAGAAGCAACATGAGAACATGAATGCAGTCGATATGATCACACATTTGAAGCAGCTCTTCCAGGAGTAGGCTAGGGTTGAGAGGTATGAAGTTTCCAAGGCATTGTTCAAGTTTCATATGTCAGAAGGAAACCAGGTGGTGCCGCACATGTTGCGTATGATCGTCTATCTTGAGAGCCTCGTCCTCCTAGGGTTTCTGGTGGGTCAAGAGTTGGCCACCGATCTCATCTTGCAATAGTTGCCTGGCAGTTATGGACAGTTCATCATGAACTATAACATGAATGACATCGTGAAACCTCTTTCAGATTTACTCAATATGTTGAGGACAGCTGAACAAAGCATCAAAAAAGGTAAGATAAAATCCATAATGATGGTGCATAAAGGAAAGGGCAAAAGGTTTGCCTCTACCTCCAAGGGAAAAGGCAAAGCAGTTACCAAACCCAAGGAATCTGCCCTTAAGCCTGTTGGTGGCATTCCTAAAGGTGTGACTGAAGGTGAGTGTCACTACTCCAGTAAGCCTGGACACTGGAGGAGGAACTGCCCAAAATATCTGGAGGATAAGAGGCTTGAAATAGTGATTCCACCACCATTATGTATTTTTTTATTATAGATGTCAATTTAACTACCTCTTCATCATTGGTATTGGAAACTATATGTGGATCTCACATTTTTCGAAATGTGCAGGATCTAAAGAGAAGTAGAAGAATGGCTAAATGGGAGATAGACCTGCGCGTTGGGAATGGAGCAAGCGTTGCTGCATTGGCCGTAGGCGTGTACGAGCTGTTTCTGTCTTCAAGATTAGTTTTAGAATTAAATAATTGCTATTTTGTGCCTGCTATGAGCAGATATATTATTTCTATTTCTTGTTTTGACAATGATGGTTTTACTATTTCAATAAAGAACAATTGTTGTTGCATTTATTTTGAGAGCATTCACTATTGTAGTGGACAATTATTTAATGGATTATATATCCTTGATCTAAGCAATCCTGTCTATAACATTAATACAAAGAGTATTAAAATGAATAATTTAAATCTTGCTTATCTATGGCACTGTCGTTTAGGCCATATCATCGAGAAAGATGTATCTAGACTCCATAAGGATGGATTCCTAGACTCATTTGATTTTGAATCATATGAGACATGTGGGATTGTTTGTTGGAAAAAATGAAAAAGTCCCCTTTCAATAAGAAATGTGAGAGGACTAGTGAGCAATTGGCACTCGTGCATACTGATGTGTGTGGGCCATTTGCCCCGCCTGCCAGGCGTGGTTACGTCTAGTTCATCATGTTTACTGATTATTTCAGTAGATATGAATTTGTATACCTTATGAAGGACAAATTCGAATCCTTTGAAAATTTCAAAGAATTCAAGAATGAAGTAGAGAGGCAGCTTGGCAAAAGTATTAAGGCTCTACGATCAAATTGTGGAGGGGAATACTTGAGCCAAGAGTTTGACGACTATCTTAGAGTGTGTAGAATAATATCCCAACTCACTCCATCTGGAACGTCACAGTGGAATGGCGTGCCCGAGAGGAGGAATCGAACTCTATTGGATATGGTTGGATATATGATGTTTCAAACTGATCTTCCATTATAATTTTGGGGCTACACTCTACTATGTGCAGCTTTCACCATTAACTGTGTTCCATCTAAATCAGTCATGAAGACACCACATGAGATGTGGAGTGGGAGTCGTCCCACAATTTCGTTCATGAAGATTTGGGGCTGCGATGTCTATGTAAAACGTTTACAATCAGACAAGCTAGGGCATAAGTCGGAAAAATGCAAGTACGTGGCATACCCTAAGGAAACTAAGGGATATTAGTACTAAAATCCAACTGAGAACAAATTTTCTGTTGCTCGGTCCGACGTGTTTCTAGAAAAAGAATTTGTCTCTAAAGAAGAAATTCAAGAACCACAAAGATTTGATCCTACTATGGAACACGAACAGGAACCATAAGAGGTTGTGGAGCAGCCTGTTCAAGTAACATAACAACTTCGTAGATCTAGTAGAGTGCGCCACGAGACAGAGATGTATGTGATTCTCGTGGCTTATTCTGGTGTCACGTTGCTCATAGATGATGAGCCTAATACCTATTGAGACGCCATAAAAGGGCCGGACTCTAATAAGTGGCTTGAGGCCATGAGATCCGAGATGGAATCCATGTATAACCAACAAAGTATGGAGTTTGGTGGAACCACCCGAAGGGGCTCGGCCCATAGGGTACAAGTGGGTCTTCAAGAAGAAGATCGCATGGGTGGTAATGTGATTACCTATAAGGGCCGGTTGGTGGATAAAGGATTCAGACAGATTCGTGGTATAGACTATGATGAAACCTTTTCACCAGTCGCAATGACCAAATCCATCCGAATCTCACTTGCAATTGCAGCTTACTATGACTATGAGATTTGGCAGATGGATGTCAAAATAACATTCCTGTATGGGGATCTCCTCGAGGACGTGTACATGACACAACCTGAGGGTTTTGAAGATCCAAGCAAGATAGCATAGTCTGTAAGTTGCAACGATCCATTTATGGATTGAAGAAAGCTTCTAGAAGTTGAAATCGAAGTTTTGATGAAGTAGTCAAAGAGTTTGGCTTCATCAGAAACGAAGATGAATCTTGTGTCTACAAGAAGGTTAGTGGGAGCTCTGTTGCTTTTCTGGTCTTGTATGTGGATGACATACTACTCATTGGAAACGACATTCATATGTTGCAATCTGTTAAAGATTGGCTAGGAAAGTGTTTCTCAATGATAGACTTAGGTGAAACAGCTTATATACTTGGTATCAAGATCTATATAGATAGATGTAGGAAGCTGTTCGGCCTAATTCAAAGTACATATATAGACAAGGTGTTGAAGCGGTTCAACATGGAAGATTCCAAGAAGAGATTTTTGCCATGTCGCATGGAATCACTCTTTCGAAGAGTGATTGTCCTTCCAATGAGATTGAGAAGGAACACATGATTAGGTCCCCTATGCCACGGCCATAGGATCCATCTTGTACGCCATGTTATGTACTAGACTAAATGTGTCATACGCGCTAATTATAACAAGCAGATATCAGTCCAATCCAGGTGAGAGTCACTGTATTGCAATCAAGAACTTCCTAAAGTACTTAAGAAGAACTAAGGATGCGTTCTTGATATTTGGAGGTGATGAAGAGTTGCGTGTAAGGGGTTACACGGATGCAAGCTTCCAAACCGACATAGATGATTTCAGATCATAGTCGGGATTTGTGTTTTGCGTGAATTGAGCAGCTTTGAGCTGGCAGAGTTCCAATCTAGAGACGGTGGCTGATTCCAGCTGAGGCTGAGTACATTGCTGCAAATGGCGCGGCAAAGGAGGCTGTTTGGATTAGGAAGTTCATCACTGAGCTTCGTGTGGTTCCTGACATTGTGGATCCAATAGAGTTGTATTGTGACAACACTGGAGCGATCGCACAATCAAACGAACCCAGGTAACACCAGAAATCCAAGCACGTACTCAGGAAGTTCCATCTTATTCAAGATATTGTCGATAGAGGAGATGTTCGGATATGCAAGATTCCTACAAATGAGAATATGTCAGATTTACTTACAAAGCCGCTTGTTCAGCGCAAGCATGAAGGGCACACTAGGAGCATTGGCATACGAGATGCACCAGATTGGCTCTAATGCAAGTGGGAGACTGTTCGAATAGATTCCCTAAAGACAATCTAGTTTAGTATGAACAATAATTGGCTAGCATATTCATTGTATTATTTATGAAGATATTTAATATAATTAAGTCCTTAGATTTACAATTGTGTTGTTTATATTAAATATCCCTAGTCCATTATACTGATTAACATGACAATCATCTATAGACTAGTATGGGGTTGGATTGATATGGAGATATCACGATCCAACACATGGGTATGCATTAAGGGGTAATGGCATACATTATTGACCCATCTCTGAGAAGGCTACATATAGGTTATGTAAAATCACAAGTGCTTCTCGCGGTGACAACAGTATTGTCATCCTTAGACTTGAAGTCACTAGATCATCTAGTTGTGGAGTATTGTGTTTTAATAGCGTTAAACGCTACACAATGACTGTGTAGCCATAAAGGCGCATGTCGGAAACAATTTGAAGCAAGATTAGGGATCGTAGTGATGTAGATAGAATTTGTCCCATCCACATAACGGGAGCAGATATCCACGACCACTCGAGGGATAGTACTTATAGAATGTCTGGTCAGACTCAGATAAATCAATATGGGATATTGATATTATCTGCACGAATAAGGCTGCTCCCAGGATCGAGATACTACAGATTAGATATACGAGTGTGACTTGTATGTCTCGTGTCCTATCCGGATACTGAGACAAAGGGATGATACAATACTTGCACAAGATTTGTCAGATGACTATTTTTATTAGTTGGGTGGAATGGATGTGTTGCTAGACACCGCTCCATGTTAGTAAATAGTTACTACCAACTAAGTAGAAACTTATGGGGTCACACGCCATATGGATTGAACTAGAATTGAGAATATTAATATGATTAATTAATAGAAGGATCAAAACGCAACAAATTGCTAACTTAGTAGGACTAATATGCAAGTTGGACTAATCCGAACTTGAGTAGGATTATGAGAGGGACTTTATGTAGTAAACAAGGAGTTGTTGGAATATATAAAGGATGCTCTTAGCTTCCTTCCTACAGACTAATTATCATGACATTACTTGAGTAGGAGAGAAAGAAAGGAGAGAGAAAGACCGAGAGGCCGACCGCCCCCCTTGGTCCGCCCCTACTCGTCGACCACAAGAAGAGGGCTGAAACCTTTTCTTCCCTTCGTTGTGTGATTTCCTCTTCCTCTTCTACCGTTCCTAGCTAGCACAAAGGAGTTGGAAGATCTAGATCTCAATCCTAGGCGTGGATCAACTGTGGAGACACAACAATATTTGTGTTTGAAGTCATCACATGAGACCCACTAGGTACTTGTTATGAATCCCTCACTATCGTTATGAATTCTCTTCCTGTGATCCTTGAAGGGTCTTGATAGGATTAATTATTATTTATTCTGCTGCGTATCCATGATCAAAACCCTACAAGAAGAACACTGAGAACTATGTCTTCTGTGAGAATGCAATGCTCTTCAGATGATTTGACTGAGTGATGTAGATCTGCTTCTAGGTTGCTTGTCAATCCTTTGTAGTGTATGAATGCCTATCTGTATTGCTGTATCGAAATTCTTCAGCAATTCTCTCTTTTAAGCACCCAATTTGAATTGAAGATTTTCAGGATCTTCTTAACAAACTTTCCTAAAAGATATCTTCAAATCATGACTCCTCTAACAACTTAGTTTCCTTTTCTAGCAACATTCAATTTAGGAACTAATTCTTGCAAAATAGGTAACTGTATGTGACCCAAGCTTAATAAATATTTTAACACAATTATTATAGTTCGGACTTGTTTTCAAACGGGTGCAAGCTCAGTGGTGTATCCTTTGAAGTTTCTACATAATTTTTTTGTTTGGAACCCAGCTTTATAATGTAATATTGGAGAAAAAACTTGTTTAGATATGATGTGACATATAGTTTTTTTCCATTACTCTTTCCTAAAATAATTGTTAGACGTATATTTTGCTTTTGATATATCTACAGGTACCATTGGAGATTTATATAATCAAAGGACATATGCGTCTTATTGAAGTAATAGTTGTTATTTAAAGTAACAATTTTCTCTTGGCATTAAAGTGTATTTTGGTGTGGCCTTGTGGGATTAGTTTGCCATGAAGTCTCTCTGTCTTAGTCACTTGAAAGATGAGGTGGCAAGGTTTAATAGAGAGAATGCATTAAAAGGTATTATTTCAGCAATAAAAAGAGGAGGCAAAAAGGGGTCTGGGGGAATAGAGGAGGAGAGAAAGCGGAACGGGGGAGAGATGGTAAGAGACGTGACATAGAGGAGGGGGACGATAGGGGAAACGAGAGAGTTCATGGATGTTTTCTTTAAGTGTCTCAGTACCACTAACAAGAATAGAAAAGTGGCATGAGTATGAGGGAGAGATAGAGAGATCGAAGGTAACGAATCGGCAACGATAACAATTATTTTCTTTCCGATGCAAGAATTCAACGGGTAATCTTCTTGTTCATGTTCCATTCGTACGTTAGCCGAATATGAGTTAGGAAAATGAGTATCTAGTTTTGCTTGGACTTGTGCGATGATAAATCGTTGATTTTAGCTTTACACGAATGCTAAATTATATGGTGGTTGGATTGATTGGCTTCTATTAAAAAGTAATTTGAGTATTTGGAGTGTCTCATTGCATGTACGGCTTAGACAGAGATTTATGAATTTGTGCGGGATGAATTCTGTCTTCTTTTAGTCCAAATACTATTATTAAGAATCTGTCTTTGCATGAAATCATTGAACTCATAGTTGAGTTTAGTTTAGCTCACTGTGATTCCTGGTCCTTAAGTAAGCTACACTTTCAAGGGAGTACGAAATATCAGTTTAGTGAAATCGATGACATAAATGAATATCTTTGTGTTAAAGGAGGTTTCGCAGACTAGGGTGTCAAGCTGGTTGAATTTTTGATGTGTTCGAGTAATAGACTAGTTGACAATAATTTGTGGTAATTGTCATAAATTGATAATTTTATAAAATAGTATTGTTAGTGAAATCAAGATATTTTGTGAAAATGCTGTTTTTGACGAATTGGGGTAATTTTTTATAAAATTCAGTCACATACCAGATTTCATATGATTTATTAAAAAGTTGTCCAAACGAACTTGTATGTCTAGCTGGTGGAGTTTCTTGATGTCTAAAAGAGTCAGACTGGATTCACGGTAAAACATGATTTTTCTATTGAATAATCGATTTTATTATTAAATTATGTGATCGGGTCGTTATAACCGGTATCAGAGCCAGACCCAATCAGAGGTACATGTTGACTTGACAGGTGTGGTTAGGCGGGTCTGTATATTTCTTGCAAGCCACAACACTCTCTTGTACTGCTTGGGGGAGGTGGATGAATGAACTCTTTACAAAAAGAATTTCAGGAATGTTTTTTCTTCTTTTAAAGGGGGATAGATTTTGATTTCCCTTTCCAATTAATATATAAAAATGACCCTAATTATTTAGATGTAGTTGGTGAGTGGCTATGAGTATTATTATTTATTATTATTCGCTATATATGTGGACTGCTCTCCTGTTATAAATTTTGAAGTTCGAAAAAAAAAATAATATAGGTGCTAAGGAGATCTTCTATGAATTTTGTTCTTAGAAAGTAAATATCTAATTCAATAGTTATTCGTTTCTTGTGTGATTTCATGTGTGCTAGTGGACCAAGTTTATATGCATTTACTTGCAATGTGGATCTGCTCGGATTACTTTGTTTTAATTAGAAGATTTATATAAGTGGGGAACTTTCTTTTAGCCTTGTTGGGAGATTAGGGCGAGGCCAATGTGTGTGATTTGGGTAATCTACTACAAACTAGCAACAAAAAAGTCATGATTGGACTATACAAAAAAAAGTTAATGAAAATCTTCGGAGATAAGTGGACGAGAGAAAAAAAAATGATGGACAAGGAAAGAGAAGGCGCGAACCTCTCGGTTTGAGTAGTGAGAGAGGGAGATCCACAGGGGTTGACATGGTAAAAAGTGTACATGTTATTTTTACAACTCTCATAGTCCAAAAGAAGGGATTGATTTGTAATGGATACTTTTATTGTATATTAGAAAATATCACTTAGCAGTGTATTATAGGAAGTTATACTGTAATGTTTGACTGATAAAATTTGTAATGCTATGGGTTGTTTCATGTTTGATCTATTCATTTTCGCCAATTCAATTAAACATCAAAAGGGTGTTCGTTAGTTCTGTGGCAACTGAAGAACATCATTTGCGCATATTTGGTCTACAAAGTAGTTAAGCTTTGTTTATCTTTTTAAGCCAGCTATCTGGAAACGGGTAGAGCAAACATTATTTACAATTTATTACGATATCATGTACTTATGATGTGAAATTAGTATCTTTTTGGTTAGTTGATAAATCTTCATTGAATTATAACAAAAATTCAGCTTTTAGTGGAGTAGGTATCATACAGTTTTGGAGAAGATAACTGAGTGAGGAGGATTGAGACCTAGAGTAATTCAAGAGGTTCATAAAACCTCGCTGATTTGGAGAAGAAAATAAGTAAAAAGCATCAAATTATTGTCATGCTAGGTATTTATATAACTTTCTAAACAACAATACAAATTTAATTGCCCTTGTGAAAGGAAATTTTCATGAATGTGATTCCCATCAGACCTTGAGGCCATGGTCATGTTTTTAGTTTACCATTGTTGTGTCATTGACATGATAGTTTTTAGAAAAGGCGATTGAAGAATTTGAAGTTGATAAGCGATGGTGTTTAAGAGTTGAAGATTCTATTGGTGACTATTCCTACACTGTCTTGAATCATCGAGAAGAATATTTGTGATAGGACTACTAAGAAACTATGCCTGTGATCAGAGTGCTTCAATTTTTTTTTTTTTTTTTTTTTTTTTTTTTTTTTGAGAAAAAGTGCTTCAATCTTTGAAAGTAAAATAGATAGATATTATCAATAGTTAGTAAATGCTATTGTACAACGGATGACTTGATCTTTTGGTTGTGTGCTTTGGATGTATCTATTATATCTTCGTGAATGGGAACTCGCAAAATATAGTTCGGAACACCTATCTTGGTGACTTTTAAAAATTATGATTCCATGATCAGATGAGATACAGCTGGTGGTGGATTTGTCTTTTGTACATGGAATTTTCAACTGTGTACAATTTACCTGATGCAAACAACTCTTATTGTGAGCTATTTATTATGTAAATGGATAATAGAATTTATTTTCAAGGGTTGATCTTACATATATTTTCTTGAGAGTGCGACTATGGGTTGAACATTTTTCTATGATACCTTATTAGGGATAAATTATTCCACTTAAATGAAGGGTTGATAATTGACTATTGGCTAAAAGCCAAGAAATGTGTTGCTATAAACGAACTATATATTCGCTTTAGCATGGCTTGATGTCAATATGTATTAGACGAGGTGATTTCCGTCTGGTACTGGTGATCTTTTTCTTAGTTTTTCAGAAAGTGACAGACTGGTTGGCGACGTTTTTTTTTTCTGATTATGAACAGTTGAATCCATCTTTAAGTGTCTTGTTTGAAAATTTGTTTGGCGAACTTATGTATCCTTCCTATGGAGTTTTGAATGGATGCGATAGTTATATTTGTACAAAAATTGTAATTATTTTTTTTGTTGTGTAAATCGCTGATAAACTGTGTAGATGTGTGATGATCAGGTAAAAATAAAGATTATTGCAATAAATATTGTGATGTGAAATAGTTTTTGGTGTTGTTCACAAGGAAAAGAATGTGCCTGAGTATTATATGATTTTTAGTGTGGTTGAGTAAAAAGCAAAATGTGAATTCAATTGTATGAACGTTAATTTCTGGACGAAATTTAGTAAGTATGATAGATTGTGACATTCCAAGCTTAATAAATATTTGAACACATAATTATTATAGTTCGGACTTGTTTGCAAATGGGTGCTAGCTCAGTGGCGTTGAAGTTTCGACATAAATTTTCTGGTTGGAACCCAGCTTTATAATGTAATATTGGAGAAAAAAACTTATTTATATATGATGTGACATATAGTTTTTTTCCATTACTCTTTCCTAAAATAATTGTTAGACGTATATTTTGTTTTTGATATATCGACACGTACCATTGGAGCTTTATATCATCAAAGGATAAATGTGTCTTATTGAGATGATAGTTGTTATTTAAAGTAACAGTTTTCTTTTGGCATTAAAGTGTATTTTGGTGTGGCCTTGTGGGATTACTTTGCCATGAAGTCTCCTGTCTTAGTCACTTGAAAGATGAGGTGGCAAGGTTTAATAGAGAGAATGCATTAGAAGGTATTATTTTAGCAATAAAAGAGGATGCAAAAAGGGGTCTGGGGGAATAGAGGAGGAGAGAAAGAGGAACGGGGGAGAGATGGTAAGAGATGTGACAAAGAGGAGCGGGACGATAGGGGAAACGAGAGAGTTCATGGATGTTTTCTTTAGGTGTCTCAGTACCACTAACAAGAATAGAAAAGTGGCATGAGGATGAGGGAGAGATAGAATGGAAGGTAATCGGCAACAATTATTTTATTTCCGATACAAGAATTCAATGGGTAATCTTCTTGTTCATGTTCCATCCGTACGTTATCCGAGTATGAGTTAGGAAAATGAGTATCTAGTTTTGCTTGAATTTGTGGGATGATAAAACGTTGATTTTAGCTTTACAATAATGCTAAATTATATGGAGGTTGGATTGATTGGCTTCTAAAAAAAATTAATTTGAGTATTGGACTATTTTATTGCATGTATGGCCTAGAAAGAGATTTGTTAATTTGTGGTGGATGAATTTTGTCTTCTTTTAGTCCAATTACTATTATTAAGAATCTGTCTTTGCATGAAATCATTGAACTAATAGTTGAGTTTAGTTTAGCTCACTGTGATTCCTGGTCCTTACGTAGCTCCACTTTCAAGGGAGTACGAAATATCAGTTTAGTGAAATCGATGACATACATGAATATCTTTGTGTTAAAGGAGGTTTTGAATACTAGGGTGTCAAGTTGGTGGAGTTTTTGATGTGTTCAAGTTATAGACTAGTTGACAATAATTTATGGTAATTATCATAAATTGATAATTTTACAAAATAGTATTGTTAGTCAAATCAAGATATTTTGTGAAAATGACGTTTTTGATGAATTGGGACAACTTTTGGTAAAATTCAGTCACATACCAGATTTCAGATGATTTATTAAAAAGTTGTCCAAATGGACTTGTGTGTCAAGCTGGTGGAGTTTCTTGATGTCTAAAAGAGTCAGACTGGGTTGACCGTAAAACTTGATTGTTCAATAGAATAATCGGTTTTATTATAAATTGTGTGATCCGGTCGTTACACTGTATATCCCTGCAAAATCTTAGTCAAACAGATAAATTAATCACGGTTTAGAGTAACAGAATGATTTTTCTTTCATCCTCAAATAACATAAAATCAATCATAGGAGATCAGGAGTTAGAAAAAAAGCAAAAGCTCCCCCTAAGTTCATGCTGAAAACTGGATCATGTGTTCCCAACCTTTGAAACCAGTTTCAAGGCCTTTTAACAGACAAGCTGTTTCAAGCCTTTTAAACTAGTTGAACTTACAATCTCCCCCTTCATGAAAGACGAAACCTCAATCTTTTAAGAACTGATTCTCTGCAAAAAAAAATATTCATTAGAGTAGAGAAGAGTAATAAAAAAAAATATAAACTATAACACAAAATATCAAACTATCCAACTTATTCTGCAGCAAAGTTTAGAGAAAAAAATAAAACCTACTGATCTAAAACCAGATCCATCTAAACAGTACAAAAATAACAAATAAAATCTATGATTTTTTCTCCCGCTTTTTGACTTTCATCAAAAAAGAATGAGAGAATGTTGGATCAAAGTTTGGAAAAGTTTGTAAGGAAAATGTTTGAAACACAGAAATTTTAAAGACTTCGAAAAGGAATTCGAAGATTTGAAAAAGATGGAAAGAAGAGGCAAGAATTAATGGGTTGGGTCTCCACTTCCCTTTGCCTCTGCCTCTTTGTCTCCAATTTATTCTTCATCATCCTCATCATTTTTCCGATCTTTCTTCTTGAGCAGCTTTATCAGCAGTATCACCAACCACTTCATCATCAAAGAGGTCTTCTTCAGTCACTATCTCTAGAATGGGTTCTTCTGTTTCTTCTTCTTGAGGTCTTTGATTAAAATCCCTGAGTCTGGACTTTCAACATCATCTTGAACCTGTTCCTCATCACCTTGTTCTTGAGCTACTTGCTTCCCTTTTTCCACCACCCCTACAGCGTCATCCTTGGTTTTCTGGTCACTGAACAAATCATTGGTTGAACCAGCTTTCTTGGATCCCTCTGCAGCCAGAGAGACTTCTTCTTCCACATGAAGCACATTGATTCTTGTGAAGATGCTTTCAACCATATGGCCTTGGATTGTGGATGTTTTATTGCTTTGTGGTTTGGTTTACGGCCTGCGAGCTGATCAAATTAATGTAATAATTAATTAGGTTTTACGGCCTGCGAGTCGTCTTTTTCTCCTCGACATGTGAGGCTTTTGTTATTTATTTATTTATTCTAGATGTTAGGCTAGAATTAGAAATATTTAGATGATATCCAAGAGCATGGAGAAGAAGACCGGAGAACCAAAGGAGCCAAGAGACAAAGACGACATCCCTAGGCGCGCAACTATGGTGGAGCACATGGAGATGAGCTCGGCACTTTAGGGCAATTGGATATTATCATTGGCTTGATAATATCATTAGTCTAGGGGCCATATCCATGCCACGTTTCTTTTATGTTTGTGGATGTTTATTATTTATGCCTTGTTATTTAATTTTGTGTGTATGGCGATATAAGCGAAAACAATAACAAGATAATAATAAACAAGGTTGGTCTTTTATTATGGATTGCCCAATCCAAATAAGTAGACCATGTTGATAAGATCAACCAAATAAATTAAGAAAGAAAAATCCCTCAATTAAATATTGCGTTTTGCCTTCTCTTGCCAAATCACCCTTCATGATCATGGTTTATTAAAATTCGGGCTTGCCAAAGCAAGGCGATTTTAATTTACCATGGTGTGTTGCAGACGACACAAGCTAGTAATGTGTTTATTTTGAAGCAAGAGGTTGGACGCAACTAGACAAGAATCAATTGGATTGATGAGCCTAAAGGCATGACAATTGGGGGTTATTCATGGGATAAAGAATAAAAGAGTTATTCACCTAATTGGACCAAGAGTTGCATATGATGCAATTGGAATGGTTCCTACCTAAATAACCTATTCTTGGGTGACTTGCCAAAGCAAGCTCAAGAAGAAGTGAAAAAGGGATCTTGGACCTACTAGAAAATATAATGATATTTTACGCATTAATGGTGAGGGCTATTAATCCGAGAAAAATAGTGGGAGCTATATTTGATGATCTAGCCATTATTGAATATAGTTAAATTGTTCAAAAATACTAAAATTGCACATTTCTCGTTTTGTAGAATTCCAAATGGCAAACAACAACGCATCGACTTCATCCCTACGATCTGTCCTTGAGAAGGATAAACTGTCTGGACCAAATTTCCTTGACTGGTACAGAAACTTAAGGATTGTCCTTAAGAAAGAAAAGAAGCTGTACATCTTGGACACTCAAATTCCAGCACCACCACAAGACGAGTCTCTTCTAGCGGTTAGAAACATATTGATGATTCTAATGACGTGACTTGACTCATGCTTTGTACCATGAATCGTGAGCTTCAGAAGCAGCATGAGAATATGGAAGCCTATGATATGATCATACACTTGAAACAATTGTTTCAGGAACAGGCTAGGAATGAGCGCTATGAGGTGTCTAAAGCATTATTCAAGAGTAGTCTTGCAGAGGGGAATCCAGTTGGGTCTCATGTACTCCGAATGATTGGGTACATAGAGAAGCTTGAGAGAATGGGGTTCCCATTGGGCCAAGATTTGGCTACTAATCTTGTCTTGCAATCGTTTCCTGACAGTTATAATCAGTTCACCATGAACTATAATATGAACGAGATCAGTAATACTCTGCCTGACTTATTGAACATGCTAAAGAAAGCAGAACAGAGCGTCAACAAAGGCAAGGGCAAAGCCATATTGATGGTGCATAAGAATAAGGGCAAGTCAGTTGCCTCTACTTCTAAATGAAAGCGCAAGAAAGTCGCGAAATCCAAGGAAGCCCTAAGCCTAGTGGAGGCGTGGCTAAGGGTGAGTGTCACTACTGCAGCCAGCCGGGTCACTGGAGGAGAAATTGTCCTAAATATCTGGAGGATAAGAAGCTTGGAATAGTGATTCCACCACCACCAGGAATTTATGTTATAGACGTAAATCTTTCTATTTCTTCATCTTGGGTATTGTATACCGGATGTGGTTCTCACATTTTCGTAATGTGCAGGATTTGAAAAGAAGTAGAAGATTGAGTAAAGGGGAGATAGACCTGCGCGTCGGGAATGGAGCAAAAGTTGCTGCATTAGCTATAGGCGTTTATGAGCTATTGATAACTACTTGATAAGAGTCATCCTATATACACTTTATATTGTTATTTGTGTGCGTTTCAGTGCAAAGTGACAAATTTCGGGCTTATTTGAGAAGAAAATGAGTTTTATGATGTTTTAGAGCTTAAACGTACAATCCGGGCGTTTCTTGAATAGTTTTACTTATGATTTGTATGATTTTGTCACATTTGATCTTTTCGGTAGTGTTCGTGTTGTGATTTATAGGAACATTGAATGAGGAGAGCAATTGGAGAGAAGAAACGAGCTTCGGAAGTCAAGAAGAAGCAAGAGAAGCAAAGTTTGAGGAGCAGAATTGACCATCCTTCACTATTTTGATGATATCTTGAGCTCTAAAAAACCTTCTATAGTGAGATTGGTTCCAAATGAAAGTAGACTCAAAGATCTTTTCAACGGTAGGTCACGGAGCTCAATCAAAGGTCGGACGAGAAAGATATGGTCCGGCGAAGTTGACACAAAAACGAAGAAAAGATGGTAAAGTTTCACTGGACCAGTGTGCACTCTTCTCGATGTATCTGGAGTTACACATACAATTTTGGAGCAAGGCATACGCCATTAGAAAGTAGACATCCATGGATTTCCAACGATATAAGATAGGCCCAAAAAGGAGTCCGGATAAGGTAGAAAAGGCCCGCGCAAGATCAGCTTATGAAATCTGTCCGGGAATTACAAACTGGAGGGGCTGAAGTGCAAATTTGGCTAAAGTTCATTAAAAAACGGGCCCAGGCCTTATGAAACGTCTTCTCAGACCTAAAACAGAGTGGGGGAAGCTGCTTTGGAGCTCTTGGAGCTTAGGGAACAATTGGAGAAGCTTGGGAGCACTTGGATCATTCGTTTGGCTTCTAAAACTCCGTTTCTTCTCTAGTTTTGATTATTGATCATGAAAACTTGTACTTTGATCATGTCTAAGCGTAGCTAAACTTCTATTCGGGATATCTCATAGGTAGCTAGGGTTTGAACACCATGTTGGTGATTTATGGATTCTTTTTCATGCTTTTAGCTTAATTGAATGTGTTTTTCTTAACTATGCTTGATTTATGTACTTAATTCTATCGTTTCTATTGCTTGAGCTCTCAATAGGATGATTATAGGTATAGGATGTTAGAAGAATCAACATTCTCTACCCGGAAACTTGAATCAAGCACTAGCCGTATCTAGGGTTGAGGAATCTTGCTAGTTAGCTAGAACTAAGAGTAGACCACAACAACATAATGCTTATTTGAACTTGAGTAGGCTAGAGGAATCAGGTACAAGAGTTTGAATATAGGCTTTGGTTGATGAATCTTCAAAGCATAGGTGCTCGTTTGGCTAAGTAAAAGACGTTCGTGTTACTTGAGCATAAATCATAAGTGGTGTGAGAGCCCTAGTGAACCCGAAGAGATATCCTGATACTTGTCCCTCGTATTAATCTCACTTTTAATAATCAGTTTGTTATTTAAATTATTAGTTTAGTAAAACAATCCAATTGCTTTCCCATACGAAGTTAATCATCCTAGTTAATTCACGACAAGTCCCTTGGGTTCGACTAACCCGGATTACCGAATATTACTACACGCGACAGCCGTATATTACCACGCTCTTTATGCTCTACTGCACGGTTGTAAAAACAGAGGAGGAAAGAAAAGAAAAATGAGAAAATCTGAAAAAAAAAAATTGTGCTTCAAGGAGAAACAACCTAATGTGCTTCCGGTCACATGGAAAATTTGGATTCCATCCAAGTAGAGCTTAGAGAGGAAAACTAGAGTCAAGCCTTATTTCACAGGAGTTGTGACTCCCTTCACTGGGACAATTTGCATTCAAACGCAATAAAGGCTAAGAGGGTCTGAAAACATCAGATGATTCGGCGAAGAAAGACTACAGTGAAATTTGAGCTTAATTAGACCCAATGACGCTTAGGACGTGCTTGTGTCTTGGTTTGAATTGGTGGAGGAAAGGGGACTCCTTAGTGAGCTTTGCACTGAATCAAATTTTTATTTTAAATTCTTGCTACGTGTATATGAATTTCAAAAAGGATTAGTTAGAGCTTGATGATTTTCAGTTGATGAGAGGGAGATTGCCTGATCTTACCAAAAAGAAAGATTTAAAGCGTTTTGTGTGTTGTGTTAAGATAGATTCTAGAATATGAATTTGCATCATATTGCTACATTAGTAGTGTCTTGAGTCGTGTTTGAGTCGTTTGTGCCTCATTGGCTAGTAAGCAGATAGATGCAGTAGATGAGAGATAGATGCAGTAGATGAGACTTTGCTCGGGACGCGCAAATGGCAAGTGTGGGGGTATTTGATAACTCCTTGATAAGAGTCATCCTATATACACTTTATATTGTTATTTGTGTGCGTTTCAGTGCAAAGTGACAAATTTCGGGCTTATTTGAGAAGAAAATGAGTTTTATGATGTTTTAGAGCTTAAACGTACAATCCGGGCGTTTCTTGAATAGTTTTACTTATGATTTGTATGATTTTGTCACATTTGATCTTTTCGGTAGTGTTCGTGTTGTGATTTATAGGAACATTGAATGAGGAGAGCAATTGGAGAGAAGAAACGAGCTTCGCAAGTCAAGAAGAAGCAAGAGAAGCAAAGTTGGAGGAGCAGAATTGACCATCCTTCACTATTTTGATGATATCTTGAGTTCTACAAAACCTGCTATAGTGAGATTGGATCCAAATGAAAGTAGACTCAAAGATCTTTCCAACGGTAGGTCACGGAGCTCAATCAAAGGTCGGACGAGAAAGATATGGTCCGGCGAAGTTGACACAAAAACGAAGAAAAGCTGGTAAAGTTTCACTGGACCAGTGTGCACTTTTCTGGATGTATCTTGAGTTAGACATACAATTTTGGAGCAAGGATTACGCCATTAGAAATTAGACATCCATGGCTTTACAACGATATAAGATAGGCCCAAAACGGAGTTCGGATAAGGTAGAAAAGGCCCGCGCAAGTTCAGCTTATGAAATCTGTCCGGGAATTACAAACTGGAGGGGCTGAAGTGCAAATTCGGCTAAAGTTCATTAAAAAACGGGCCCAGGCCTTATGAAACGTCTTCTCAGACCTAAAACAGAGTGGGGGACGCTGCTTTGGAGCTCTCGGAGCTTAGGGAACAATTGGAGAAGCTTGGGAGCACTTGGATCATTCGTTTGGCTTCTAAAACTCCGTTTCTTCTCTAGTTTTGATTATTGATCATGAAAACTTGTACTTTGATCATGTCTAAGCGTAGCTAAACTTCTATTCGGGATATCTCATAGGTAGCTAGGGTTTGAACACCATGTTGGTGATTTATGGATTCTTTTTCATGCTTTTAGCTTAATTGAATGTGTTTTTCTTAGCTATGCTTGATTTATGTACTTAATTCTATCGTTTCTATTATTTGAGCTCTCAATAGGATGATTATAGGTATAGGATGTTAGAGGAATCAACATTCTCTACCCGGAAACTTGAATCAAGCACTAGCTGTATCTAGGGTTGAGGAATCTTGCTAGTTAGCTAGAACTAAGAGTAGACCACAACAACATAATGCTTATTTGAACTTGAGTAGGCTAGAGGAATCAGGTACAAGAGTTTGAATATAGGCTTTGGTTGATGAATCTTCAAAGCATAGGTGCTCGTTTGGCTAAGTAAAAGACGTTCGTGTTACTTGAGCATAAATCATAAGTGGTGTGAGATCCCTAGTGAACCCGAAGAGATATTTTGATACTTGTCCCTCGTATTAATCTCACTTTTAATAATCAGTTTGTTATTTAAATTATTAGTTTAGTAAAAAAATCCAATTGCTTGCCCATACGAAGTTAATCATCCTAGTTAATTCACGACAAGTCCCTTGGGTTCGACTAACCCGGATTACCGGATATTACTACACGCGACAGCCGTACACTTGCGGTTGGATCGTGTCAAGTTTTTGGCGCCGTTGCCGGGGACTTCGGTTGAATTAGTTAGAATTATTAGCTTTAGGGAATTTTATTTTTTTCGTTATTTTATATTCTTATTACCTCACGGTATTACTTGAGATTTTATGTGTGCAGGCATTCAACTCTAAGCATGGAGGATGAGAAATATCGCCGTTTTGCGAGCATATTTGAAGCATGCAACCTTGCATATGAGCAATTCGTGAAGGAGTGCCATGTGAATGGCATTAGAGAGAGGGTAGCCATGGAAATACAACGTTATACCTTTCGTCCTAATGAATCAACCCCTCCCACTAAGTTACTCTTCTTCCTTGGTTGCATGCTTGAGGAGATGATTCCTAATGTGGAAGAATGGCGAAAACGAGCAACAAGAATGGGAATGGAGACAACACACATGGACGCACAATGTGTTCTCCATTCAAATCAAGAGGAAGCTCCAACCTTTCCAACGCTTAAAGAAGAGGATGATGAGCCATTGTGCATTCCCAGTTGTCCGAACATTGAATCATGGCTCGAGTCTAATATGAGGGTCAAGCATGATGAAATTTTTGGTGAGCTTGATGGCATTCTTCATGGAATTAATATTGATGATCTTGACTTTCTGGTTGCAAATATGTTGGAGCCTCTCACGTTTGAGCTCATTGAAGATACAAAAAATGCCGAGATTGAAATTGTTGATGATTCGGGTGTTTCAAACGAAGGTGATGAAGGTACTCAAACTTTCATATTTTATGTGTTGCCGTTTGAAATTTCAATGAAGATATCGCAAATTGAGAAAAAGGGCAAAGAAGGCATTCATAGATTTCCACCACATGAGAGACTTGATCTTATTGTTGAAATCGTTATGATGACGGTTTTCATGAATTGGAAGAAGAAGAAAAAGTTTACGAAGAGCTTTCACTTTTGCAACCCAGGTTCATCATTATTGAGATTTGCGCGTCTTGTGAGAATTTGTTCTTGTTCACTTGAGAAGAGAAAGATCGAGAAGAGATGGTGGAAGAAGAATAAGTGGAGAGAAAAATCTCCTTAACATCTTTTGAGGTAACTGGGTCGGGTCGTCGACCTTAAATTACACGACGCTTGTTGGGAGGCAACCCAACCTATTTATTTCCTTAGTGTAGTTGTGTTTTTAAATTCAGTTATTTTATTATGTTATTTAGAGAGATGAGAGAGAGAGAGGGACTAATGGTGTTTTTCCAAGTGACATATTTGAGCAGATTATGGGAGAATCTACCCCGGTGTGCGATGGCACACATGACCTTCACAGGGACTCGTATATGCGAGTTGGGGATTCTCCAAGACACATATTTTAGCAGAGGAGAGCAGTCGACCCCGTTGTGCGAGTACACACTGACCTATTGGGAGCACAAGTGGTGCCACACTGTGCTTGGGGACTGCTGCACACGATTTCTTCCCCACCCTTGAGGTGGTTGTGAGTATCTTTTTCTCTTGCTAAATTTTGTGTTTCTTTTATATAAGTATGTCATAGCTCCATCTCATCTACTGGTCTTTCGCATTGATTGCTGAGTCCTATGTTTAACCTCTAAATTCATTGAGGACAACGAAGCATTCAGTGTGGGGGTGATTTATCTGTTTGCTAGCCATATTGTCTTGCATAGCCAGTTACATGTAGGATGTGTTTAGGTTGTATTGTGGTTAGTGTTGAGTTTTTACTTATATTGTCGTATTGTGTAGTGTAGATTTATATACTGTTTTCACGTTTACATGATTGAGTATACCCACCAAAAAGTTGAGTTGTGTTGTGTCAAATTTTTTTTCGTGTCAAAGGCCTTGCATATAGAGGTACGATATTAAAAAATAAAAAATAAAAAAATGAGAAAATTAGAAAATCCATAAAAATTGAAAATTTTAAAAATTTGAGAATAAGGCAATCGAGGATCTTGAAACTGAAGAGAGCTTAGTGAATGAATCCTTTTGAGTAGGAAGTGCCGTAGTAGGATAAATATATTTCCATGAGTATTCAGTGTAGATGTTTCACTAAGGATGTCCCGAGGATTTTTGGCAATTGTGAAAGAATGACATGTAAAGTATACCTAAGTTTCCTATAGTGTGCTAATTAGATTGAGTTTTGCTTGTAGCTGAATATTCTGTTTTCAAGTGGAAACTTGTGGTCTCTTGTTGATCTGGGGTGGACCTTCGTGTAGAGTTGGTTTCATGTGGTACGGTTGTCTCAACCTAAGTGAAGTTGGGGGGCGTACACCACCATCCCTTACGGTGGTCACAAGAGTTAACCGAAAAAGTCCACGCTCTTTATGCTCTACTGCACGGTTGTAAAAACAGAGGAGGAAAGAAAAGAAAAATGAGAAAATCTGAAAAAAAAAAAAAATTGTGCTTCAAGGAGAAACAACCTAATGTGCTTCCGGTCACACGGAAAATTTGGATTCCATCCAAGTAGAGCTTAGAGAGGAAAACTAGAGTCAAGCCTTATTTCACAGGAGTTGTGACTCCCTTCACTGGGACAATTTGCATTCAAACGCAATACAGGCTAAGAGGGTCTGAAAACCTCAGATGATTCGGCGAAGAAAGGCTACAGTGAAATTTGAGCTTAATTAGACCCAATGACGCTTAGGACGTGCTTGTGTCTTGGTTTGAATTGGTGGAGGAAAGGGGACTCCTTAGTGAGCTTTTGCACTGAATCAAATTTTTATTTTAAATTCTTGCTACGTGTATATGAATTTCAAAAAGGATTAGTGAGAGCTTGATGATTTTCAGTTGATGAGAGGGAGATTGCCTGATCTTACCAAAAAGAAAGATTTAAAGCGTTTTGTGTGTTGTGTTAAGATAGATTCTAGAATATGAATTTGCATCATATTGCTACATTAGTAGTGTCTTGAGTCGTGTTTGAGTCGTTTGTGCCTCATTGGCTAGTAAGCAGATAGATGCAGTAGATGAGAGATAGATGCAGTAGATGAGACTTTGCTCGCGACGCGCAAATGGCAAGTGTGGAGGTATTTGATAACTCCTTGATAAGAGTCATCCTATATACACTTTATATTGTTATTTGTGTGCGTTTCAGTGCAAAGTGACAAATTTCGGGCTTATTTGAGAAGAAAATGAGTTTTATGATGTTTTAGAGCTTAAACGTACGATCCGGGCGTTTCTTGAATAGTTTTACTTATGATTTGTATGATTTTGTCACATTTGATCTTTTCGGTAGTGTTCGTGTTGTGATTTATAGGAACATTGAATGAGGAGAGCAATTGGAGAGAAGAAACGAGCTTCGGAAGTCAAGAAGAAGCAAGAGAAGCAAAGTTGGAGGAGCAGAATTGACCATCCTTCACTATTTTGATGATATCTTGAGCTCTACAAAACCTGCTATAGTGAGATTGGTTCCAAATGAAAGTAGAATCAAAGATCTTTCCAACGGTAGGTCACGGAGCTCAATCAAAGGTCGGACGAGAAAGATATGGTCCGGCGAAGTTGACACATAAACGAAGAAAAGCTGGTAAAGTTTAACTGGACCAGTGTGCACTCTTCTGGATGTATCTGGAGTTACACATACAATTTTGGAGCAAGGCCTACGCCATTAGAATGTACACATCCATGGCTTTGCAACGATATAAGATAGGCCCAAAACGGAGTCCGGATAAGGTAGAAAAGGCCCGCGCAAGATCAGCTTATGAAATCTGTCCGGGAATTACAAACTGGAGGGGCTGAAGTGCAAATTCGGCTAAAGTTCATTAAAAAACGGGCCCAGGCCTTATGAAACGTCTTCTCAGACCTAAAACAGAGTGGGGGACGCTGCTTTGGATCTCTCGGAGCTTAGGGAACAATTGGAGAAGCTTGGGAGCACTTGGATCATTCGTTTGGCTTCTAAAACTCCGTTTCTTCTCTAGTTTTGATTATTGATCATGAAAACTTGTACTTTGATCATGTCTAAGCGTAGCTAAACTTCTATTCGGGATATCTCATAGGTAGCTAGGGTTTGAACACCATGTTGGTGATTTATGGATTCTTTTTCATGCTTTTAGCTTAATTGAATGTGTTTTTCTTAGCTATGCTTGATTTATGTACTTAATTCTATCGTTTCTATTGTTTGAGCTCTCAATAGGATGATTATAGGTATAGGATGTTAGAGGAATCAACATTCTCTACCTGGAAACTTGAATCAAGCACTAGCCGTATCTAGCGTTGAGGAATCTTGCTAGTTAGCTAGAACTAAGAGTAGACCACAACAACATAATGCTTATTTGAACTTGAGTAGGCTAGAGGAATCAGGTACAAGAGTTTGAATATAGGCTTTGGTTGATGAATCTTCAAAGCATAGGTGCTCGTTTGGCTAAGTAAAAGACGTTCGTGTTACTTGAGCATAAATCATAAGTGGTGTGAGATCCCTAGTGAACCCGAAGAGATATCCTGATACTTGTCCCTCGTATTAATCTCACTTTTAATAATCAGTTTGTTATTTAAATTATTAGTTTAGTAAAACAATCCAATTGCTTGCTCATACGAAGTTAATCATCCTAGTTAATTCACGACAAGTCCCTTGGGTTCGACTAACCCGGATTACCGGATATTACTACACGCGACAGCCGTACACTTGCGGTTGGATTGTGTCAGCTATCTTCGCCTTCCTTAATTATTTTAGAATTAGACAATTGCTATTATGTGCTTGCTATGAGCATAAACATTATTTCCGTTTCTTGTTTGTACGAGAAGGGTTTTTCTATTTCAATAAAGGACAAGTGTTGCTCCATTTATTTTGATAGTATGCACTATTGTAGTGCGCATTTGTCTAATGGATTATATATCTGTGTACAAGAGAATCCTGCAGAGAGAACTCCGTGTACACCAAAGGCAGAGAATAGAAAATAGCACAGGAAGTGTTGGGTTGTGTGTAGGAAGAGAGTAAGGCAGTAGCACTGTATGAGAGAGAGAAATGGGTTTGGCAGAGCTTCCGCGTATGTCTGGTTGTTCTCCCTTGTATGGAAGGGTTAACGATCCTATATATAACGGAGAATGTGACTGTTGCAGTGTGGGTAATGCGCCCATCAATGGCGGCTTAATTAGCTTAACCACAACGGCACGTTCGTCCGCGTATATAGGGACCGTTACAGCACGTTACCCGCATATACCGGAACCATTATGAGGTTGACCGGTTTTGACCGGTTTGACCGGGTTTATGGAGCTCGTGCAATAAATCTCTCAAAAGCAGTTAATAAAGGTCGCGCGCGAGCTTGGCTCGCACGCGACAGGACTTACTCTAGCCTCCAGACCACTAAGTCCCTACAAGTTCTGTGCAGCAGTATGCGAGGGCCCTGTCTCGCAGCCCCCACGTGGATCAGCGCGGCTGGTGATCCGGTGTGTGTGGAGCACAATATGGTGTGCGAGATGATTTCCACGTGGCCAAGATCTGTCTCCTCAGAAAGCACTATCTACATTAGCCCCCTTTCTGCGCGTGAAGACTCATAGCCGGATAGGCTTCCATGCGCAGGAACCAACGTACGCGTCGCCGCCACGCAACAATTCAAATATGTGCAGATGCAGCCCCCGTGCGTGCCATTATGACATAAACCCCTAGAGTCGTGCCGTCTGGTCTTTTAAGGTTTTAGGCGTGACCTTAGCTTGTCCTGTGATTGCGCGATTCGACGGTGACGGTTGCGATTCGACTACTGAAAGGACGCAACCCTTCATTGTTTTTGGATAAATACTCTGTGCTCTCCATTGTTGTTAAGCATCACTTCTTTCTTTTAAAGTGAATGATACCCGGAAGCCTTCAAGAGCAAATTCAGATAATCAATCACCAGTTCTCTCTTGTCAATCGTCTTCTTCAATTGTGCGCATCCAAGCAAGCTTTACCAAAACAAGGTTTGCCTTGTTCAATTTTGTTTAATATACTGATATATGTTTTGAACTGCGTTGGATCTGCAAACCCATAACTTCCTGAAACATATTATCCACTGAAAACTTTGAAGAAGATCTTCCTCTTTGAATCCAACTTTGATTTAATCCCCAGATGATAAGGATTTTGAATGTAGGGTTTCTAAAATCCCTGATAATGCAAACGATTCCAATCTCTAATTTTGAAGATTGCCACTGGACTGTTCATCTTTCTTCCAATGAATCTTCGTATGCTTTGAACTGAATCTTGAAATTCAAACTAAAGTATGTGTGTTTCTCCCCCCTTTTTTCTTGCTTTTCCGTAGGAATGGAAAAGACAAAAGGAACCAAACCTATTAAGGAGGTCGAAGAAATACCTGATCTTCCCCAGGCCTTATGGCGAAAAGCCCCCTATCTGGGTGGCAAAGACTTCTACCATGCTCGGGTTAAGGCGAAGAAACTGCCAATCCCTGTCCCTGCTGATGAATTGCAAACGTTGACCCCTCCAGTTAACTCATCCCTGCTTGAATTAATCGATTCCGAGGACGTGGTTCGATTGGGAGTCGAAAATGGGTATTTCCCGTACACTACGATTTCCACTCAAGCGTTTGTTCAGAAATTGAACTTCATGGATGAGTGGATTGACCATGTACTGACGAATCATGCCATGACTTTAAATGATGCTGGCATATACTTCGCAGTTCGTGCTATGAAGGGTGCTGCCGTGAAGCTAGACCAGTCCATGCTTCTAAACCTTCTTTCTCGTTACTCGCCTGCGACTCACACATTCCACTTTGCTGAGTTCGAGGCTGCTCCCACTCTTGAAGATGTACACATGCTGTATGATCTGTCTCCCGTGGGTGAGGTAGATCCTTTGAGTCCCTTGAGAACTGATGCAGAGATCGCTTTGTACAAGCAGATGGAGGAGTGCTTGTCAGAGGTGAAGAAAATTTCCACTCACAGAACTCCTCCCCGACTGGCAGTTGGTTGACACATCTGCGAAGAACACTTGGAACAAGTGGGTGCAATATTTCTTTCGAGATTATGCGAACAGCAGTATCACCAAGAAGCTTCTGAGCCAAAAACCGAAGGCTAAAAACTATGTGAATGGCAAGGGTTATCACTTGACCCTATGCGCCTTCCTCTGTGCCAGGTTGTCGAGGTATCTGATCGATGGCCATCCGCATGATGGGGTCTTCTATCATGTTCTTCCTCTTGCTGTGAAACTGGCCCTTGGTTAGAAAGTCGCACTCGGGCCCTTGGTCCTGGGCACGCTGTACCATAGGTTGGATCAGCTGGTCGTAGCAATGAAGGAATCGCGTGGTCGCCTCGACGTACTGACTTACATTAACATTGCTTTCTGACAATGTGGGTCTTCGAGCGATGGCCCTCTTATGCCCCAATTCCTTCTAGGCCCAGCAAATGGTGTCCCCCAGGTGCGGAGGAGGAACGTAATAGCGGTAGGGCTGCGAGGTGGTTTGGAACTCACTTTCCTAAGTGCGTTTGGAGCCTGATATGCGACAATCGGGAAGAGTTTATGGCTAGGCCTTATGCCACGCGCGTTGAGAATGTGCGATGGTTCCCAAAACTATATCCCTCTAAGGCTGTTGCTTTCTCAGAAGAGCTCCTTTTCGAGGGCGGGGAGCATTTCCACGAGCGCTATCGCGAATTCTTTTGCTGGTGTCTGAGAGGTTCTCTTCCTGCTCTTGCAGAGCATGTTCGTGAGCTCGCCCCTAGGTACGAGAGGATCACCGTGGATGTTGATCCTACTCGCGTTTCTCCCCAGTTCGGCTTTGATGCAGTGGCGCCATCAATCTGGCCGGAGTCTATCATAAGAGGCTGCTACAAGAGATTACTGTCTGGGGAGTGTAAAACAATCTTGAGGAGCAATCTTCCCTTCGAGCAACCCCCAGGTAACCGCGAAGGTGGCTACTCCAGAAACTGGATCGCTTATTGGAATGCCCAGCAGACAAGGTGATAGCTTGAAAATGGGATTAGTTTGGAACATCTTTTTACTATTGGTTCTAACCCTGCGAGAGTTGAGTTTGCCCATTTTCAGCCTATTTTCCACTTGATACGAGGCAGAGACTTATAGGTCATGATCGTAAGATTTGAGTAATTTCATGCGTAATTTTGTTTGTTGGATATGATCGCGGGTACATGTTATGATGTGCAGGTAACAGGTGCCGAGAAATGCATGAGAATGACTTGGATTTGGAGGCAGCGTATCAAGAAAGCTGAGCAGAAAAGTGCAGAAAAATTCAAGTCTTTGCGTTCAGACGCAGGAGCTGCGTTCAGACGCACAACATGGGTGCAGAAGGAAGAAAGGCAAGAAAAGGGGCTAAGTCTGTGCGTTCAGACGCACAACTCGACTCCAGAACTGTGAATACCAAGGGGTGCGTTCAGACGCAGGGGAGCTGCGTTCAGACGCACAAGTCCGAGAAGCCAGAAGGAAGAAGGAGAGAATTGTTTAAGGCCTGCGTTCAAACGCAGGAGATGTGCGTTCACACGCACTGCGTTTTAACGCAGGGAAGCTGCGTTCGAACGCACGTTGGGTTTCCAGAAGCTTCCAGGACGGGTTTTTTCAAGGGTAGAACAGGAATTTCGTGCATCAGTTTAGAGACTGTGGCAGTATAAAAGGAGGTTTCCCAGCATAGAATTAGGGTTACACATACATAATCATCATCACAGCAGCCATTATCAGAGCCGTCAGGATTGGAGCAGAGCAGGATTGGAGCAGTTTTTCAGTATTCAGCCATAAAATCGTTTGATCTTTTCTTCTTTCTTTTATGAAACAGTGTCTTTCAATAATGCAAGCTAGCTAAACCTTTTTCCTAGGTTCTTGGTGAACCTAGGGTTTCTGAATTCAGCAGAATGGTTTGTTTGATTTTCAAATGCATGACTAGTTGAAGTCTTAATACAGGATGGATTGTTCATTATCTTGTCTTTGATTTTATGTACATACATGAATGGCTTGATCACCCAGGAATGTTATAGACAGGATCTGGTGCGCGAGAGTGGCCAGTGAGAGTTAGGAAGAAAAGACAGGATTTAATACCCTATCTTGATGGACCGAGAGGTGAAAAGAACCAGGGTGTTAGCCAGAAGCATTAGACTAACTGCTAGACGTTTAGGGGGAGACCGAGAGGAGAACCTGTAACCCTAGCAGACTTAGAGCAAACCTGCAGATTTAGGTGGACCGAGAGGACCCAAAATCTGTGGGAGAGTGACAAGTACATGAGACCGAGAGGAGATTGTACTAATGGTATGCTGGCATAAACAAGACTGCTGTGTGTTTCTGAAATCAAGTACGCCAGGTGTAGATAGTGCTTTCTGAGCTGACAGATCTTGGCCACGTGGCAACCATCCAGCACACCATATTGTGCTCCACACACACTGGATCACCAGCCGAGCTGATCCATGTGGGGGTTGCGAGACAGAGCCCTCGCATACCACCCCACGGGACTTGTAGGGACTTAGTGGTTTGGAGGCTAGAGTAAGCCCTGTCGCGTGCGAGCCAAGCCCGCACGCGACCTTTAGTAACTGTTTTGAGAGATTTGTGGCACGAGCTCCATAAACCCGGTCAATCCGGTCAAACCCGGTCAACCTCGTAACGGTTCCGGTAATCGCGTACAACGTGCTGTAACGGTCCCTATATACTCGGACGAACGTGCCCTTATGGTTAAGCTAATTAAGCCGCCATTAATGGGCGCATTTACCACATTACAACGGTCACGTTCTCTGCTATATATAGGCCGTTACCCTTTCCATACAAAGGAGGACACACCTGCCATACGCGGAAGCTCTGCCAAACCTCTGTCTCTCTCTCAGACATTACTACTGCCTTACTCTCTCCCTACACACAACCCCACTCTTCCTGTGCGATCCCTGATCCTCTACATATGGTGTACACGGAGGTCTCCCCGCCGGAATCTCTTGTGCACATTTTGGTGAACCCGACGTGAACTTACCAACAAAGGCAACCATGTCTCAGGAGGATGATGTTAGCAACAGATCACCTTCCAACGAAACTGCCTTGGGAGAGGAGACCCGCCGTACTCCTGCGACCCCCAGCGAGGCACCGACGTTAGAATCCTTGGATGCCACCGTCCAAGGTCAGGCGAAAGCTCTCAAAGCTCAATCCGCGCAGCTAGAACGGATCTTGGCCGTTCTGGGCACCCTTGCACCAAATCCTTCAACATCCACCACCGTCTCTCAAGGAGGAGGAGGCCCTACCGCTCCAGGATTGGGAGTGTCCACCACACCTCCCAACCCTAACCTGCAGACTCCGCCGGCGACTACGCAGCTGCCTTCGATTCAGGGGTCAACAGCTCAGATGTTGCCTCTCACTGCTCACACTCCTCAACCTTCGGCTTTGGCATCCAACCCGGCTCTGCAGTACCCTTTGCCTCCTCCTACGGCGATCTGGGGCAATGCGAGCAGCCAATATGTCCCCAATCCTTCGGCGGCATATGTGTCGCCTCCGCCTGCGGCAACCCCTCCACCTGCTACCGAGGGAAGCATCCCCGAATGCATGACGTCTCTGCAAAAGCGCATGGACACTATTCTGGCTCACCAGTCATTCGCGGATACCATTATCCCGAAGCTAGACAACGATCCACCCATCCCGCGGGAGATCTATCTCATGCCTAACCCGACAGGGTATAAGGCTCCTAAATGGGACAAGTTTGAGGATGTCAACGGGAACGCTCATGAACATGTCATGCGTTTCATTGATGTCATGGGGCCATACGGAGCTGATCCCAAACTGCTGATGCGAGAGTTCCCAAAATCTTTGGGGAACGTAGCGTACAAGTGGTACCGAATGTTGGATGCCGGATCCGTGAAGACTTGGGACGACATGGTCCAGAAGTTCTACACCAAGTTCTTCCAGATGGAAGAAAAGGTGACAATGATCCATCTCTCGCGGATGTATCAGAAGCGCGAGGAGGATGGGATCACTTTCATCAAGAAATTCAGGGCGAAGTCCTTGGAGTGCAAAGAACCCATGCTCGAAAGCCGGCTCGTAGAGATATGCCTGCAGTGCATGCGAGACGAATACAAAGGTATGCTCATCAATCTGCAAACACCTACGTTTTCAAAGCTGATTGAATGCACGAAGAACATCGAGCCTATAGTCGAGAGGCAGAAAAACAAGAACGCTCCGGAGCGACCTTCGAGCGCACCACCTACAAGATCGGGAGATTCAGTTACAAGAGGGGACGCGAAGCTGAGGTCAATACAGTGTCACCCCAGAAGCAAGCGAAGGTTGTGAACTTCGACATACCACCTCTGCCATGCTCGGTGGAGGAGGCAAGCGACCTCTGCAGGCAGTGGCGCAAGGACGGTGTCCTACCGCCGCTCGAGAAGATACCCTCCAAGGAGATGGTGAGGGACCCTAAGTGGTGCGTATACCACGGCAAGGTCATGCACCCCACAGCGGAATGTAAGAAGCTCAGGTTTACATTCGATCAGAAGATGAAGAACGGTGAGCTGATCGTCAGCGATCACAGGAAGGATGTGCGCAACAATCCGCTTCCTGCCCATGCGGAGCAAGACTCAAAAGGCAAAGAGGTTGCCATGATCTCGATCGTCGACTTGGAAGAAGTCGCAGAGGATGGCCTACCCATCATCGCCGAGGTCCATGATGACGAGGACTACAGTATGGACACAGAAGACGAACGTGCCGATCGGATGAAGGGGTCGCACGGCTTTAGCAGATTCTTCGACGAGATGAACTTCTATGAGAAGTGCCGGACAGATATGACGAAAGCAATCTTGAGGATAGCGGAGGACTATGAGGAAGATCTTGTAGTTTCCAACGGGAGAGTCATCAGGACGTCTCGCTCTACAGAAAAGATTATGACCTTTTCTGCCAGCGACAAGAAGACAGATGCGAGCCACCAGAGGCCTCTGTACGTGACGGCCATCATCAATGGCGTCGAGTTCAAACGAGCATTCGTCGATGGAGGAGCAGCGGTCAACGTCGTTTCGCTCCACACACTGAAGCTAGCAGGGATCCCCGAGCACAAGATCGCCAGGCGTCCATCTCCGCTGATGGGATTCGGAAGCGACTCTAGAATGACGATCGGATGGATCCGCCTGGGCGTTCAGATTGGCAAAATCAAGTGCTCAGCAATGTTCTATGTCATAGACGCAAACACCACGTATCACATGATCATAGGTCGAGCCTGGATTCATCGCTTCGACGCGGTTCCTTCAACGGCTCACCAGGTTATGAAAGCTATCTGGAACGACAGAGTAGTCGAGATACCGGCTTCAACGAATCCATTCAACTTGGATGAAGCACATCTTAGCGAGGCAGTGTGGTTCACCGAGATGGCGGACGAGCAAACACCGGGACCATTCAACCCTACTCCTTTGCCTCTCTGGGAGGACATCAAGGACCAGTCACCTGCGGGAGTAATGGTGAAAAGAGAAGATACCAAAGAAAATCCGCCTACACGCGAAGAGGCGCCGCGTATCGCATACCATCGAAAAAACGTGTATACTCTGAAGAGAATCGCAAAGCATGACCCCGAAGGCAAGGAGATAGAGAGCTTCTACGCCAATGGGAAGAAATGCTATCGCATATGAAGGTGCGCGGGGATGTCCTCACACGGGCATGGGGATATCCCTGGGCAAATCAATCAAATCGAGCAAATTCCGCTAACGGAAAAGCCAATCCAGGGCGCTCCGGACGAGAAACTCAAAGAAGCATCTGAGTGCATGGAAGATAGGCCCAGACCACAAAAGCAAGAGCTAAAGGAAGTGTTCCTCAGCCCGAACGAGGAAAAGAAAAGGCCAGTCTTTCTAAGTGCGGACCTCACAAGCGAGGAGGAGCAAGGACTGCTACAGCTCCTAACTGAATACAAGGATGTGTTCGCATGGGAGTACGATGAGATGCCGGGACTGGATACAAGCATCACTATGCACCGCTTAGACATCATTCCAGGGTCTAAGCCGGTAAAGCAGAGCACAAGAAGCTTCAGGCCGGAGCTTAACGTGAAAATCAAGCAGGAGATTGTCAAACTCCTGGATGCCAAATTCATAGAGCCGAATCATCATCCCACATGGCTTGCCAACATCGTGCCGGTGGTGAAGAAGAACGGACAGCTTCGCATCTGCGTGGACTTCTGAGATCTCAATCGCTTCTGCCCCAAGGACGATTTTCCACTGCCCAACATCGATTTGCTTATCGATTCAACAGCGGGCCACCGCATGTTCAGTTTCATGGACGGATTCAGCGGGTACAACCAGATCAAGATGGACCCCGAGGACGCGCGGAAAACTGCATTCATCACTCCGGTGGGGGTGTTCAACTACACAGTGATGCCGTTCGGGCTCAAAAACGCGGGTGCAACCTATCAGCGGGCCATGATGGCCCTGTTCCACGACATGATGCATAAAGAAGTGGAATTCTATGTGGATGACCTGGTGGTTAAATCCAAGCACGAAGCAGATCACCTCGCAGATCTACGGAAGGTGTTCAATAGATGTAGACGCTTTCAACTAAAGATGAATCCTATGAAATGCACGTTTGGGGTAACATCAGGGAAGTTCTTGGGATGCGTAGTTCATCGCCAAGGAATAGAGCCTGACCCTGCGAAAGTATCAGCCATAACCGGCATGACGCCGCCCCATAACCAAAGTGCCTTGAAGACATTTTTGGGAAAGCTATCCTATCTGCGGAGATTCATCCCAGCGATTGCCAAAATCACTTGCTGCTTTAGTGCCCTTCTCAAGAAAGATGCCGTATACAACTGGGCTCCGGAGCACGAAGCAGCATTCGAAAAGCTGAAGGATCTGCTGACATCCTCAAAAATAGTGATCGCACCTCAACTGGGATCACCGCTTCTGCTATATCTGACGTCAACGAGGAGGTCCATAGGAGCACTCTTGGCTCAGGAGTACGAAGGCCAGGAAAGGCCTATCTACCACATCTCTCGCATTGTGCAACCTGCTGAATCAAGGTACACAGACATCGAACGTCATTGCCTTGCTTTGTTCTTCGTAATAGAGAAATTGAAACACTACTTTGCATCACACAAAGTGGTAGTGGTCACCAAGAGTGATCCCATACGATATCTGCTAACCCACACTACTCCCGGAGGAAGATTTGCAAAATGGTACATGACCATCTCTCCATACGATATCACATGCGTACGACCGCGAGCGATCAAGTCGCAGGCGGTAGCGGATCTGTTGGCACAGTTCCCCGACAACAGCCATGAACCCGTGATCGAAGAAGAGCTCGAAGGACCTGAAATCTATGCAATCGATATACTCTATTGGACACTCCATTTCGACGGTTCGTCAACAAGAAAATGCGGAGGCATTGGGATAGTCTTGACCAAGCCAGATGGGGAGGTCATACAGATGTCCGCAAAGCTCGACTTTGCAGTCACCAACAACGAGGCAGAATATGAAGCCCTCATAGCGGGACTGCGCGCAGCAAAGGCTTTGGAAGTAAGAAATCTAACAGTCATGGGAGACTCCAAGTTGATCGTCAAGCAAGCCTCGGGCGAGTACGGTCTGAAGGAGATTAACCTTCTGTCTTACCGGACTCTAGTACAAAAGTTGGTACAGCAATTCTGTGATGTGAGGTACGAGCACAAGCCCTGAGCAGACAACAGGCATGCAGATGCTTTGGCAACCTTGGGATCTAAGGTCAGTACAGACAAATGTCCCGCAAGGATCTCCATCGAAGTGAGAACGTCGTCGGCATTGACAGAAGATGCGTGCGACAACGAACACATGGAGGACACGGACAGGAGAAAAGCGGTCCTACGAGCTATTGCAGAAGGCACAAGCAGTGAAAGCTGGGCATTCACGAAAGGGTACTGCATACATGGCAACACCCTTTACTACAAAGGCCCTGGTGGAATACTCATGCGATGTGTTTCCGAGCAAGAGGGACAATTGCTGCTGGAGAAGATTCACCAACATGCTTGCGGAGAAAGCGAGGTGTCAATCTATCGAAAGGCTCAGAGATATGGCATTCATTGGCCGGATATGTCGACAGCTGCTGCTCTGATACAAAGGAAGTGCGAAAGTTGCGCGCTAATCAAAGATTCTCTACTCATCGCTCTAACTGATGATGAAACGGATTGGAGGAAGCCACTCTTTGATTTTCTCACCCAGGGCATCGCTCCCGAATCGAGAAAAGAAGCTGAGAAATTGAAGAGAAAAGCATCTCGATACGTAGTACAAGAAAACCTGCTTTGGCGAAGAGGTCATGAGGGCAACTTGCTGCGATGTCTAGACAGCAGCGAAGCACAAGAAGTCATGGACCTTTCTCATCAGGTGGAACATCAAGGAGGTGCGAAATTATGCAGGCAACTCCTCTCAATTGGATATTTCTGGCCCACGATGGAGGCTGATTGCCGCGCCAAAGTACGACGCTGCCAGGAGTGTCAATTCAAAGGAAACCTAGTGCACGCTCCCGCCGTGGATCTACATGCATTAGGAACGCCATGGCCATTTCACACATGGGCTCTGGACTTCATCGGTCCGATCCGACCAACGTCACACGGGAATCATTTTATTCTCACTGCAACTGAGCTATTCACCAAATGGGTGGAGGCGATACCATTGAAGACGGCAAATGCGCTAGCTGTGGTCAATTTCATCCAGGAAAGCATCATATGCAGGTTCGGAATTCCAAACACTATTCTTTCAGATAATGGTACTCCCTTTGTTAATCGCCAGGTAGCTGCGAAGTTAGCAGAGTACAATATCAGGCAAATATGTTCCACCCCTTACTACCCGAAGGGGAACGGGCAAGCCGAAGCGACCAACAAAACGCTGTTGAGGATTTTGAGCAAGATGGTTGCAGATGACCACAAGAAGTGGGCTGATTCTCTAAGCATAGCCCTGTGGGCCTACCGGACTTCTCCAAGGACACCCACAGGGGCCTCGCCGTTCCTACTATGCTATGGGGCCGAGGCTGTGGTACCTGCGGAGGTGAGAGTCAAGTCGGCAAGACTGGCCTTCCACGCACTCTATGAAAACCAACGTGATCATGACTTAGTCTTGCTGGAGGAAAAGCGAGAACAAGCCAAAAGGACCAACAAGCGGTATCAAGAAAGGATTGCTCGCGCTTACAATAAGACGGTCTAGCGAAGAGATTTCGCAGTTGGAGACTTGGTCCTGCGCGCATCTGACCACTGTATGCGAGAAGCGACTCACCCAAAGTTCGCAGCCAATTGGGAAGGACCCTTCGAAGTCACAGAAGTCTTCGACAGTGGCTACTGCAGCATACGAAGGTTGCACGGAACAACCTCAACCCCGAGTTCAGTCAACATGCGCTGGATTATGAAGTACTATCCCTGACTTCTCTCATTTCATGCGTTTTATTATAACGTCTCTTAATGTCTTGTATGGCTACGATTTACACAATCTCCTCTCCCATATGAGAGGATTGTAATCTCATCTCTCCTGAGAGCGTTATAATAAGAGAATTCTCCCAAATGAGAACTTCATATTTCTGGATTATCAATTCTGCTTCATTTTAGTTTGTTATAACTGTTAACAGTGGGTTATCCGCTACGATAGCAATCTGTATAAACGCGATCTTAATTGATCATCTAAGCCTATCTGTCACGATAGCAGCCTATGCGAAATTGCGATCTTAAGTGATCATCTAAGCCTATCTGTCACGATAGCAGCCTATGCGAAATGCGATCTTAAGTGATCATCTAAGCCTATCTGTCACGATAGCAGCCTATGCGAAATGCGATCTTAAGTGATCATCTAAGCCTATCTGTCACGATAGCAGCTCACACGAAATGCGATCTTAATCGATCATCTAAGCCTATCTGTCACGATAGCAGCCTATGCGAAAATGCGATCTTAAGTGATCATCTAAGCCTATCTGCCACGATAGCAGCCTATGCGAAATGCGATCTTAAGTGATCATCTAAGCCTATCTGTCACGATAGCAGCCTATGCGAAATGCGATCTTAAGTGATCATCTAAGCCCATCTGTCACGATAGCAGCTCACACGAAATGCGATCTTAATCGATCATCTAAGCCTATCTGTTACGATAGCAACCTATGCAAGTGCGATCTTAATTGATCCTATAAGCCTATCTGTTAAGATAGCAGCCTATGCAAATGCGATCTTAATTGATCCTCTAAGCCTATCTGCCACGATAGCAGCCTACGCCAAAAACGATCTTAATTGATCTTCTAAAGCCTATCTGCTACGATAGCAACTCATGCGAAAAACGATCTTAGTTGATCTTCTAAAGCCTATCTGCTACGATAGCAACTCATGCGAAAAACGATCTTAATTGATCTACTAGAACCTATCTGCTACGATAGCAACTCATGCGAAAAATGATCTTAATGGATCTTCCAAGCCTATCTGCGGTGATAGCAGCATTATACAAATGCGATAGCAATATTGTGCAAAATGATCTTAAATGATCTACAAAGGTCTATCTGATATGATAGCACTTGAATCTGAAAGCAAATCACAAGCCCATCTGCCAAGATGGCACAACTGCGCAAATACGATCTCGAACGATCTAATAAAACATCTGCGAATTTATATGGCAGATAGCAAATGCGAAACATGTATATAGCATTGTGCAAGGAGAGATATGCCAATATGTATGCGAAATCGTATTTTGTTGCAACAGCACAGCAAATAATACAAAAGCTATTTATCATTATGAGTCAAAAAGACTTACAATTCATTTGTCTAGATAGCAGCTTACAAGCGAAAAAGCTCGAATCTAACTACGCAGCCAACTTGGCTTACAATGCATTCGAAAAGTAGCTGACAAGCCAGCAGAGACACACTACGGGAATCCTGACTGAAAAGGATGAACCCAACGGTCCTAACACCGTCCGTGCGATACACAGATCTGCGACCGAACATCTGTCGCAAGTGGGATCTTGCTCCAAAGAGCCACATGAAGCCATACGTTCAAGATCCCAGTATTTGGCAAGGCCCTTGTCAGATCAGCATCCAAAGAGATGTGCCTGAGGAACCACCGGTTCCGGCGATCAACAGGCAAGCAGAAGCTCCAAAGGGCAAGGGCTCCTTGTAGACGGGGATGAACGCAGCGGTTCGCCACCCTGAGCCCACGAACGTGGGGGCAATAAGTTCTCCTCCAGGGAGGCTGGAGAAGAATTCCGCCGTTCATTAAGAGACGGTAGCACGGTCACTTCGGCGCTGCACCTCACCGGGAGGCGGCCGGAAACATGACCTGCACACATAATACACGAAGAAAATTCTTCGAATACACATGAGATATCATCTCCATCTTCTTTATGATGGTTATAAAGAGCAATAAGCCTCATAAAGTGGATCTTGGAAACTATTTCTACAGCACAAAGCGCAAACTCAGGATTCAAAACTTGAAGTTGCCATGAATCACCGAAAAACAAGCGTTGAAGCCAGCAGTTGTAAGGACTCACGGCAAAGAACATTTT
This sequence comes from Linanthus parryae, assembly GCA_023055425.1. Taxonomy (NCBI): domain Eukaryota; kingdom Viridiplantae; phylum Streptophyta; class Magnoliopsida; order Ericales; family Polemoniaceae; genus Linanthus; species Linanthus parryae. The sequence goes on from JALGPY010000010.1 coordinate 23,150,379, forward strand.
TGGGATGAAGAACCCAAATAGCAAAGACAGGGTTTATATAGACCTTGTGGAGACTCTTCAGTTGCTAAGATGAGTCAGCAGAATTCGAAAAGAGGGTAAGGTCAATCACTTACGCCTTGAAAAGCGGTAACGATCAATTACCCTACTAAAGGCTACGACGATTCAGTGGCGTATCCTAATTAATGACGGATAGTCATGATTCGGATGGACTTCCCAAGGAAAGCGTGCTTATCTTCCGAGAAATTAGCGCGAAAATCAAGCAGAGAATCAATTGCTGATGTCATAATTGGATATGCACAGAGATATCGTATCAAATCCCGGAAAGGGCAAAACGGGCAAGTTGATTCTTGTTGTTAAAAAAAGGGGGGAGAAACCCTAGCAACATTACATTAATGTTTCAACATTACATTAATGTTCCAGCTATTTCCTTGTTATTTTTTTCTAATTCAAAAAAAGTCAAAGCAAATTCTTGATCAAGGAGTCATGAGGCGCGAACTGATGGCTCAGCTTCTCTACCTGCTCCACTTCTTGCTTCAATTGCTCGCACTTGGCATTCATCTCATGATAAAGCTTCGTAGCTTCTTCAGCCTTTTGCTTCTGCTGCTCCACCTTCTGCTTTTCAGCTGTGAGGTTCTGGTGGCCGAGCTTCAAAGTTACGGCTGCGCGAATCAGAGTGACTCTTTTCATAAGAAATCTGAAACCCAGTCTGCCTTGAACTTTGGTAAGAAGATTTTGGCACATGCCACAAAGCAATTAGGCACTCTGGACAGAAATGGTCGCAGGCGTGGCCGCAGATAGCTGCTCCAAAATCCAAATGGCTTCGGTAAGAAACAGCCTCCTGTCAAAGGGTCATATCTCCTGAGATCTTGCAAATGATCGGGGGTAGGTGAGGCGCATTCGAATTAGCCAGTCTACGTCAGTTTGCTTCAAACCTAAAGCAATGTCAAAGCTAAGTTATGCTATCAGACTCGCAAACGAATAATGCGAGATGCAAACAGCGAATCACTACTTACCAGTTCCTTCAAGAATCTCACGAAGAGAAGGAATGCGCATTGCTGGAGTAGTTGAAGACTGCCCTTGCTCCATGGCTCTCCTGTCAGCTGCGAGCTCTAACCCCTCATAATTAGGAGGAAGAGTATAAGCCGCACCAGCTGCGACTGCATTCCCAACCTGCGAGCCCCAAAAGCTCCATGCAGGAAGAGGTGCCACCAATTCAGTCATCGCCGGAGGCGAAGTGACAGCCGAAGATGCTTGGCGTAGGACGTTCTCAGATGCGGAAGCATCAGCAGCGCTTGTTCTTACTTCCTCAGCGCCAGTATGGGCATCTTCCTCCATTAGCACAGCGTCAGCTTCAGCATCATCAGAAATTTCAATGATGTCCTCAAGAGGCTCTCCTGCGTATTCAGCAGCTGCGACGGGCTTCTCGGTATGGGAGCTCGGAATCGGAACATAGGACGCAGAAGGCTGACTTCTTTGCTCCGGCGCAGTTTCCTCAGCATTGCCTGCGATATTAAGTGCGACAGTATGAGGTAACTCATATTATAAGTTATTTTGCTATCTTTACTAAAGCTAAGAGCAAGCACCTCCACACGAAGGTGGGATTGAAGTATCTTCGTCATACACAAAAGACGTGGAACCATGCCCTATTAGTGTGTCCTCATTAAGCAGGTCCTTAAAATGAGCGTGACCTGGGACGCGAAGAAACCAGTCAGGTTTCTGTTTCAAGTGGCTAAGGTCTAGTACATGCATATCGCTCAAATGATTACCTGATGGTTCTCCGCACTTGCCTACTAGCCAACGGCGAATGTCAGCCTTTGACACACCATGCTTTAACGCACCCACAATAACATCTCTATAAGTTACTGCGAGATTGAAGATCTCACCTTTATCGCCGCCTGCGATTTCTTGAAAGTCCGCTTGGGCTTGCTCCAGGGCTGCTGCATCCTCTTCGGGAACCGCATCCTCCTCCTCCGCCTGAGGAGTCACTACTTCGGGAAACGCATCTTCCTCGTCAACTGGACGCACTAAGTCGTCAACATGTTGCTCTTCGAGGCTCCGCTGTCTCACACGCTCGAGCTCCTCCTCTTCCCGCTGCCTTCTCCTTTCAGCAGCTTCCGCGGCTGTCTTCCTGGACTCAGCAAGAACGTCCTCGCTTATGGGATCGTCTGGAATGCCAGAATGGGTGACTCTCTTTTGTCTCTTGGCCAAAAGGCCACCGATGATCTCATCATCATCATCATCTGCGAAGATATGATTGGTTTAAGAAAGAACTGCAAAAGAATTACGATAATGAGAAGGGAAACGCGACGGAGGTACCTCCTGATTCTTCCTCATGCATCACAACTGTTCTTTCTTCTTCTTCTTCATCACTTTCTCTGGGCTCCCGCCTCTCTCCTTCTTCCTCCTGGTTGAATGGAACGAAAGTCTCACCTGCGAGCTCCTTCCGCACTTTGCTGGGCATGCGACCTTTGCCTTTATCCTTTACAGAAAGGGACCTCGCCGGAGGAGAATTTGGAGCACTTCTAGGGGAAGAAATTATAATTCCCTTCTGCCTGGGTCTCTTCGCTCTCGGCGCCGCAGTCGCTGGAGGGGACGGATCATCTCTGGGAGGAGATGAGGCCGGAGCATTGTCTATTAGCGAGTCAGCAAAAGCGTTCATGACTGCGCGAATCCTGGTTTCGACCTCAGGGTCCATCCTTCATGCTAGCAGAAACGACTGTTTTTGCCTTCTAGTGGCAACAATGGTGTTGACCAATGACTTGGAACGATCACCAGATGCGAATCTCCGCACATGACACTACAGCAAACAGTACAGAATAAAGGCGTCAGCATAGGGAAATCAAGAAGCCTAACGCACGCGGAAAAATTTCTTACCTTAGCAAAAGCCTCGCGATATCTGACGACATGCGTGTCGCCCTTCATAACTGCGGCGATCTTTTCCTTCAGAATGACATCAGGGCACAAATGGTTCTCATGATCCAACAATGAGTAGCAACCATACTCAGACTCGCCCAGACTGAAATTGGGGCGAAACGGAAAAGAATTTCTCTTGATCAAGGGAGCTCTACTTGGCTGCGCGGCCGACTGCGTCTCAATCCTCGTTTGCTGGGCGACCCAGTATGCGAGCCAGTTCTGGGAACAACCGCCCTCGCGGGTACCTGCAGGCTGCTCAAAGGGAAGATTGTTCATAAAGACTGTCTTGCACTCCTTTGTTAGCAAGCGCTTATAGCAACCTCTGATAATGGACTGGGGCCAAATTGATGGCGCCACTGCATCAAAGCCGAACTGGGGAAAAACTCGAGTGGGGTCAACATCCACGGTAATCCTCTCATACCTTGGCGCAAGCTCACGAATATGCTCTCCGAGGGCAGGAAGGGAACCTCGTAGACACCAGCAAAAGAACTCGCGATAGCGCTCATGGAAATGCGATCCCTCTTCAAAGAGGAGCTCTTCTGAGAAGACAACACCCTTAGAAGGGTACAGCTTTGGAAACCATCGCACGTTCTCAACGCGTGTGGCATAGGGCCTGGCAGTAAACTCTTTCCGTTTGTCGCATATCAAGCTCCAAACGCACTTGGTATTGTTCGCTCCGAACCACCTCGCAGCCCTGCCACTGTTGCGCTCCTCCGTCTCGCCTGGGGGACACCACTTGTCGGGTTTAAGAGCAGTTGGAGCATAGGATGGCCATCGCTTGAAGACCCACATCGTCAAGAAGGAAATGTTGACGAAAGTCAGTATATCGAGGCGGCCACGCAACTCTTTCATGGCCAGAACCAGCTGATCAAGCCTATAGCACAGCGTGCCCAAGACCAAGGGTCGGAGTGCGACTCTCTGGCCAAGGGCGAGCCTCACAGCAAGCGGCAAGACATGGTAGAAGACCCCATCATGCGGGTGACCGTCAATTAAGTACCTCGACAACCAGGCACAGAGGAAAGCACAAAGGGTCAAGTGATAGCCTTTACCCTCCACGTAATTCTTGGCCTCTGGGTCCTCACTCAGAAGCTTCTTAGTGATGCTGCTGTTCGCATAGTCTCGAAAGAAGTACTGCAACCATTTGTTCCAGGTGTTCTTCGCAGACGTATCAACCAACTGCCAGTTTGGAAAGGCTTTGGTAGTAGTCCACCGGGTGGAGATTTTCTTTACCTCTGCTAAGCATTCCTCCATCTGCGTGTACAAAGCAATCTCCGCAGCCGTCCTCAAAGGACTCAAAGGGTCCACCTCGCCCATGGGAGAAAGATCGTACAGCATATGCACGTCCTCGAGTGTGGGGGCAGCCTCGAACTCAGCAAAGTGGAATGTGTGAGTCGCAGGCGAGTAGCGGGAAAGAAGGTCTAGAAGCATGGACTGATCCAGCTTCACGGCAACACCCTTCATAGCACGAACAGCGAAGTATACGCCGGCTTCATCAAGAGTCGCAACATGATTGGTCAACACGTGGTCAATCCACTCATCCATGTAGTCCAATTTCTGGACAAAAGCTTGGGTAGAAATCGCAGTGCAGGGGAAGTACCCATTTTCGATTCCCAATCGAACCACATACTCGGAGCCAATTAACTCGAGCAAGGCTGAGTTAACCAGGGGAGTCAGTGTCAGCAATCTCTCATTCGGGACAGGAGCACGCATTTTCTTCGCCTTAACCCTCGCATGGTAGAAATCTTTGCCACTTAGATAGGGGGCTTTTCGCCATAAAGCCTGCGGAAGATCGGGTATCTCTTCGTCCTCCTTGGTGGGTTTGGTCCTTTTGTCTTGGCCATTCCTGCGGAAGAGCAAGAAAAAGGGGGGAGAAATATGCTACTTCAGTTTGAATTCCGAGATTCAAGATCTATGAAAAGAAAGATGAACAGTTTCTGGTATCAATTTCAGAAATTAGAGGGTTGCATTATCAGGGATTTCAAAACCCTATCCAAGGTCCTTATTATTGAAGGATTAAGCCGCAATTGGGTCCAAAGCTTGAAGCTTCTTCACAAGTTTCAACAGATTATATGGGTTTACAGATTCAACACAGTTCAAGGCATACACTGGTATTTTAAATCGAAATTGAACAAGGCCAACCTTGTTTTCGCGAAGCTTGCTTGGATATGCACAGTTGAAGAAGACGATTTGCAGTTCTGAACTGATGATTGATTATCTGAATCTGCTCTCGAAGATCTCCGGGTACCATTCACTTTAAGAGAAAGAAGTGATGCTTTGCAAAAATGGAGGATACAAAGTATTTATCCAAAAACAATGAAGGGTTGCGTCCTTTCAGTAGTCGAATCGCAACCGTCACCGTCGAATCGCGCAATCACAGGACAAGCTGACGTCACGCCTAAAACCCTAGAGGCGAGACGGCACGACTCTAGGGGTTTTAGGTCATAATGGCACGCACGGGGGCTGAACTTACCCGTATTTGAATTGGTGCGTGGGGGCGACGCGTATGTTGGTTTCCGCGCATTGAAGTCTACACAGCTATGAGTCTTCACGCGCAGAAAGGGGGCTAATGTAGATAGTGCTTTCTGAGCTGACAGATCTTGGCCACGTGGCAACCATCCAGCACACCATATTGTGCTCCACACACACTGGATCACCAGCCGAGCTGATCCATGTGGGGGCTGCGAGACAGAGCCCTCGCATACTACCGCACGGGACTTGTAGGGACTTAGTGGTTTGGAGGCTAGAGTAAGCCCTGTCGCGTGCGAGCCAAGCCCGCACGCGACCTTTAGTAACTTTTTTGAGAGATTTGTGGCACGAGCTCCGGTCAATCTGGTCAAACCCGGTCAACCTCGTAACGGTTCCGGTATTCGCGCACAACGTGCTGTAACGGTCCCTAAATACTCGGACGAACGTGCCGTTATGGTTAAGCTAATTAAGCCGCCATTAATGGGAGCATTAACCACATTACAACGGTCACGTTCTCTGCTATATATAGGCCGTTACCCTTTCCATACAAAGGAGGACACACCTGCCATACGCGGAAGCTCTGCCGAACCTCTATCTCTCTCTCAGACATTAATACTGCCTTACTCTCTCCCTACACACAACCCCACTCTTCCCGTGCGATCCCTGATCCTCTACATACGGTGTACACGGAGGTCTCCCCGCCGGAATCTCTTGTGCACACCAGGCAAGCTGGAAAGTAACCCTAGGGGATCCTGGGACCTAGATTCTTAGAATCATCAACTTTTACAACTACAACCATCTCCAGAAAATTACTAAAAATAAAATAAGCTTTTCTAAATATTTCTTTATTTACTGCAAATTAGTTGAGTATAATCACATCCCAACTTTCCTCCTTTTTACAGCTTTGACTTAAACTGTTCTCGAGGGTTCGACAATCATAGTCATAAATACATACTCTATATTACTTGATCGTACACTTGCGAAAAAGCAGATAGTTTACGCTGTCAAGTTTTTGGCGCCGTTGCCGGGGAACGGTTACAGTTTTTCTTAAAAGAAATTAGAATAAGTTTCAAAGCTTTTCTTTTCTTTTCACGTTTATTTTCTTTTAACTTATTGCTCTTAAATTCTGATTTTCAGGCTATTCTAGTATATGCCCAGATTGCCTAGCAAACTGGTATCACCACTTGAGGATCCCGAAAAACTTTTCAGAGAGCAAAATCGCAGACACCGATCCGCGATGTCTGAGCACGAAGAAAACACGCCAACTGAAGCAGGAACACCGACAGGACAGGAGCAACGCACTCCAGCGCAGATGGCTCTTTACATTGAGGAGCTGATAGCAGCAGGCTTTGCTGCCAGGAACAATCATAGGACTTACAATAGGTCTGGGAGGGCGATAGTCGAAAACTTTGAAGTCCCTACCGGAGGACATCAACCAGCTATCGTAGTGCCACCAATTACAGCAAAGCACTTCGATCTTAAATCATCCACCATCCAAACCGCCCAGACTCATTGTCCTTTCAATGGGAAAGCAGATGAAGATCCAAACGACTTCCTTGGAAAGTTCGAAGACTACTGCAACAAGATTAAGTATAGGGGAGTTGAAGCGGATACGCTAAAACTAATTCTATTCCCATACTGCTTGTTCGAAAAAGCAAAGGACTGGCTGGAAGCAAGACCACCGAGGTCTATCACTACCTTGGAGGGATGTGTTACTGATTTTTTGGCAAAATTCTACCCCGCATCCCGTGTTATCAAGCTGCAGAGTGAGATCTTATCTTTCAAACAGAAGATGGGGGAAACGGTGGTAGACGCATGGGACAGGCTAATGAGACTCGTTAAAAGATGCCAATCACGGCTTCGGGGACGCAAAAATTCTGCACGTATTCTACCATGCTCTCGACAGGGAAAATGCTGACAGGATTGATAGGGAAGCTGGGGGTAACTTTCTATACCATGTGGATAAAGATGGGGCCTACAAACTGATGAAACAATTAGCCAAGCAGGATACTCGTCTGTTTGATGACCGCAGGCTCACAGCACTAGCAGAACCAGTGGCAGATGACAGGATTGACAATCTCACAAAAGTAGTACAAGACCTCGTCAAAAAGGTATATACAGAAAAGAAAACCGTGGCAGCAGTAGATGAACCTGACCTCGACGCAGCAATTCAAGAGCTTCAGGCCGAAGATGCCAATTATGTTCAGCAGCAGTGGGATCGTAGTCGCTACAGACCAGGCACACGTGACCATCCAGGGTTCCGTTACGGAAACCCCAATGCAGGAGTTTACGCGCCAGGGTTCCAGCACAGGCCACAGGCACAACATACAGCACCACACAGCAAGCACCAGCAGCACCACCACATCTAAATTTATCACAACAACATTTTGAGTCCTATATGGAGAAATTTAATAAGCAGTGGGAAGCTAGATTTTCGCAGATGGAATCATTAACTGCCGATGTAAGCCAAATGAAATTTGCTATTCGTAACCTGGATGTACAGAATGGTCAGCTTGCACAGAACCAGGCAGAACGAGCCCCAGGGAATTTACCATCAAATACAATGAAAAATCCACGCGCTCAAATCAATGCTGTCACAACTCGGAGTGGAATTGCACTGCAGGATCCGCCGTATCCCAGTCATGCACGTGCAGAAAAGTCAAAGATCATGGAACACGAAGTGTTTGACGGGGAAGACAGCTCAACCGCTAACCCTCAGCAAAGGGGTTCGGTCGAGCAGGAAGCAGAGCAGACTAATAAGGGTAACCCAGAAACAGTGCCAATCTCTAAGGAGGTACCTTACCCTCTGAAGACACGTAAGAGAGATGACAGCAAAGACTACGCGAAATTTCTGGAGGTATTCAAGCAATTACAGATAAACATACCTTTTGCCGAAGCACTCGCCAAAATGCCTACTTATGCTAAATTTCTCAAAGACATATTGTATGGGAGAAGGCGGATGAGCGACTTCGAAACAGTAAATCTGACGGCAGAAGCGAGCAGTTGTGTAAAAAAGGGTCTACCGCTGAAGAAGAAAGACCCTGGCAGTTTTGTTATTCCAGTAACTCTGGGCAGTGCATACACAGGAAAAGCCTTATGCGACTTGGGTGCCAGCATCAACCTGATGCCACTAACTATCTTCAAAAGTCTGGGAGTAGGAGAACCGTGACCAACAAGAATTATGCTTCAAATGGCTGACAGATTCGTGAAACCTTCTTATGGAGTCATTGAAGATATCCTGGTAAAAGTTTGTGAGCTTATTTTTCCAGCAGATTTTGTGATATTAGATATGGAGGCAGGAGAGGTCCCACTCATTTTAGGCAGGCCTTTCTTAGCAACTGGTGAAGCCATTATCAATTGCAAAAGTGGAGAACTGTCCATGCAAATCAACAAAGAAAAAGTGAAATTCAACATCTTCAAATCTATCCAACTCCCTGATCATTATGGGCATGAAAACTGCTTTGCAGTGGAAGTAATTGATGACCTGGAAAGTGAGGAGATGGAAAATTTATGGGGGGAATTCGAGGACATGTACCCAGAGGAAACAGAGGAGCACCAGGCTGAGCAGATCATGGGAACAGAGAGCTGGGTCACTCTATATAAGGATGAAGGAGGCGAGCAGAAAATGACATTGGTCCCATCACTTCAGGAACCACCAGTCCTGGAATTGAAACAGTTGCCATACCACCTCAGGTACGCATTTATTGGTGAAAATAATACTCTGCCGGTAATTGTTTCATCTCTTCTATCTCAGGAACAGGAACACAAGCTGCTGGAAGTACTTCGAGAGCATAAAGAAGCTATCGGATGGACAATTGCTGACCTAAAGGGAATCAGTCCTGATTACTGCATGCACAAAATACGAATTGAAGAAGGAAAGAGGCCAGTCATCCAACCTCAACGGAGACTAAACCCAATTATGAAAGATGTGGTACGTAAGGAGGTCATGAAGTGGCTAGAAGCAGGGATTATATACCCCATATCAGACAGCACCTGGGTTAGTCCTGTCCAGTGTGTACCAAAGAAAGGGGGTATTACAGTAGTACAGAACGCTGATCAGTAGCAGATCGCCCAGCGCACTGTCACTGGCTGGCGAATCTGTATGGATTATCGGAAGCTGAACGACGCCACACTGAAAGACCACTTTCCGCTGCCATTCATGGACCAGATGTTGGACATATTGGCTCACCATGCGTATTACTGCTTTCTTGACGGGTACTCCGGCTACAACTAGATCTATATAAATCCGGAAGATCAAGAAAAGACGACGTTCACCTGCCCATACGGAACATTTTCTTTTAGACGAATGCCATTCGGATTATGCAATGATCCTGCAACATTCCAAAGATGTATGATGGCCATTTTCTCTGACATGATAGAGAAAAATTTGGAAGTTTTCATGGACGATTTTTCGTTATTTGGGGACAGCTTTGATGATTGCTTATACCATCTGGCCAGAGTTCTGATTCGATGCAGAAAGACTAACCTGGTACTCAACTGGGAGAAATGCCACTTCATGGTTACTGAAGGAATAGTGCTGGGACCCAGGATTTCCAGCAAAGGACTGGAAGTAGACAGAGCAAAGATAGAGGTGATCAAGCAGCTACCATATCCGACTACAGTAAAGGCAATAAAGAGTTTTCTGGGCCATGCAGGGTTTTACAGAAGATTTATCAAAGATTTTTCCAAATTTACAAAGCCACTATGTAATTTGTTGGGAAAAGATGTGCCATTCATATTTGACGAAGCATGCAAAGAGGCCTTTGACGTACTCAAAGACAGGCTGACAACTGCACCCATTATCACGAGACCAGATTGGACCCTCCCATTCGAGCTGATGTGTGACGCCAGTGATTACGCAGTGGGCGTAGTGCTGGGACAGCGAAAAGATAAAGTGTGCAGTGTCATTTACTATGCCAGCAGGGTCCTGAATGAGGCACAGATTAATTATGGGACTTTAGAAAAGGAGCTGCTGGCAGTCGTTTTTGCTCTGGATAAGTTCATATCCTACCTGGTAGGTTCAAAAGTTATCATATTCACAGATCATAGTGCATTGAAATACTTACTGGAGAAAAAAGGATGCAAAGCCAAGGCTGCTGCGTTGGATTGTGCTGATGCAGGAATTCGTTGTCGAAATCAAGGATAAAAAGGGAGTTGAGAATGTGGTAGCTGATCATCTATCTCGCCTGGAAAACCCTACAAAAGAATTGGTGCCAATTCAAGAAAATTTCCCAGATGAGCATATTATGAAGATCAAGACCAACAGACGACCCTGGTATTACGCAATAGCCGATTATTTGGTCAATGGAGCACTCCCTGAAGACATCGCCCCTTGGTAGAAAAAGAAGTTTATTTCAGAATGCAGGCACTATTTCTGGGACGATCCTTATCTATTCAAGCAAGGGGCAGATAATATTCTCCGTCGTTGCATCCCATGTCACGAGATTTTCGAGGTAATTCAGCACTGCCACTCAGCACAATGTGGGGGACACTTCAGTGGTCCGAGAACAGCCCACAAAGTGCTGCAATCAGGATTTTTCTGGCCAACAGTCTTCAAGGATTGCCATGAATATGCGCAAAGTTGTGATCGCTGCCAACGTACAGGAAATATTTCCCAGCGAAATGTGATGCCTATGACACTTTGGCAGGAGGTTGAGCCTTTTGACGTTTGGGGTATTGATTTTATGGGTCCATTCCCTTCTTCTCTGGGAAATCTCTACATCTTAATGGCAGTAGACTACGTGTCAAAATGGGTGGAAGCTATGGCCTGTCAGAAGAACGATGCTGCAGTTGTGGAACGATTCCTCAAACGCAACATTTTTACCAGATTCGGAACGCCAAGAGCCATGGTCAGTGATGAAGGTTCTCATTTTATCAATAAAGTCTTCGCCAAGGTTCTAAAGCAGTACGGGGTGTCTATCCATAAGGTGTCACTGCCTTATCACCCTCAGGCAAACGGGCAAGCAGAGGTGTCCAACAGGGAGATAAAGAGCATACTGGAAAAAACTGTGAATCCTGGACGTAAGGACTCGTCATTAAAGATGGATGATGCGCTCTGGGCATACAGAACTGCTTACAAAACCCCGCTGGGAATGTCCCCATACCAGCTGGTGTTTGGAAAAGCATGTCACTTACCAGTAGAATTGGAGCACAGAGCATACTGGGCAATCAAGCAGCTTAATATGGATCACAACTTATCTGGAAACAAACGGAAGATGGCACTCCTCGAACTAGAGGAACTTCGTGAAACCGCTTATGAGAGTGCCAAAATTTATAAAGAGAAAACGAAGAAGTGGCATGACAATCGCATTCTACCAAAGAAGATAGAAATTGGGCAGAAGGTTCTCCTTTACAACTCAAGGATGAAATTCTATCCAGGGAAGCTGCGCTCAAGATGGTCTGGACCATTCATTGTGAAAGACATTACATCATGGGGAGTTGTGGAGCTGGAGAACCCAAGGGATAACACAGTTTTCAAGGTGAATGGAAACATAGTCAAGCCATACAGAGATCCTCAGGAGATCATAGAGGTAGAGGCGATCTACCTTGACCTTCCTTGATCACAAAAGAGGTAACAAAGTCGGGCTGTCGACTGTAAATCACAAGCGCTGGTTGGGAGGCAACCCAACATAGATTAGTTGTTTTTATATATTTAGTATTTATTATAAAATGTTCATAATTTGAGAGAAAAGTGAGAAAGAGGGGTTTAATATTGAATTCAGTGTTTCAGGAATCATAGGCGTGCGTTCAAACGCAGGTGATGTGCGTCTAAACGCACGCGTGCGTTTAAACGCAGAAGGCGCGTTCAAACGCAGAACCACCACTCTACCGCAGAAACTCAGAAAATGGCTAACACTTATGCGTTTAAATGCAGACGACCTGCGTTCAAACGCCGGCAATAAGATGAAGATTTCCAGCTAACACATGGGCGTTCAGACGCACAAGGCGCGTTCAAACGCAAGAGACAGACTGGAAAAACATAAAGAAGTGCGTTTAAACGCAGAAGGTGCGTCCGAACGCAGAAACCATTCAAAAGACGTTTCTAGAAGAGAAGGCATGCGTCCAAACGCACATTGAGCGTTCAAACGCAACTCATCCGAAGAATTGTAGAAACAAGCAGTGCGTTTAAACGCTGCACATGTGCGTTCAAACGCATTTCATCAATCCCAGAAATTCAAAGAACATCAAGTTGTGCGTTCAAACGCACATTGTGCTTTCAAACGCTGTTCAAGCAGACTCACAAAGTTCCAGAAAAGTAAAGCATTGCGTTCAAACGCAGAAGATGCGTTCAAACGCACAATCGAGCGGGATCAGAAAATTTTGAAAAATTTTGAAAAAAATTGAAATTTAGGGGCTATTCTGCAATTTCTGAAAGTTTGCCTATATATACTGTACGGGTGAAAGTGACTCATTTTCACTTCAGTCAACCAGTTTTCAACTCTCTCTCTAGAAATTCTCTCTGACCTAGTAGCCGCCAGAAGCAGTCATCCGCTAGCAATCTCCGACTACAACCACGGGGACACCAGACTGTCAGAAACAGTGTCGGGGTGGTCACACTCATCCGATCCAAACATCTCCAGATCCGCTTCACAGAGCAGTTTCCAGATCTGTACACGTAAGATTCACTCCGGGTAGCCAGGTTCTTTTTTTTCTCTCTCTTTGAAGATTTCCAATTTTTCTACTTGATTTTTTGAAATGGATTAGGATAGACCGTATATGAGGACTGATAGGGCAATCGCACCCTTGAACATCATAGATTGCAGACTGCTTAGGGTCGACCATTTCTGTGACCATAGGTTTGTCAATATGGAGGCTCACCGTTTTTTCTGCAAGACAAAAAGATTAGGTATGACATACCCGCTGAGAGAACTTTTCCTCGTGATATTGTGTCTATGGGGGAAGACCTGTTCAACTTTACTGGGCAGGATCATTTTGGGGACTTGTTTACCGGCTTTACCAATCTGCAAGTCAGTTCTGTGCTGGCTAAGGAGATTTTCAGTAATCTCCAGCAGTGCATGAACAGTGAAGCCCAGTCAATTGACTGGATTTACTGCAGAAAGACCTGGATTAGGATCACCCCAGAGAGTATTCGAGAAAGTTTGGGTCAGGAACTAGTGTTGGACGATTGTCAGTTTCAAGAACTGCGGCGTCATCCCTCTGAACAGCTTAGCGAACAAATCCTTCACACCTTGTGTGCGGGTGTACCATGAGTGGCCCAGATTCTAAGAAGTGGCTAGAAGCCATGAGATCCGAAATGGATTCCATGTATACCAACAAAGTATGGACTTTGGTGGAACCACCCGAAGGGGCTCGACCCATAGGGTGCAAGTGGGTCTTCAAGAAGAAGACCGACATGGATGGCAAGGTAGTTGCCTATAAGGGGCGATTGGTGGCCAAAGGTTATAGACAGATTCATGGTATTGACTATGATGAAACCTTTTCACCAGTCGCCATGACTAAATCCATTCGAATCTTACTTGCTATTGCAGCATACTACGACTATGAGATTTGGCAAATGGATGTCAAAACAGCGTTCCTTTATGGGAACCTCCTTGAGGATGTGTACATGACACAACCAGAGGGTTTTGAGGATCCGGAGAATGCCAATAAAGTCTGTAAGCTGCAAAGGTCCATTTATGGATTAAAGCAAGCTTCTAGGAGCTGGAATCGACGTTTTGATGACGCGGTCAAAGAGTTTGGCTTCATCAAGAACGAAGATGAGCCTTGTGTTTACAAGAAGGTTAGTGGGAGCTCTATAGTGTTTCTGGTCTTGTATGTGGATGACATACTAATCATAGGCAATGATATTCCTACTCTGCAATCTGTTAAAGATTGGCTAGGAAAGTGCTTTGCGATGAAAGACTTAGGAGATGCAGCCTATATACTTGGTATAAAGATCTATAGAGATAGATCTAAAAGGTTGCTTGGCCTAAGTCAGAGTACATATATTGACAAGGTGTTGAAGAGGTTCAACATGCAAGATTCCAAGAAGGGATTCTTGCCCATGTCACATGGAGTCACTCTTTCTAAGAATGACTGTCCCTCCAACGAGATGGAGAAGGACCGCATGAGCAGGATACCCTATGCTTCGGCCATAGGATCCATCATGTACGCCATGCTATGTACTAGACCAGACGTATCATACGCGTTGAGTATGGTGAGCAGATATCAGTCCAATCCGGGTGAGAGTCACTGGATTGCTGTCAAGAACATCCTAAAGTACTTAAGAAGAACAAAGGATGTGTTCTTGATATTTGGAGGAATAGAAGAGCTAAGTGTAAAGGGTTACACTGACGCAAGCTTCCAAACCGACAAGGATGATTACAGATCGCAGTCTGGATACGTGTTTTGCTTGAATGGAGGAGCTGTGAGCTGGAAGAGTTCCAAGCAAGGCACAGTTGCTGATTCTACAACAGAAGCTGAGTACATTGCTGCTGCGGAAGCGGCAAAAGAGGCAGTATGGATAAAGAAGTTTATCACTGAGCTCGGTGTGGTCCCTAGCATAGTGGATCCCGTAGAGTTGTACTGTGACAACTCTGGGGCAATCGCACAGGCGAAGGAACCAAGATCGCACCAAAAGTCAAAGCATGTACTTAGGAGATTCCATCTTATTCGTGATATAATCGATCGAGGAGATGTGAAGATATGCAAGATTCCGACAGATGACAACGTGTCAGATCCGCTTACGAAACCTCTTGCGCAGCGAAAGCATGAAGGGCACGCTAGATCTATAGGCATACGAGATGCGCCAGATTGGCTCTAGTGCAAGTGGGAGACTGTTGGAATAGATGCCCTAGAGGCAATCGTAGATTTAGTATGAACAATGTTTTGGCTAGAATATTCATTTATTATTTATGGCGATATTTAATATAATGAAGTCCTTAGATAAATTGTGTTATTTATCTTAAATATCCCTAGTCAATTATATTGATTAATAGGACAATCAAATATAGACTAGTATGTGGGTAGATTGATATGGAGATATCAAGTCTAACACATGGGTATGCATTAGGAGTAATGGCATACTGGATTGACCCACGACGAAAAGGATACATTAGATTATGTGAAGTCACAATCGCTTTTCGTAGTGCTAATATTATTGCAATCCTTAGACTTGAAGTCACTAGATACTCTAGTTGTGAAATATTGCGCTTTGATGTTATTAAACGTTACACCGTAACTGGGTAATCATAAAGGTGGCTATCGGGCGTGATAGGAAGCAAGCTTAGAGATCGTAGTGATGTAGATAGGATTTGTCCCTCCCACATAATGGGAGTAAATATCCACGGCCACTCGAGGGATGAGGCTTATTGAATGTCTGGCCAGACTCAGATAAATTAATATGGAGATATCAATGTTATCTGCAAGCATAAGCGTATTCCCAGGATCGAGGAACTATGGATTGGATATACGAGTGTGACTATTTATGTCTCGTGTCCAATCCGGATATGGAGACAAAGGGATAATGCAATATGATATATTGGGCACAAAGGTTTGTCGGGATCACTGACTATTTCTATTGGTTGGGTGGCATGGATGTGTTGCTAGACACCGCTCCATGTTAGTAATAGTTACTACCAACTATGTAGAAACCTATGGGGTCACACGTCAAATAGAGTAGAGCTAGATTTGGGATTAATTAATATGGATTAATTAATAGAAGGATCATTGTGCAACACCTTGCAAACTTAGTAGGACTAATTTGCAAGGAAGGGAATAGTTCTAGTCCTACTAGAACAAGAAAACTCTTTTATGGAAACAACAAGGAGTTGTTGGAGTATATAAAGGAGGCTCTAGCTTCCTTCCCATATATGAGTTATTAGTCATAACACACAAAGAGTGGGAGAGAGCAAAAGAGAGAGCAAGACAAGAGCTAGGGCCGAAACCCTAGCCCCGTCCGCCCCCTTACCCGACGGCAAGAAGGGAGGCCGCCCCTCCTTCGTTGCCTTGTTGCTTGGTTGCTTTGATCTTCATCCCTCTTCCTCCAAGGTTCAAGCTAGCACTTGATTGAAGGAAGAATCTAGATCTCACCTCTAGACGTGGATCAACCGTAGAGACGAGGACATCATTCTTCGTGTGATCTCACAAATCAAAAGGTACACATCTTCTATGTCCTTAATCATGTTATGATGTCTCTTCCTGTGATCCTTGGTGGGCTTTGAGTAGGATTAAATTTTTTTGTTATTCCGCTGCGTTACCTACGTCAAAACCCAACAATAAGATCTGATGTGACTTTTTCTGATATCCGAAAGAATACCATAAGGATCAAGTAACCCATTGGATTGTTCTTGCAAGCGGCCTTGTCCTTCACTGGGTTAAGAGTTACGAAGATTAAGGACAGTCACGATGTCTTCGAGACTTTATTTGCTGCACTATCAGCTTCCAACATTCGTCCATCGGAGCAATCAGAAGTGCACCCTTCAGCTCGTTCGCGGTCTTCGAATCAGCAATACAGATGAAAATATCAAATGAAGTTATTAGCAACCCATTATTATTACTTTAAACTGTTCATTTCTTTTATGGAAGGAATAAATTGGTGGGGATCCAACCTTTATGAAGATAAAAAGTCACAACTTAGTATAAAATATCACCTTATGATTGCAAGGTTAAAGAAAATAGAGCTTCTGTGACAATGTATCTGCAAGACACGAGAACCTTGACAAACAGATTTTACATCAAAGGGACAACCATATTCAAATTTGGCTTTGATATTTAAATATAAATCAATGTCATTACCAGAAATTTTAGTACTACAGGGTAAACGAAAATCGCCTTTAACTTTAAAAATCGTCTAATAAGTTGTGAAGATATTCCACAATCTGCTGACAATATCATTGACAAGGTGCAAGGTATAACCTACCCAAACGTTATTCGTGCATCAACACTTTTCAATCTACTATTTTATTTGGTCAAATGCAAAACATCCTCAACCAAGAGTCCAGTAAATGAAGTATTCTGTAATTTCATGAAACAGTCCTTTTGAGTCTTCTGGAAAAACCCACCACGAGGCTTGTTACCTCTTCTGGTTACAGTTTTAGGAATTCCTCCATAGCCATTAGTACGCCTACTGGTTAGAATACCAACTTACAGATGCTCAAAGGGAACTCCAAGGTAAAGTTGCCCAGAATATAAGAAGACCAGGTTAAAGACTGAGATAGGGAAAGCCTGATTTCTCTGTTCTTGACAAATGAATGAGAAAACCAGAGTCTCGTTAAGGAAAACTTTAGCACTTGACCATTATGTCAGAAGAAAAAACCCGTGTGTTACTACATATCCAAAAAAATGACAAAATGCCAAATTTTGGATCAACATATAAGAAAACCAACTACCCTAATCAAAACTTCTCATTAATCACAAGACAGAACTATGGAAAACATGGAAATAAGTGAAGTTCACAGCCACAGAAATGGAAGCACATAATTTGAAGTAATGAAAATTGACATGTAAGGGAGAAAATGAGAGAGAAGTGTAGGAGAAGTTCATGCCTAATTTACCGTGCATAAGAAAACATAACGCATATGCATAATCTTACACTTAGTCATATATTTGCCTCCATGAGGAAATGCAAGATTCTTGCTGTAGGTTTCTTACTACTTGGTGACGGTCTACATTTCCAGCGCCATTCCAATTTTGACCTTCTTTCTCAAAGTCCAGGACAGCTGCAAAACGTTATGTAAGGCATTATAGCTCCAACAAATATTGAGAAATCCCAAGAGCCATACATATCTGAAGCCAGCAAAGCAAACATGTACTTAACCCCAATTGTGCACTTTAAAATTGCATGTTCCTCTTAACAAAACCAAAAAAAAAATCTATATTCACTTCAAATCAAAATTCAAACTAACACAAGATCTAAAAGCCCTACGTTTACAAGGGCAAACTATGCATTTTTGACCTTCAATGAAGAACCTAACAAACAAACAACTCCATCCATACCACTGATCAAAAGTAATAGGGTAATTTACATATGAAAGAGTGACAGTCTGGTCACTTATTTCAGATTACCTAGATGAACTGAAATAAAAAAGATGAATAAAGAACTAATGGGACAAATCATTGCTTATGAAATTTTGTTAAAGACCTAGCATTCACTCCAACTCTTGGCACGAGGAATTTATTTGTGGCTGACTGTCTAATTTCTTCCCATATTGGATCTTTAGTACAGGCGTATATTACAACTTGCTGGGATTTTATTGGATTATTTTATTGTTCCCACTTTTATCTACTATGCGGTTTCGTGGGCATCTGTTACTACTTCATGAATGGAACTATCTACATTTTAGGTACCACACATTATGATGTGCTAGGAGTCTTTTTTTGCTTGTAAGTACTAATACATTTAATCATGTTTATCACCGACAACATAAATGTGCATGTGTTTTATGATTTGTGGTGTAATTCTGTGGATAATATATGGTTGATACAGGGATTGCCAGAATAAGTGTGTATGGCTTTGCAGCTTCTGCAACAAGCAGTGGTGGCATCGGTGCAGTTTGCCGAGACAATGA
This sequence comes from Linanthus parryae, assembly GCA_023055425.1. NCBI lineage: Eukaryota > Viridiplantae > Streptophyta > Magnoliopsida > Ericales > Polemoniaceae > Linanthus > Linanthus parryae. The sequence continues at coordinate 23,169,266 of JALGPY010000010.1, forward strand.
AGATAACTGGATGCTTGGTTTCATAGGAAAATTAGACGCAACAAATAAACTGGATAGTGAACTTTGGGCAATCTATCACGGCATTCACTTAGCTTGTGATAAAAACTGGAGTAACATAGAAATACAGACTTCATGCTACAAAGCAATAAAGATATTCCATTTTGTCAGAGATTTTCCTGCAGGTATGAGAAATCAAATCAACCGGGGGCATATTCTGCTGCGAGACATGCACATAGCTCTAAATCATATTGACTACTTAGAAAATAGCGTCGCCAAACAGCTTGCAAGTATGGGAGCACAGCAATTAGATGAATGCAAGATTCTATATGAAGCCCCAGAAATTATACAGGATTTGATTACAGAAGACAAGTTAGAAGCGTGCAGTCGTTATATGTCACCCAGTGATACGGATTAGCTGCATAATTCCAGCTATTTGTATCATAGCTTGAATAAATGCTCAGCGTGTGGTTGTTTGGCAATTCGAAATTACTGATTCTGATGTTGCTAATTTATATTGTTACAGCCGCATGTATAATCTAGCGATAAGGTCCGCTATGCTTAAAACATCAAATTGACCAAATGCATAACCTTATTATTAACCTATATAGGTAAGACAGGATAATAGCACATAAGTCCATGTAGCCTTGCAAGCACGTAGCTTCAATAATTTGTAGTCATGATCAGTCTAAACAAATTCAAAAAATATCTGAATATTCGCACGATGCTTCTTTTCCAAGATCACATCCCACTAACTATTACAATCGAGATTCATACTGGTTTTTTATAAAAAACTGTACCGCATTATTTGCTATCTTATCGAAATCGAATTACTTTAATTTCGATGTTGATCAAACAACCAACTTCTTTAACTTTTACGTATGTGGGTTGTTGTTTAACCTCTTTGGTTTTCACTTAATCAAAATTTTTTCTCGTACAATGGCTATCTTCCTAAGTAGACTAGGTATGCGTGCCAGTCAGTTAACGAATGAAACATGCTGAGCCTGACACTTTCAGCACAAGCATCAAAAGTTGCTATTCAACTTTAGAAGCATACCGACACCACATGCAAGCTTAGGAAATTTGCATCCAACATGCAACTTGGAAAGCTGACACATAACAGTATTGTGGCAACACTGCATAGCCCTGCAAATTCAGATCACACACACATCTTGTGATAAGCTTGACTCTTATATCCATCTAAAAAAACAAGCTCAGTATAACATACTGATACATTTGAGCTACTAACAACTGATCAATTATACCAAACTCATCTCATTGTCAGTTTCCCCATGAAATAGAAATGTGTGCCAACGAATGGATAAGTTAGCTATGCAAAACTGACAATTGCAGTGCAATGATGATGAAACAATCTGAATGCTTTATCGGCTAGCATGCTCACATGCATTCTAAACATATGCCTATCTACCATGCAACCCAAACACTTGGCATACAACAGTATTGCACCCACACACTTGGCACAAGCAATACCATATCAACTTTAACCATCTGTAAAACTACACCGCGGTCATTTCACGAACCATAACATTGATGATGCTACAGTATCTATCGGTGTAATACAGTACTGTCCTGTTGTTGGTAAATTGATGGTTAGCAAATTACACAACATGATTGAATATGTACAGAAATACGCCTCCTTCACTAATTTCTAGGTATCGGCATGGATACGAAACAATCTTCGATTCCCCAGCTGACAATACACATGATTTTTTGCTAATAGAGCACATTACCCCACATCGTATTCTTAATGTACTTCCTAAACAATTTACCACTTACCAGTTATGCACTATATAAACCATTAGCTTCCCAAACGAGACATGCATCCAGTACCATTAAACGCATTCTATGTTCCAACAATTGCACCGCCAACATTCAACCGCCAGACCGAACATCATGACACTATCCACGATTGCAGAACTTCAATCGTCATTGGTATCATTACTTCACACAATACTGATGTCATATTACTTTCCAATGTCAGCTCATGTAAGCTCTTACTACACAACAATGCGATATTAAATTGAATCACTGCCACATTTTTCTCAGGAAGCATACAATGAAGCTTGGATAAGAGTCTGCATTCGTATCATCCCAACCATACAGCAGGGATGGTTCGATGCATGTGATATGTGCCAGCAAGAGTGTATTCATTCAAACTGTCATACTTGCCAGAACTCCCAATCTAACACTACTGCCAGGTTAACCAGCTATAACACGTGCAAATTCACATTACAAGATGTTTAGATCAATATTTTACATACAAATATTTATTTCGATACAGATGCCGTCTCATGGTTGAGCTCAAAGATGACACCGGTATAGTAAATGTTACGCTGTTTGGGCAAGCTGGAGAAACTGTGCTTAACACAACAGCTGCAACCTTGGCCCGAATGACGCTAGAGGTATCAATATAGTACTTACAAATAATACATCATATAACTACATAATACAACATCCATAACATATTTACAATGAAATTTGTGCCTCACTTCAATGTTATAATGTAACACCAGGAATGCCAGTCTCTCATCATCAATGCCAACACAAACAATGCATCAACACCTTTCTATGTGCGTGTTGTAAAGGGCGTACACCAAACCAATCGCAGCATATTTAGGTGGGTGGTCCGCCATGTTAAGATTGCATGAACGTGACGACGCAATGGCAATAATAATGAATAAGATCCAGTGATGAATATGTATCAAAATAAATTTCTCTCATCACGCAATTTGTTATATTTCATTTCCCTTTGTTGTACGATATGTGGTGCAGTACCATGTTTCCCTGTGGCTTTGTTGCATTGAATAAAATTTTGTTATATTTTCTACTTTGCCATTATTGTTGATACTGCATAGTGTGCAGACTCCTATAATTGACTGAAAGCACAACAGCACAGACAGACAAGGATTACTTATTCCATATCTACTCTGGCTATAACCCAATCCCAACTATATCGACCATGTAATTATATGTCTACCGTTATGCTAAACAAGAGGATAAGAACATGCATATATAACTAAATTATATTGACACTATAACCAACAGCATCGCAATTAACATTTGTATATCATTTCATCCCAACTTTGCTGAGCATGTTTCATTTCATCGATTTGCGGCGGCCTCGGTGTATGCAACACATAGTAATGCGTGCCATTCTATCACGTGCTCCATAGTTCAACTAACTAAGTAGAACAGGCATGCTATATAAGCAGTACCTCCAGAATCTATACTGTCATCAACATACAGCATTGGTGTGACGACTTTCAATGGAATTCAGCAACATATTAGCCGTTAGGGCTACTTTGGTGAGTTGTTTCTTCCATTTAGTTATCTTGTCCACAGCATAACAATTGCAAAAAGCTAACACCTATTTAATTATACATGACAGCCCTTATACAGAGAAACATGGATTAAGGTATCAATGACTGCAATACCAACAACCCAGCAGCCATGGTTCAAAGCATGCCGAAATTGCAAAAATGAGTGCTTGGGACAGATCTGCAATAAATGCGGCAACTCTACCCACGATGCAATCATATGGTTAGATAAGTATCCAGCGTACAATATATGCAACAATTCTTTTATTGTATACTACATTTGTTCTTTACATGAAATATATGCAAACTAACAACCACACAACCCTTCGATACAGCGGCCGCCTCTATGTCGAGCTACAGGATGACACTGGGATAATGGATGCCACGATATTTGGGCTACCTGTTGAAACTGTCTTAGATAACACCCTTGTCACAATGTCAACAATGTCTGAGCAGGTATTCTTGTCTTTTAAAATAAGCAATGTATACAGTCGATAACAACACCAACTATAATTTCATATTCAGGAACAACAAAATCTCCTACTAGCCGCAAATGCAAGAGGAACATCACAGAAATTCTACGTCCGCATACTCAGATGCACACAAAACAGGAACCCAAGATTAACGAGGTGGGTCGTTCGCCGAGTTCAAAAAGCAGACTAAACACTTATAAGAACCATTGCTGAAGGCAAATATAGTACAGGCTTTTATTGATGCCATGCACGTTGACTGCTAATGTACTTTCCTTGCTGCAATGCTGCAATATCAAGTGTCCATCTTCCTGCTGTTCCAATGTAATATTCACAAGTTTTAAACTATTCATGTTATGGAGAAGCTACTATCAGCTATGAATCTGATTACTCTAAATATAATATACCTACAGATCTTAAGACTATTTACAGTGACCGGCTATGACAACCACATTTCTCTGCTCATCCAACAAGCAGACGTCCAAAGGGTGTTGGCAGATGGATCTAACATTCGTAACAATTTCACAGGACAATTAATCAAAACTTGTGTAGACGTGTGGGTTACAAAAGCGTCTATCAAGTAAAATTTAATTCCAGATATAACAACAGGCAATCCTTCATGTCAAGCCAGCTAGGTTCACAACGTACTCAGACTTGAAGCAATCAAATTCAAAATTAGGGTAAGCATATCCAGTGAAAATGATAATCAATGTTCTCTCAGCACAACCATTGATTGCAGTAGCTTTAATATGGTTTTGTCATTCTTGCATAAGCTGCCATCCCCGTTTGATAATACAAACACCACAAGACGCAAATCATGTATTAGGCTCGTGTCCTTTGTTAGATGCAATAAATGCAAACAAAGTCAGAGATGTACATTAATCATGATGTTACATTTGCATTCTTCATTCGTTGCGTGCATCATCACATGGAGTTTCACATGCACTTCCGGAGAGTATTGCCGGCATGTTTTTTTATCAAATAATATCCTGACACAATGCACATACAAGAATGCCTCATCCGAATCATATAACAACAGCAACACGAAAAACACCGTAACCATACACTATAACCTCTCCCTAGAATCAATACAAGGTACAGTTAGCAAGATATGATAAATCGTTCTAACCAAACATGGACTCATCACAAATCAATATTGCATTGACAGACAAAACATAACCCCAGATGCTTCCCCAACTTTCCAATGATCGATGTGTTCTTCAACATATGGTGGCAATGAAAAACCATCAGTGGTTACAGCTAATATCGTTCTATCAATAAAATGGATTGATTATCCACTAATTACGTATCATCGATACGCATCTTGTACGTTTGCCACATCACATTCAACTGGTTTCCCCAACTACCAATTTGGCTTAATTACTGATAATTTCCCCAAATGATATTGCTCTGAAAAAAAAGCATCATACCATGCTGTGAAGAAGTTATCACTTAATTATGTATATGGATAAATAAGTAGTTTGCTGCTATTCTTGAACTGCGTGCCATCGTATGCAAATTATTTACAGATGACATTACCACTCACACCAGGTGATTTCAGTGTTACAGCATGTCTCAGTTTCAATGCGAAACAAATATCTAATAATTATATAAAAAAAAAAGAACACAAACAAAAACAGCAAAGAAAAAGCATTTAGCACAGAACATTATATAACTATATTACATATAGCTCAGGTACCCACCAACCCTTGCAACAAATGTTACTATAAATACTAACATACATATCAACTACCTCATACTGCACAACAACCAGGCACCATTGCTTTGTCCCATAGGCTTCGTTTGCACCTCGCAAGAACAATTCATCTAAGCCTCAAAGTTTGTATCGTTTTCAAACATACAAACAAGAAATGAAACTCTGTGCAATAGTCGATCTGCCAACATTACCGGTGAGAATTTTCTTCAGTAATGAACAATCATTGCCAGCTTAGTAATGCAGCTTTCCCAACAGTTTCACTTTAGATTGTGTGCTTTTTATGAGTAACTGCAGGCTACAACACGCGAGATTTGGGTACAAGCCACCGTTCACGCTTTGCCAACAAATCAGCAAGCATGGTATTACGCATGCAAGTTGTGCAATCGTGTTGCAAATCGTTATCCATACAACAGATTCCAATGCTCTGCTTGCCAAAATAATGATTGTGATGCTATACCGTGGTACGTAATGACACTAACAAGCATTACGCCGTAGACTGTATCAACCTAATTTTGCACAACATCAATTTAACACCTTTTTCAAAGAGGATACGAAATCTAACTGCCAAATGTGTTTTTTTTTTTTTTTTTTATTTTTTTATTTATTTTTTTTTTGTTGCTTGTTTCTCCCCAGGGGACGTATAACCGTGCAACTTCATGACGGTAGTGCTGAACTCCAGGTACGCATCTTCGGACAGTCAGTAGACACTGTATTGGGGATAAATGCGACAACCATGTCATCACTGTCGGCTGAGGTATGAAACAAAATTTCTCGATCTAAAATTATACTCCATACCCAAATAGCTTATTATATTCGGCACTGTGATTGTTTCAAGGAACAACAAAGCGTGCTTGAGTCCGTGAACACGAACAGCGGTGCAAGAAGATTTTACTTCCTCCTTTCCCGGTGCACCAATGGAAATGTATTTCCAATAAATGGTTGGACTGTGCGCTATGTAGTTGAAGCTTGATGCACGCTTACACATAAAAACATAGCCCCATCGACAAACTAATTAAGATAATATGCCATTATCGTCTTGTATGTTATTGTAATCAACGCTTTGTTATCAGTGGATGTCCACGTAATATTGTAGTTCGGTCTGCATAATATGAAGTCCCTACCGCATTTCAAATAATTCAATGCTACCTCCATTGACCAGATACTGGTACAGCATGTATAATGCAGCAGATACACCGAATATATAAGTGATGAAAGAATACTTCTGGAGAAGTGCCACAACAACAGAACTGGTGAAACCAACTAATCATAAATTCAACAATAGTTCAGATAGCTATTGAAATTGTATTAAATCACGCTCTTGTGACAATGTGAACAATAGCTGAACGTATACTATTACAGGGAGAAATTCCGGCTGGGCATCGTAACACATTAATCGCTTATGCCTCTAAGTGCAAGTAGATCGCGCTGGAGTGTTTTTACAAGTTATATTTGCTTAAATTCTTCTTGTGGCATTGTACATCATTCGATGCACGCGTCATCCTGCAAATATAACATTGAAATTAGATGAGGTGTTTTGCAACACACCACTAGCCGCAAGATGAACAAAATACAATTAACCCTGAATTTAGTTTTCAGATCCCCTTAGGGAAGAGATCCCAAATCCGTACTTGTGTATCTGCTCATTATTTGCAATTCTCATATTAAGTTACAATTTTTGGGATCATTGCTATTGTTATCGGGAAAAAAAATGTTTTAAACATTTTAGTTATGAGGAAATATCTCATAAATGAAATCGACTTCCCTATCACATCTACAAGCATCACACAATATATTGTCTTCGTCGCGCGCCCATCCTGATCTCCACCTGTGTTGGGGTTGCGATGCACAACAACGCTGTTTCTCCACCTGTATGATTGGACTTTTAATCCAGATGCTCCTTAAAATTGACTTCACCTTTTGCCGGTACTCCTCCAATTTTGTCTCTATCTCCTTGTCTTTTGTCATTCCACGGAACAACTCGATTCCCTTCTCACGGTATTTATCTCCACTCAACACCAAAATGATCACAATTATATAACGTGCTTCTCCAAGTCCAGCTTCTGCTACTTTTTGTAAGGCATCTAATCCATCACTATATCGGCACAAACTGAAGAAATCAATCTAAAATTAACACACAAAAAAAAAAGGTTCGTTAGTTTATGTCACTTCACAACAATTAACTTAGCTTCTCTTCTTGCTTCACATTATGATAAATCAATAGAACTGCCGCTTACCATTCCTTGCCTAAAGATAGCTTCTGGGTTCCCACTGTCATTGCATCTCCTCATAAAACGCGAGAAATCCCGAATCCACTGCTGAGTCGACCGCCACGGAACAACAGGGAACTTCTTTAGTGACACTTTCTCGTATACGCAATTATAGTTAGATGCTTCATTGAACATGGGTAATGAAACCTTACTTAGACCGCTTTGTGTTAGTTTTCATTGATGATAATTTGGTTTACTCTAAGGGAAAGGGAGAACACGAAGAACACCTTAGAGCTGTTTTGCAAACCCTGAGGCAAGAGCAGTTGTATGCTAAGTTTCCCAAGTGTGAATTTTGGCTGGATAGGGTACCTTTCTTGGGACACATAATATCTAAGGAGGGAATTTCCGTAGACCCAGGAAAGATAACCGCAGTTAGGGACTGGCCAAGACCCAAGAGTGCAACAGATATCCGTAGTTTCTTGGGACTAGCAGGATATTACCGAAGATTTGTGAAGGATTTCTCCAAAATAGCCAGACCATTGACCAATCTAATGAAGAAAACCACCAAATACCATTGGGATGAGAAATGTGAGGAAGCCTTTCAAACCCTGAAGGAAAAGCTAACTACAGCACCTATTCTGACCCTACCATCCGAGTCGACGGAGTTTGAGGTCTATAGTGATGCTTCGAAGCACGGGTTAGGATGTGCGCTAATGCAAGACGGGAAGGTGATTGAATATGATTCACGACAACTAAAATCCTACGAGGAGAATTACCCAACTCATGACCTAGAGCTAGCCGCAATTGTTCACGCCTTGAAAATTTGGAGACACCACCTTTATGGTGCAACCTGTAAGATTTTCACCGACCACAAAAGCCTTAAGTATTTGTTCGCCCAAAAGGATTTGAACATGAGGCAAAGAAGATGGTTGGATTTGATCAAGGACTACGATCTACAAATCCAATACAATGAAGGGAAGGCAAATGTAGTCGCCGACGCATTAAGCAGGAAGACAAGCCATACCATAAATGCGTTGAGGAGTTTACCAAAGGAGTTGCGAGTTGATATTCAGAAATTGGGGATTGAATTCCGTCAGCAGGAGGCAAGGGAAGACGTGCTATACAATTTGGTAGCCACACTAGACATCTTTGAGGAGATCAGAAAGGGACAACCCGGAGACGTGAAACTTGAAAGAATCAGGAAGATAATCGAGGATGGTTCAACCAAGGACTTCCGAATACACGACGATGGGAGCATAAGGTACAAAGAGAGGTGGTGTGTGCCCCAAAAGTGTAAGGAGGTCAAGGAACGGTTAATGAGAGAAGCACACAACACGCCATACTCCGTACATCTAGGAGGAGATAAGTTGTATAAGGACTTGAAAAAGCAGTTTTGGTGGCCAAGAATGAAGAACGAGGTTGCAGAATTCGTAGCCTGATGTCTCACGTGCCAAAAAGTGAAGTTTGAACACAAGAGGAAAGGAGGTTTGGTGCAACCTTTGGAAGTACCCATGTGGAAATGGGATTCGATATCAATGGACTTTGTGACTGCTTTGCCAGTGACAAAGAATGGTTTAAATCAGATTTGGGTTGTAGTTGACAGATTGACGAAGACGGCAAGATTCATCCCAATGAAGGACACTTGGGATATTGGGCAACGAGCAGACGCGTACATCAATAATATCGTTAGATACCATGGTGTACCAAAGGATATCGTGTCTGACCGAGACCCAAACTTTCTTTCACATTTCTGGCAAGCATTACAGAAAGCCTTAGGCACTCAGCTGAAGTTCAGTACAGCTTTCCACCCAGCTACTGACGGACAGACGGAACGAACCATACAAACACTGGAGGATATGTTGCGAGCATGTGTCATGGACATCCAAGGTTCTTGGGTAGACCGGTTACCATTGATAGAGTTCTCGTAGAACAATAGTTACCACGCAAGTATAGGGATGGCACCCTATGAGGCACTATATGGGCGGAAATGTAGGACACCCTTGTGCTGGAATGACATCAGCGAGACACTAGTTTTGGGACCACAAATGATTGAGGAAATGGTGAGCCAGGTCAGAATCATTCAGCAACGGATGAAAGCGGCCCAGGATCGACAGAAGTCATATGCAGACCAGAAACGAAGACCCGTGGAGTTCAAGGTTGGAGACAAAGTGTTCCTGAAGGTATCACCAACCAAGGGAGTTTCTCGTTTCAATCAGAAGGGAAAACTCAGTCCCAAGTTCATCGGTCCCTACGAAGTCCAGGACAGGATAGGAGAAGTAGCCTACCGTTTAGATCTTCCTTCTGATCTGGGTCGAGTCCATAACGCCTTTCACGTGTCTCAACTTAAGAGGTACATTCCAGACCCATCACATATCTTAGATCCCGAACCCTTAGAATTGGACCCTATTCCTACGGACGAAGAACACCCTGTCAAAATCCTAGACACCAAGACTAGAAAGACTCGTACCACGTCAACCACGTTGGTCAAAGTGTTATGGAACAGCCACCGGACGGAGAACGTCACATGGGAAGCTGAAGCTGACATGAAACAACGATATCCCCACTTGTTTGAACAGGTATAAACTCGAATGACGAGGACGTCACTCCTTTATGGGGGAGGAGACCTTCACACTTTTAGTTACACTTTTACTCATCATATTTTACTCGCTACATAGTTAATACATGAGATTACGCACTTTGCATTTAGTATTCATAGTACAGTCATGAGATATTAATTTTGCGCTTCGAGGACGGAGCTTGATCTTAAGGAGGGAAGGATGAAACAACCCGAAATTTAAATATATATTTTAGGAACAAATATGTATGTTTATAGCAATATTGAGTATAAACTGACATCTATATTTAATATGTTGTGGTACTATTGCTAGGTGACTATGTCATAATAAAATTAGAATAGAGTATGTACCATATAGACACGTATATATACATATATATCACACTTATATTTAATAGTGTGTATATCACTATAGTGTCACATATACTACGTGGTGACTTTTATCACGACATTTCGATAATATCACACCCCATTATTTTCTAAGAAATCCGAAATGTTATCTTCGTCACAAAATTTTCAGCCACAATTACATATTGAGACGGCAATCATTTCCGTAAAAAAAGGATCATGCCGTCTGATGAAACAAGCATGCCACTATTCTCTTATCTTCTCAATTATTTTCTACTTCTTCATCTTCTTCATACTTCTTCATTTCCTCCTATAAATACCACCTCACGTAGCTCCATTTCACCACACCAACATAGCTACAACCCCTCTCACTTTCATAATCAGCTCATCATCCTTGCCATCTCCATCACAACCAACACCACCGTAGTTCATCGCCGGAAAACTCCATAACCACCAACTCAAGCTCTCTCTCTCTCTCATCTCAAACCAACACGAGAACCATACCAACCACCCCTCACGTCACACACCCACTACCTGATATTCATAGCATCATTAAGAAGCAAATAACCGGCAAAAACAACCACCCGAAGCAGCCCCAACAGCCGCAACAAGCCGCAACCCGCAACAGTAACAGCGGCTGCTGGACAGCGGCTCGTTCTTGCTGTATATCTTTCGTTACAACTCGGAATTGGCCCAAATTTTAATCACAACTTCCCCTTCTTGTCCTCTACAACTTTGGTTCTTTGGCCCCGACCAAACGGAGTCGAAACAGAGCCCGAATTCACCCCGCGCTGAAACTGCTTTAGCCGAACAGCACCAGTGGGCAGCGGTGTTGTTCTTCCTTGTTCTCTTCCATTTTAGCTCCAAAACGGCCTCCGTTTTCTCCTACATATCCCCCTACTTGTTATCTATAACTTTCATTCTTTAACCACGTTCAAAAGAGGCAAAAACGGATCCCAAATCGTTGCCCAAGTTGAACTACACTTGTAACGTCAAGTAGCTACCTTCATCACCAACTCCGCCAACGACCACCACTTGGGACACGGCTGCTACCGTCCACTCCGTGACACTCCAAAGACTTCCTTAACACCATTCTCGCAAGCCGAAGAGGTTCAAACAGCCCACGCTAGGTCACCGCTCATTTCATCGGAACCTCGGTATAACTTCATTTTCACGCGTCGCATTTTACATGTTCTTGCATATTCGTACTCTCACACTTTCCGGAAGTCATTCATGTTAAACTAGTTGAAAATGGAACGTTAGAAATGCATACAACAATTATTCTTGAAATGGGGGTTATAAATGTATTTTCTAGAACTAGCAACACCTCATGTTTTTGAGAATTAGACAAGTCTAGGGGGAGGTAAGTGTACAACTACATTTCTAGCTATCCTACATTATAAATACATAAGTATTAATTTTATGTTGGTATAGTAAGTAATGATTAGTAGTTAGTAAATAAATATTATTGTGAGTAGGATGAAGATTAGTGAATTAATATTAACATTAGTTAATATTAGATTTGATAAATTAATATAGTGTTTTTATAAATAAATTTTGGTTAGTCGTTTTGACAAATAAACAATATCTTAGTACTTGATTAAGGGACATCCTTAAAATTCGACTAGGTCATCACCGAGTAATTAACTAGAATCAACCCGCTTGACATATAGGACACTTGCATATTAAGCGATTCATTATTAATTAGGATTTATCCTTATTGTAGACACCGAATTCATAGACGAAGGCTACGTCGGCTACATCTAAACTACCGCCGAGACTTGTAGGTGAGTTCGTAGGCTCAACCCTTACTCTTCAAAACGCGTTTTTAACTATAATGTCTCTATTTGCCTTGACTTGAGCTTTAAATATTTTGAACGCATTTCTTATGCTTACTCAATACTTGTGTTTGCTAAACATGTCATTGTGTTAATTGAACTCCTTACTTTATGGAAGGAGAGTTTAGTTGTTTGGTTTGTGAAGGAGTTATAGTTAGTTGCTTTGTTGATTCTTCATATCAAAATTTCATACATTTCATGCCTATTTTTATTTTTATTTTTTCCATTTTCGCATATGACAGCAGACCAAAAGTGATAATAATTCTTGATTTATTGTTTACCATACATGCTAGGCCCGCATATCCAGCAAGCCTGAGGGTGAAGGTGCTAAAGGTTTAGCGCGGCACCTTGCTAACTGTTCCATTGGACTCTCTCCAACCACTCAAGTAGAAAAAATACAGTGATGGGACAGGTTTCCTTTCAAAGCCTTGCATATTTATGATTATGTTGCTGCTTCGACTTTCAGGCACAAATCTTGAGAACTAAATGGAAGATATCAATGACTGATTATCACAAGCCAAAACTTGCTAGACGTAATGTTGTTCCGTCATCGAGTTAGTCAAAATCCACGATCGAAGAGTTAGAGTATCAGTTAAACGACAACTTTTAATTGAAGCTCGTGAAGGAAAATTGAGATAAATGATGTGAATGGGCCATCAGTTGTAGTGAGGATTGTGGAAATCCGATGATCGAACTGCAAGTCGTATGTTCAGTATACGCTGTCATCGGAAGTTCCTCTTTCTTGCTTGTTGAATTAAGGTTCTGATATTGTTTATTTAAAGGGGTTCCACCAAATTTAACAGCACCAACTATACCCGTTGGTAGGTAGACAACATGATTCTGGGCAACAGGGTGAATGCAGATGTTTCACAGTTTGTCATGATAATAATTTTATGTAATGATATAGCCTATTTGCTTACAATGTGTATTATCTTAGCAATGACACTAAACCCATCTTAGCTACTGCTTCTGTCTAATTGGCTGTCCACGTTTATGAGCTCTTGTTAATGTTTAAGTTTGTTCTTCTATTGTGATTTTTTGAATTGCTAATGGTGTTATGAATAGATGTAGAAAGTAACAATAGCAAGTTAGATTGTATCGTTTGCGGACAATACCAGCACGGAATATTATTCAATCGGAACTTTATTTCATATATGGATGAGAAACATAGATACATTGTACTCTGAAACTGCTGCAGCTATTTGTGGTACATTATAGGATAGCATGTAACTCTTTAATGATACCTCTGGTGGGAATTGTATCTATCTGTATGGAACAGTAAATACAACATAAAAAAGGATCTAATGCAATGCATACAGTGGATGCAGATTAGAACAGTTGATGGGCTTTTCATCTTCCAATATGATGATGTGGCTATAAAAGCATTCCTATCTTCCAATATGATGATGTTGCTATAAAAGCATTCCTAAAGCTTTGAACACTATTATATCAGAATAGCTATGGACAAAAAAGACGAAGCTGTAAGAAGGCCTTCAGAAATTGTGGAAAACAAATTGAGGAGCAAGAGGAAGGGCCATGATGAAGTCAGGAAGGGGAGCGAGCTGAAGCATACTGAAAGCATGGAAAATACTGACAACGAGAGCGAAGCTGAATTGGAAAGCTGGCATCAGCACAATTATGTTGTTGGCAAAGGATCTGAAACAACAGTTTATTCAGGAGGAGATGACGAAGACGACGGATGCGACAGTGATACGGCGAGCTCTTACTCAAGGAATGCGAAGGCTATTTTAGCTGTCCTGCGGCGACAGAGGGAGGTAGGACGTAGAAGCAGAGCAGAGCGACGGGAACAACTGAAAAGGAAAACCGACGATGTTAATGAAAAAATCTTGAAGAAGAAGCGTAGAAAATAAATTGACTGTTAGATCTTTATTTGTAGTATGTCATATAATTTGAATTATGGATCCATCACTTGGTTATGGGTGGCTAATGTAAATTTTGAAGTTCATATTGAGGATGTTTTATTTTGTTGATTTCATCATGGGAACTTATTACTTGTTATCGGATAATAATATGACGAGAATGCACAAGATAGGAATTACGTGGAAAAATATGAACAGAAGTACTGCTGCATCTTGAACTATCAGATGTTTGGAATACTATACAATCCAATGTATGTTATGAATGGTACATTTAATGTTACTGTTGTCTATTATTCGTTGTACCGCAGGCAATATTTTTCTGTCACATAGAACGGATGTTACTACAGATATGCTTTGAACATAGACACCCAAAATAAATCAATATTGTACCATTGAAACTCATTTCACATTTCCCCCACCAATCGAAGATGACCGGATTTAGCACCGGCAACCCTGAACGGACATCAGCTCTTTTTTAGAGAACTAAACATTACTATTTTTCAAGTAACTATACCTGCTCAAGAGTCCAGATAAGATGTGGCTGAAATTTTGTCTGAAATGTAAACGCTGTCCACAGTACAACCATAGGGGGAACTCCATAATCTGCAATAAAACTTCGCATCCATCCTGTGCTTGGAAGCCGGAAGAAATATTTTAAGCTTAGTTCAAGTTGGATGTTGGAAAAAATATTGATTCAAAGCCACAGTTCTTACCTGTTCCGTAACGCCAGGCCCTTGCCCTCCTGATATTGATGGCAGTCAGAAGGACACCAAAAGCGAAAATAACTGCCAGTAACCCATTTGTGTAAAGCCACTGGAATTGGTACTTCTCTTCGCTTGGATATTCAGATTTACGGGTAAGAAAGTCACTCACGACTCCCTGTCATTCACAAGTAACGCAAACTTGTGAATGAAATCAAGGTACATAAGTTAGTTGATCGTTGATGCCATGAAGCTACGGTGAAATAATGTGTTGTAAATTCGCAAGAGATGTATATACCAGCCGGCCCAGGCCAGAAACAGCTTTGCCCCTAATTCTTCCCCTTCCTTTGCAGAAATGGTACAGATAAGTGTACATTATAACTGTCGGTTCGGCAACTCCTAAAATCAGTAGAGGCTGTCCACCTAAAATTGAGTGCAAAATTCCACAGATAGCTGTTGAAGCAAGAGTTTCTACTGTGCTCAAACTACCATCTAGCAAAAAAGGAAAAAGAAATGCAATTCAGAGTTGCAATTAATGTACACTGTGGATGCAAGAGAAAAAGAAACATTCACGAGAATTCAAGCAAGATACCAGAAAATTTAATCCGCAATTGGCATGTGTTGCATTTGCTGAACGAAATTGTGGAAGAACATAAAAGGAATACAAGGGGGGAACAGTATATAAGCATTCATCACTCAGCAGTCATCGGTATCATGTGAGACACTGACATCCCAATAAACAAAATTAAGAGCACCAGGTCAAGGTTCGCAATTGTTTAAAAAAAAAAAAAAAAAAAAAAAAAAATCACCAGAACCAGCCACATTCCAAGGTATCTTGTGGGTGAATTGTTGTGGTGAGTTTAGTAACAGAAGCTAAGATATACCTCCCTTGTCTGTTTATTATTGGTAATTACAGTGAATTACCAACAACCTCAATTGAGTTTAACAATATCTATCAATGATGAAGTCGCAGGAAGATCAATTTAGTTCTTTTCAGAGAAAAACTTCTTCGGTGAAATGCATCAACAGAGTTATATCATCCTGTTCATTCATGCATTATATGGTAAATTTCGGAAGGAAATCAACACAGAGGACTGTAGGCTTGGACTCTAATTTTTCTTCAATTTGCCATAGTTAAATTGTGGGAAGATTCTCCTCTATGCAAAATCGTAACTTCATAGACTGAGCACTAATCAGCTGCTCATCAGACCAATTCCTTCATGTAAATTTTCCCTGTGGTTGAAGCATGTCCAAATAAAGTTTGTCCGAGGAAATTCGTTGTATTTTTTTATTTACCTAATTAACTTCTTGATCAATTGGTGTTGTATGCAGTCATTTCATCGTGTCTGCAATTAATACTAAGCTCTCTAACTAATAAGTTTATTCCATAATTACTCCTGGTGCAAACATACTGTAATGCCGTTAACAGTGTCGTCAACAACAAAGAATGTTTAGCAATAAGTAGACAGGCATATCCAAATGAAGTTTGTCCCAGCGAATTCGTTGTATTTATGTTATTAACTTAACTTAGTTCTTGCTCAAATGCCATTGCAAACAATAAATTTATAGCGTGCGGAGTTCGAACGAGGCTGTATAAGTAATATGTTCATTCCGTTATTTTCTGGATGTAATCTAATACTTGTTGGTGTTAAGAACAACCTGATGACCAGAATCAATAATGTGCAATAGCCTACAGAGAAGTAAGCAGCAGCAAGAGGGCATGCAAAAGTAGTAATTCGCACAATTATCCTTCAGTGGTGTGCTAAGACTTACAGATGCTGTAAGGGCTTGTGCGCAACGGACAGCGGATGACAATGCAGTCGGCGGAGTGGAGGTAAACCGGAGACACGTGTCTGGAATTTTTTCAAATTTCTCGGGGTTCATTTTGTGATATATTAACAATTAGAGGGACTGTTCTGAAATTGTCAAATATCATCTTCTCGATACATAGATCCTTAACCCTAGCCGCATAATCATAGCCTCGGACAACAACATCAAGGCCTCATTTGGGTAGGGGATAAAGAAATAGGACAAAAGACACTAAGCCTATATACAGTTTGAAACTTGTGACACTAAACCTCCAACATTTTCAATTTCATAGAAAAACCCCATGCACTTTTCATTTTGAGACAAAAAGCCTCCAATCGTGAACAATGTTAGATTAAAGGGTAAAGGACAAAAACCACGCCTTGAGTATGGGTTATACACAAATACACCCCTCGTGTTTGGGTATATACCAATACCCCCTGTCAGAGACAAAAAGCCCCATGTGGATGGACGTTGGACCAATACCACCCTTCTGTTAAATCACGCTTTTTTGTGACCATTTTACCCTGTAGTGTCTGAACTTATTTGGCTTTGATCTATTTGCACTTGGTAGTGACTAAAATTGTTATTGCTTTAATGTCTTTACTGTAATGCCTTATGACTTTACCCCGTGTCCGCGTTTCTCGATTTTTCAAAGATTGCCGTGTCGGCGTCTCCGTGTCTTGCCGTACCCGTACCCGTACCCCGTACCCGTCTCCGTGCAACGTAGCTTAATCCTTATGAATTCAGTTTTAGCATGATCGATTTCTTATAATAATAGCAACAAACAAACAGGCTGCAAATGCAAAGGAAAAAAAAAAATAAAATTAAAATCGCTGCTCCAGCAAGCTGATCTTCTTAACCATTTAGTATCTTTTTATATAGAAGAATTGTTTCTATTCAGTTGGGTTATCCTTTTTTCCCGCTTCTGAATGGATCGATTATGTTATCATCTAAGCTGATTAGCACGGTAAAAGTCTACTTTAATAAAAACATGAAAAATATGGGATTGAATATTCAGATTTGACAAGGCTTTGCTCTGAAGACCAAGAAACCTTACCACTGTGCTAAAAAGAACAACCATGATGGTACTGGTAATCATCAAAGTATTCTCACGCAGTTCAGTGTGCCCGCCCTTTGTAAACTGCATTCATCAAATCAAAGGATACATCCACTATACCAACATAATAAAAAAAAACATTCGTTATAAAAACAAAGTCTAACAATGATGTGCATATTAGTTTCCTTTTTCAATGAACACAAATGTTACCTTGTTATAAGCTAGAGCCATAGATACAGCATCTCTCATAAGACCTCCCTACCAAATAGTAACCTGCAATGCATGTGAAGCTAGTAAACTTATTTCTGGACGGAAGAATTCTCAACAACAAAGACGTATAAGCAGCAAAAGTCCTTACTTGTTGGTTTAAGCCAATTTTATCATGGGCAGCTTCCTTAGTCAAATGGGATATAAACGACAACGGGAAAACAAAGGATGCTCTGCCAACCAAAATAAGTTCCAGCAATATGGAGCTCACTCCAATTGATGTTCCAGGGCTGCAAGATTAACACAATCCACATAATTAATTGAAGGCAGAACTTACATGTCACCGAATAAGCTCTTCTAAGTTAGCTTATGTTCGCAAGTTTTGCAAATATTACTGCAAAAAGTGACATTACTTTAAAAAGGCATATCTTTACCATAACCAACCTGGAAATTAGGAGGAAGGAAAAATAAAAGAGAAGCCACTCAATGCCAAGAAGTAAAACATCTATGTAGTTTGTTCCGTATAAGTCTATAATGCCAAAAACTTACAAAACTTAACCCCAGCAGAAAACTTCAATTGTTCTTTTTGGAAAGAAGTTGAAATTTGTGTGAGAAAGGCGTGATGGAGAAGACGGTTTATTCCTTATAACATCACCCTTGAATTTTCCTGACCTTTTGTTGGTCTGTTCATTATAAAGCAATTGGGCTGACAAGAGACATGCAGTCATTCCAAGTATACTTTCTCTACAACACTATAAAAAATTATATAACTATACAAGCCCAACATATAATGTTTAAGGACAAATTGGTGTGAAAGAGAATAATCGTAGTAGTATGGCACAATATTTACAAAATTCTCAGACGTACATGTACCAAAACCCCAATCACATATCCCCCATTAAATTCAGCTTTAATTGCAAAACTATAACTCGTCTGTTAGTTATAAACTTTATACTTATGATGTCTTCCTGATTCTTTGCCAGCTCCTTATTTAGAGGACGCTTGCGCACCTGCAATCAATTTAGTAGCCATGCATTTGAAAACAAAACGGGTAACCAGATGCAAGTACTAAATTTAGCTCAGGAAATGTAAGAAACCAAGAAAACTAAAATCAGGGATAGTAGGACACTATAAGAAGAACGAGGCATACCACAACTTTGATCTTTGCAACGTTACCAGATTTCTCTTTATGTGCAGTGAAACTTTTGATTCCACTGCAACGCAAGGCAAGGCTTATGAGGTTTTACTGAAGGCTCAAGAAGCAGCGATTTCTGCACTGAAACCTGGGAACAAGATCAACTATGTGAATCTATTAGAAGAAAGAGAAGCCTGCACAGATGAAAGAACATATATGAACATATATCCTCATTGATTCGGCTATAGCAATTCAGTTCTTCAATACCTTGCTATAATCAAGAATGGGCGAATGTCCGAGGGGCTCCTACTACCCATAACAGAAGAGCTCAAACCACGGACGCTCAAGCCCCACACAAATCAGAGTAATAAGATAGGATCGAAAAAAGCCCAGTTGAAGACAGACGCCATTCAAGGGAGTCACTACCCTCGTCAGGGCATGTCCACATAGGGCTTTTGGCCTTGGCACCACTTCCAGCTCACCCTAGCCCCCTCCAATCCATTTTACCAACTATTCAACTCTTCACCCACCCATTCTTGCCAAGGATAGAAGTGACTCAAGGCAAGAGCTTGGGCAATTCTAGCCTCTTGCCTTTCCCTCTAGCCTCCTAACCACCTAGACTTTCTTTCTACCAAAAATATTGTACTCTCATTTTCCACCTAGCCTTTCCACCCACAATTTGCCCTCTTGCCTCTCCCCCTCCCCAACGGGAGGAAACTGACAACAAAAAGCAGGTGAAGGGTGTGTTGCCCCAAAACCAAGGCCCCTTGCCTTCTACCCTGGTGCTCCAACGGGTGGACATGCCCTTAGAAGTTCCGAAACAGTGCAGGATTGAAAAGAAATTAGTAAGTCTGGAACCTCCAAATCATTCAAGTCTCACCTGAATCGAACATCCCACACTACATGACCACCCTCTCCCTCCTCACTCACGCCGCGACTCCAACACTGAATCACAAGGGCTAAGGGGTCCCGCGCCAAACGATAAAGGACAATAAACTGAAGTGACAAAGAAGTCTTCCCAACTCAACGATCCTCACAGAACCGGACATGATCCCCGCCGACCTTGACCTGAATCCTCTCCACGAAACGATCCCAACCAGCCCTAATACCCTTCCACAACCCACAACCAAAGGACCAACAATATTGTTAGACCATCAACCTTCTCTCACCGAGACAAACCTACAATCAATAACTCTTCACCAAAGAATTTGACGCTCCAAACCATACCTCCACAACCACTTCCCCAACAAAGACTGATTAAACCAGATCAGATGTTGGATACCCAACCTTCCACTCTACACTGGGAAACACACTGTGCCCCAATCCACTAAGTGCTACTTTTACTGATCCCACATTGCTCCCCAAAGGAAGTCACGCTGAATCTTCCCCAAACGCCTAGCTACATAAATGGGCATGACGAAGAGAGGCATAAAATATGTAGGGAGACTTCGCCCACCTTTAGAAAGATTCTGCCACTTCCAACCAGCCAATCTACGATGGTAGGGTTCCACTATGATAGTTAGTAAAATACGGGACGGAAATAAAACGTGCTACGGTACGTACGTGTATTATACGATTATATGTTAAAAATACGTTAGTAAAAAATCGGCATAAAAAGTACGCGATTTTATTAATTCGAGTTTTCTATACGTACGTGTATAATTCGTAAACTAGTTATTCATTCGGAATTAAAAATACGGGTGCATTTCTTAATATTTAGCATACATAATGCTTTATTTGTGTCCCACATCGTCATATTTTCATATTTTGTCACATATTTAAAAATATTTTGTAAAGAATATACCCATTTTTTTATCATTTCTGATAATTACACTATTTACTCATGACTAATTACTTATGTAAAATAATATCAAACTATTTATGTTGTAAACTTCTGTAAAAAAAACTTACTACGCATTCCCTAATCTTGAAAACGGTTATTTTAAAAAATTAATAATATAACACATAAGACTCGATATGCATGTACGAACATACATACATACATATATATATATATATAGCTATTTAAACTTAATATTTCAAATTTTTATAATGATACTAGTAAAATTTTTTAACAATAAATATTTAAAATAGAGAAATAGTAAGAAAATATTTAATAATAAGTAATTATTATAAGTTATAACACTTTGGATGATAATTAGTTCACTGCAATATCGTATGCAAGAAGTTTTATTCAGAAGTATTGTACGTTAAAACGTTAAATACGAGTATTAAACTTTTTTGCTAAAAAATTAGAGTATTTTTCATTAGGTTCAGCAATAGTACGAAATACGGAAGTATTTTTCATTTATACGTACGGACGGGTATTAAACGGAAAGATTAGGAGTATTTACTAACTAGGCCACTATCTAATCCTACACCCTGGTATCCTTATACCTAGCCCTTAAAGGCACCCTCAAATACTTGATACTTGGTAGAAAGATGAGCAACATGACACCTAGCATATTTGCATACTCAAGAATCCTAGGCACGTCTCCTATCGGAATGACCTCAGACTTCCCTAAATTGACCCTCAAACCCGACACTACCAGAAAGCTGTATTACTGAGTCGATGATAATTGTTCATTGGTGAAGAAGATACTTACTGGCAACGTTGGCAGATCGACTATTGCACAAGGTTTCATTTCTTGTTCGTATGGTTGATCATAATCCAAACTTTGAAGCTTGGACGAACTGTTGTTCTAAAGTGCAAACAAAGCTTATGGGAGAAAGCAATGTTGCCTTGTTATTGTGTGGTATGAAGAAAAAAATGATTTGTATGATAGTATTTGTAATGACATTTGTTACAGCAGTTGTTGGACATCTGAACTATGTGTATTATAATTATATAATGTTCTGTGCTAAATGCTTTTTCTTGTTTGTTTTTTTGCTATCATTTGCAATGTCTGTTTTGTATCGAAATTGACACGTGTTATAACATTCAAATTAGCTGGTGTAGGTGATAATGTCATTTGACTACAAATTTGCATATGGTGGCACACAGTTCAAGAACATCGACAACCCACTTATTTAACTGTGTAAACAATTTACTGATAATCTCTTCACAGCATGGTATGACACATTTTGCTGAGCAATATTATTGGAAAATTATCAAGAATTGACGCTGAATTGGTATTTGGGAAAACCAGTTGAATGTGATGTGACAAATGTATCAGATGCGTATCGATGATAAGTAACCAGCGGATAGTCAATAGATAGCATTGAAGGAATGGTGTTGGTTATCACGAGTGGTGGTTCTTCATCGCCACCATATGCTGAAGAATAAATGAACTGTTGGAAAGTTGGAGAAGCCTTCGGGGTTGCGGAGGTTCAACACTAATGGCTCAAATCTGTTTCTTAAAACAGTGAAGTGGATTTTTATATGGTGTAATGTAGTTACATGTTAGGTCTTATGAGCAGTAATGTCAAGTTTGTTTATGTTCATCATGTAATGGGCTTATGAACTGATGTAATCTTGGTTTGTGTTTTGTCTATCAATGCAGTGTTGATTTGTGATGATCTCATGTTCGTTTAGAATGATTTATTATACCATGCTGATCATGATTTGTATTGATTCTGGTGGAAGGTTGTAGTGTTGATTTCATTGTCTTTGTTGTTGCTGTTGTTACATGATTCGGAGGAGGCATACTCATATATGCATTGTGTTTGGGTGTTATCTGATTAAAATTATACTGTAAATAGTCTTAACATGTGCGTGTCAAATTCCCTGTGACAATGCGAGCAACGAATGAAGAGTGCATAGGTAACAGCATTGTTGAGTCACACCTGTGGATCCATATGCGTCTATTGCATCTAACGGAGAACATGGGGGCAATAAATGATTAACTTGTAGATATTACATTCAGACAACAGGAAGGCAGACATATGGTGTTGCAGCATCGCAGTGCGGAAAGTATAGTAGCAGTGAACATGCGTGGTATCGATAGGAGCATACACCATACTTCCATTCGGCAATGATTGTTATCGCTGCTTATTGTGCTCTTCGAACTCGGCGAACCACCCACCTTGTTAATCTTGGGTTCCTGTTTTGTGTGCATCTGAGTATGCGGACGTAGAATTTTTCTGCTGTGCTTCTTGCATTTGCGGCTAGTAGGAGATTTTGTTGTTCCTGAATATGAAGTTGTAGTTGGTGTTGTTATGGATTGTAGACGTTGCATATTTTAAATGATAAGAATACGTGTTCAGACATTGTTAACATTGTGACAAGGGTGTTGTCTAAGACAGTTTCAACAGGTAGCCCAAATATTGTGGCATCCATGATCCCAGTGTCATCCTGTAGCTCGACATAGAGGCGGCCACTGCAGCAAAGGGTTGTGTGGTTGTTAGTTTGCATATATTTCATGTAACGATACTAAAATCCAGAAGTACATATGTGTGTGTAAAGAATAAATGTAGTATGCAGCAGAGGAATTGTTGCACATATTGTACGCTGAATATTTGTCTAACCATAGGATTGCATCTTGGGTAGCATTGCCGCATCTATTGCAGATCTGTCCGAAGCACTCGTTTTTGCAATTTCGGCATGCATTGAACCATGGCTGCTGGGTTGTTGGTATTGCGGTTATTGATACCTTCATCCATGTTTCTCTATATAAGGGATGTCATATAATTAAATAGGTGTTAGTTTTTTGCAAATGTTATGCTGTGGACGAGACAACTAAATGAAAGAAATAACTTACCAAAGTTGCCCTAGCAGGTGATATGTTGCTGAGTTCCATTGAAAGCCGTCGCACCAATTATGTATGTTGATGATAGTCTGGATTGTGTAGCTGCTGCTTATATAGCATGCTTATTCTACTTAGTCAATTGAACCATGGTGTACGTGATAGAATGGCACGCACTACAATGTTTGGCATATACCGAGGCTGCCACATGTCGATGAAATGAAGCATGTTCAGCAAAGTTGGGATGAACTTAGATACGAATGCAAATCAATTTGTAAGTTGCAAGTTATATTTGACGATTCTACAAACTCATCTTTACTTTGTTAGGTTCGATATATGAGGAAATTCCAGGTTCTGATTCAGGATAGTAAAGATTGCGCAAGTTAATAAGAGTTGTGAGTATAAGCATTTGTACTAACGGTTATTAATGGAAATTGAATTATTGCCAAATATACAATGTGTTTTGGGAAGTGAGTTTGGTATAAGTTATCAGTTATAAGTAGCTCAAATGTATCAGTTTGTTATACTGAGTTTCTTTTTAGATGAATATACACAGTAATGCTCTGCTTGCCAAAATAATGATTGTGATGCTATACTGTGGTACGTAATGACACTAACAAGCATTACGCCGTAGACTGTATCAACCTAATTTTGCACAACATCAATTTAACACCTTTTTCAAAGAGGATACGAAATCTAACTGCCAAATGTTTTTTTTTTTTTTTTTTTTTTTGTTGCTTGTTTCTCCCCAGGGGACGTATAACCGTGCAACTTCATGACGGTAGTGCTGAACTCCAGGTACGCATCTTGGACAGTCAGTAGACACTGTATTGGGGATAAATGCGACAACCATGTCATCAATGTCGGCTGAGGTATGAAACAAAATTTCTCGATCTAAAATTATACTCCATACCCAAATAGCTTATTATATTCGGCACTGTGATTGTTTCAAGGAACAACAAAGCGTGCTTGAGTCCGTGAACACGAACAGCGGTGCAAGAAGATTTTACTTCCTCCTTTCCCGGTGCACCAATGGAAATGTATTTACAATAAATGGTTGGACTGTGCGCTATGTAGTTGAAGCTTGATGCACGCTTACACATAAAAACATAGCCCCATCGACAAACTAATTAAGATAATATGCCATTATCGTCTTGTATGTTATTGTAATCAACGCTTTGTTATCAGTGGATGTCCACGTAATATTGTAGTTCGGTCTGCATAATATGAAGTCCCTACCGCATTTCAAATAATTCAATGCTACCTCCATTGACCAGATACTGGTACAGCATGTATAATGCAGCAGATACACCGAATATATAAGTGATGAAAGAATACTTCTGGACAAGTGCCACAACAACAGAACTGCTGAAACCAACTAATCATAAATTCAACAATAGTTCGGATAGCTATTGAAATTGTATTAAATCACGCTCTTGTGACAATGTGAACAATAGCTGAACGTATACTATTACAGGGAGAAATTCTGGCTGGGCATCGTAACACATTAATCGCTTATGCCTCTAAGTGCAAGTAGATCGCGCTGGAGTGTTTTTACAAGTTATATTTGCTTAAATTCTTCTTGTGGCATTGTACATCATTCGATGCACGCGTCATCCTGCAAATATAACATTGAAATTAGATGAGGTGTTTTGCAACACACCACTAGCCGCAAGATGAACAAAATACAATTAACCCTGAATTTAGTTTTCAGATCCCCTTAGGGAAGAGATCCCAAATCCGTACTTGTGTATCTGCTCATTATTTGCAATTCTCATATTAAGTTACAATTTTTGGGATCATTGCTATTGTTATCGGGAAAAAAAATGTTTTAAACATTTTAGTTATGAGGAAATATCTCATAAATGAAATCGACTTCCCTATCACATCTACAAGCATCACACAATATATTGTCTTCGTCGCGCGCCCATCCTGATCTCCACCTGTGTTGGGGTTGCGATGCACAGCAACGCTGTTTCTCCACCTTTATGATTGGACTTTTAATCCAGATGCTTCTTAAAATTGACTTCACCTTTTGCCGGTACTCCTCCAATTTTGTCTCTATCTCCTTGTCTTTTGTCATTCCACGGAACAACTCGATTCCCTTCTCACGGTATTTATCTCCACTCAACACCAAAATGATCACAATTATATAACGTGCTTCTCCAAGTCCAGCTTCTGCTACTTTTTGTAAGGCATCTAATCCATCACTATATCGGCACAAACTGAAGAAATCAATCTAAAATTAACACACAAAAAAAAAAGGTTCGTTAGTTTATGTCACTTCACAACAATTAACTTAGCTTCTCTTCTTGCTTCACATTATGATAAATCAATAGAACTGCCGCTTACCATTCCTTGCCTAAAGATAGCTTCTGGGTTCCCACTGTCATTGCATCTCCTCATAAAACGCGAGAAATCCCGAATCCACTGCTGAGTCGACCGCCACGGAACAACAGGGAACTTCTTTAGTGACACTTTCTCGTATACGCAATTATAGTTAGATGCTTCATTGAACATCTTCAAACTGCAACATGTTCCAAAAAATTACATATAAGCATCATACTGGAAACGGGTGAAAGTGTCTTTGCATCAAACTTGAGGGGGTGAAAGTGTCTTTTACCCCTGTAGATACTGCTTTCTGACATGACAGATCTTAGCCAGGTGGCAACCATCCAGCACACCATATTGTGCTCCACACACACAGGATCACCAGCCGAGCTGATCCATGTGGGGGCTGCGAGACAGAGCCCTCGCATACCACTGCACGGGACTTGTAGGGACTTTGTGGTTTGGAGGCTAGAGTAAGCCCTGTCGCGTGCGAGCCAAGCCCGCACGCGACCTTTAGTAACTGTTTTGAGAGATTTATGGCATGAGCTCCATAAACCCGGTCAATCCGGTCAAACCCGGTCAACCTCGTAACGGTTCCGGTACTCGCGCACCACGTGCTCTAACGGTTCCTATATACTCGGACGGACGTGCCGTTATGGTTAAGCTAATTAAGCCGCCATTAATGGGCGCATTAACCACACTACAACGGTCACGTTCTCCAGTATATATATATCGTTAACCTTTCCATACAAAGGAGGACACATTGCCATACGCGGAAGCTCTGCCAAACCTCTGTCTCTCTCTCAGACATTGCTACTGACTTACTCTCTCCCTACACACACCCCTATTCTTCCTGTGCGATCCCTGATCCACTACGCACGGTGTACACGGAGGTCTCCCTGCCGGAATCTCTTGTGCACATTTTGGTGAACCCGACGTGAACTTACCAGCAAAAGCAACCATGTCTCAGGAGGACTATGTCAGCAACCGGTCGCCTTCCACCGAAACTCCCTCGGGAGACGAGGCTCGCCGTACTCCGACGACTCCCGGCGAGGCGCCAACTTTAGAGTCTTTGGACGCCACTGTCCAAAGTCAGGCAAAAGCTCTCAAGTCTCAGTCCGCGCAGTTAGAACGGATCTTGGCCGTTCTGGGCACCCTTGCGCCAAATCCTCCACTAGTCACCGCTATCCCTCAGGGAGGAGGAACCCCTACCGCTCCAGGATTGGGAGTGTCAGCCACGCCTCCCAACTCTCATCTGCAAACTCCACCGTCAGCAACGCAGCTGCCTTCGGTCCAAGGGTCAACGGCACAAATGCTGCCCCCTGCTGCTCACGCCTCTCAGCCCCCGGCTTTGGCGTCCAACCCAGCTCTGCAGTATACTCTGCCTCCACCAGCGACAATCTGGGGAAACGCGGGTAGTCAATACACTCCCAATCCTCCGGCGGCATATGTGTCGCCACCGCCTACGGCAACCCCTCCGCCAACTACCGACGGAAGCATTCCAGAATGCATGACGTCTTTGCAGAAGCGCGTGGACTCCATCCTGGCTCATCAGTCATTCGCGGATACCATCATCCCGAAGCTAGACAACGATCCACCCATTCCACGAGAGATCTATCTCATGCCAAACCCGGCGGGGTACAAGGCTCCCAAATGGGATAAGTTCGAGGACGTCAATGGAAACGCTCATGAGCATGTCATGCGTTTCATCGATGTCATGGGTCCATACGGAGCCGATCCCAAGCTGCTGATGCGAGAATTCCCAAAAACTCATGGGAATGTAGCATACAAATGGTACCGAACATTGGAGGCCGGATCTGTGAAGACTTGGGACGACATGGTCCAGAAGTTCTATACCAAGTTCTTCCAGATGGAAGAAAAGGTGACGATGATCCATCTCTCGCAGATGTATCAGAAACGCGAGGAAGATGGAATCACTTTCATCAAGAAATTCAGAGCGAAATCCTTGGAGTGCAAGGATCCAATGCTCGAAAGCCGGCTCGTAGAGATATGCCTGCAGTGCATGCGAGATGAATACAAAAGCATGCTGATCAATTTGCAAACACCTACGTTTTCAAAGCTCATCGAATGCACGATGAACATTGAGCCCATTGTCGAGAGACAGAGAAAGAAGAGCGCTCCAGAACGACCTGCGAGCGGCACCACCTACAAGATCGGCAGATTTGGCTACAAGCGAGGACGCGAAGCTGAGGTCAATACAGTTTCGCCCCAGAAGCAAGCAAAAGTTACAAACTTCGACGCCCCGCCTCTGCCATGCTCGGTGGAGGAAGCGAGCGATTTCTGCAGACAGTGGCGTAAGGACGGCGTCCTGCCACCGCTCGAGAAAGCACCCTCCAAGGAGATGAAGAGGGACCCTAAATGGTGCGAATACCACGGCAAGGTCATGCACCCCACGGCCGAATGCAAGAAGCTCAGATTCACGTTCGATCAGAAGATGAAGAACGGCGAACTCATCGTCAGCGACCACCGGAAGGATGTGCGCAACAACCCGCTGCCTGCCCATACAGATTCGGGCTCAAAGGGCAAAGAGGTCGCCATGATCTCGATAGTGGACTTGGAAGAAGTCGCAGAGGATGGTCTGCCCATCATTGCTGAAGTCCATGAAGATGAAGACTACAGCATGGACACGGAAGATGAGCGTGCCGACCGCATGAAAGGGTCGCATGGCTTCGACAAATTCTTCAACGAGATGAACTTCTCTGAAAAATGTCGAACGGATATGACAAAAGCAATCTTAAGGGTAGCAGAGGACTACGAGGAGGACCTCGTGGTCTCCAACGGGAAAGTCGTCAGGGCGTCCTGTTTCACAGAAAAGATTATGACCTTTTCTGCCAGTGACAAGAAGACAGATGCGAGCCACCAGAGGCCCCTGTACGTGACCGCCATCATCAACGGCGTCGAATTCAAGCGAGCATTCGTCGATGGAGGAGCAGCAGTCAATGTTGTTCCACTCCACACACTGAAGCTAGCAGGGATCCCCGAGCACAAGGTAGTCAAGCGTCCATCCCCGCTGGTGGGATTCGGAAGCGATTCTAGAATGACGATCGGATGGATCCGCCTGGGCGTTCAGATCGGTAAAATCAAGTGCTCGGCGAAGTTCTATGTCATAGACGCGAACACCACATATCACATGATCATAGGTCGGGCCTGGATTCATCGCTTTGACGCAATCCCTTCGACGGCTCACCAGGTGATGAAAGCTATCTGGAACGACAGGATTGTCGAGATACCGGCCTCAACTAACCCGTTCAACTTGGACGAAGCACATCTCAGCGAGGCGGTGTGGTTCACCGAGATGGCGGACGAGCAAACACCCGGACCATTCAACCCTACTCCTTTACCTCTCTGGGAGGACATCAAGGACCAGTCACCTGCGGGCGTGATGGTGACAAGGGGAGATGCCAAGGAAAAGCCGCCTACACACGAAGAGGCGCCGCGCATCGCATATCATCGGAAGAATGTGTACACTCTGAAGAGGATCGCAAAGCACGACCCCGAGGGTAAGGAGATAGAGAGCTTCTACGCCAACGGGAAGAAATGCTATCGCATATGAAGGTGCGCGGGGACGTCCTCACACGAGCATGGGGATGTCCCTGGGCAAATCAATCAAATCGAGCAAGTTGCGCTGACAGAAGAGCCAACACAGGGCACTCCAGACGAGAAACTCAAAGAAGCGCCCGAATGCATGGAAGACAGGCCGAGACCACAAAAGCAAGAGCTAAAGGAAGTGTTCCTCAGCCCGAACGAGGAAAAGAAAAGGCCAGTCTTCCTGAGCGCGGACCTCACAAGCGAAGAGGAACAAGGACTACTGCAGCTCCTAACTGAATACAAGGACGTGTTCGCATGGGAATATGATGAGATGCCAGGTCTGGACACGAGCATCACCATGCACCGTTTAGACATCATCCCAGGGTCTAAACCGGTCAAGCAAAGCACCAGAAGCTTCAGGCCAGAGCTCAACGTGAAGATCAAGCAGGAGATTGTCAAACTCCTAGACGCCAAGTTCATAGAGCCAAATCACCATCCCACATGGTTGGCCAACATCGTGCCGGTGGTGAAGAAGAACGGACAGCTCCGCATCTGCGTGGACTTCCGAGATCTCAATCGCTTCTGCCCTAAGGACGATTTCCCACTGCCTAACATCGATTTGCTCATTGATTCAACGGCAGGCCATCGCATGTTCAGTTTCATGGACGGCTTCAGCGGGTACAATCAAATCAAGATGGATCCCGAAGATGCAAGGAAAACTGCATTCATCACTCCCGTGGGGGTATTCAACTACACAGTAATGCCATTCGGTCTTAAGAACGCAGGCGCAACCTATCAGCGGGCCATGATGGCTCTATTCCACGATATGATGCACAAAGAAGTGGAATTCTATGTGGATGACCTGGTAGTCAAATCCAAGCATGAAGCAGATCACCTTGCAGACCTGCGAAAGGTGTTCAACAGATGCAGGAGCTTTCAACTGAAAATGAACCCCATGAAATGCGCATTCGGCGTGACCTCGGGAAAGTTTTTGGGATGCGTGGTCCATCGCCAAGGGATCGAGCCTGACCCTGCGAAAGTGTCAGCCATCACCAGCATGACGCCACCTCACAACCAAAGTACCTTGAAAACATTCTTGGGAAAATTGTCATATCTGCGGAGATTCATCCCAGCAATCGCCGAAATCACATGCTGTTTGAGCACTCTTCTCAAGAAGGAGGCCGCGTACAACTGGGCTCCTGATCACGAAGCCGCATTCGAAAAGCTAAAGGAGCTACTCACATCCCCAAAGATAATGATCGCGCCTCAACTGGGATCACCGCTTCTGCTATACCTTACATCGACAAGGAAATCTATAGGAGCACTCTTGGCTCAGGTGTATGAAGGCCAAGAGAGGCCCATCTATTACATCTCCCGCATTGTGCAGCCCGCTGAATCAAGGTACACAGACATCGAACGTCATTGCCTTGCTTTATTCTTCGCGATAGAGAAGTTGAGACACTATTTTGCATCGCACAAAGTAGTGGTGGTCACCAAAAGCGACCCCATAAGATACCTGCTAACTCACACTACTCCGGGTGGGAGGTTGGCGAAATGGTACATGACCATCTCTCAATACGATATCACATGCGTAAAACCGAGAGCAATCAAGTCGCAGGCGGTAGCAGATCTGTTGGCACAGTTTCCCGACAACAGCCACGAACCCGTGATCGAGGAAGAGCTCGAAGGCCCAGAAATCTACGCGATCGACGTACCCTATTGGACCCTCCACTTCGACGGTTCGTCAACCAGAAAAGGCGGAGGCATTGGGATAGTCTTGACAAAACCAGACGGAGAAGTCATACAGATGTCCGCAAAACTCAACTTCGCAGTCACGAACAACGAGTCGGAATACGAGGCTCTCATTGCGGGGCTCCGTGCGACGAAAGCTTTGGAAGTGAGCAACTTAACGGTCATGGGAGATTCCAAACTGATTGTTAAGCAAGCCTCGGGCGAATATGGTTTAAAGGAGATCAACCTCCTGTCATACCGCACCCTAGTACAAAAGCTAATGCAGCAATTCTGCGATGTGAAATACGAGCACAAGCCCCGAGCGGACAACAGGCATGCAGACGCCTTAGCAACTCTGGGATCTAAGGTCAGCATAGACAAATGCCCCGCAAAGATTTCCATCGAAGTGCGAACATCGTCAGCATTAACACAAGATGCGTGCGACGACGAACACATGGATGACGCAGACTGGCGAAAAGCAATCCTGCAAGCTATTGCGAAAGGCACCAGCAGCGAAAGCTGGGCACTCACGAAAGGATACTGCATCCACGACAACACCCTTTACTACAAGGGTCCTGGAGGAATACTCATGCGATGTGTCTCCGAGCAAGAGGGACAACAGCTGTTAGAAAAGATTCACCAACACGCTTGCGGAGAAAGCGAGGTGTCAATCTACAGGAAAGCTCAGAGATATGGCATTCATTGGCCAAGCATGTCAACAGCTGCAGCCCTGATACAAGGGAAGTGCGAAAGTTGCGCACTAATCAAAGATTCTCTACTCATCGCTCTAACCGATGACGACACAGACTGGAGGAAGCCATTGTTCGAATTCCTCACCCAGGGCACCGTACCCGAATCGAGAAAGGAAGCCGACAAATTGAAGAGGAAAGCTTCTCGATATGTGGTTCAGGAAAACCTGCTTTGGCGAAAAGGTCACGAGGGTAACTTGCTGCGATGCCTAGACGGCAGGGAAGCACAAGAAGTCATGGACCTTTCTCATCAGGTGGAACACCAGGGAGGTGCGAAATTATGCAGACAACTCCTCTCAATCGGATACTTCTGGCCCACGATGGAAGTCGATTGCCGCACCAAGGTGCGACGCTGCCAAGAATGCAAATTCAAAGGAAACCTAGTGCACGCTCCCGCTGTGGATCTACATGCATTAGGGACGCCATGGCCATTTCACACATGGGCTTTGGACTTCATCGGCCCCATTCGACCGACGTCACATGGGAACCATTTCATTCTCACTGCAACCGAGCTGTTCACCAAATGGGTGGAAGCAATACCACTGAAGACGGCAAACGCGCTGGCTGTGGTTAACTTCATCCAGGAAAACATCGTATGCAGGTTCGGAATCCCAAATACCATTCTTTCAGATAACGGTACTCCTTTTGTTAATCGTCAGGTTGCTACGAAACTCGCGGAGTACAATATCAGGCAGATATACTCTACCCCCTATTATCCAAAGGGAAACGGACAAGCCGAAGCGACTAACAAAACGCTGTTGAGAATTCTGAGCAAGATGGTCGCAGATGACCACAAGAAGTGGGCCGACTCCCTTAACATAGCTCTGTGGGCCTATAGAACTTCTCCAAGGACACCTACAGGGGCCTCGCCATTTCTACTATGTTATGGGGCCGAAGCTGTAGTACCTGCGGAGGTCAGAGTCAATTCGGCAAGGCTGGCCTTCCATGCACTCTATGAAAATCAACGCGATCATGACTTAGTCTTGCTGGAAGAAAAGCGAGAACAAGCCAAAAGGACTAACAAGCGGTACCAAGAAAGAATCGCTCGCGCCTATAACAAGACAGTCCAGCGACGGGATTTCGCAGTTGGCGACCTGGTCTTGCGCGCATCTGACCACTGCATGCGAGAAGCAACTCATCCAAAGTTCGCAGCTAATTGGGAAGGACCCTTCGAAGTCACAGAAGTCTTCGATAGTGGCTACTGCAGCATACGAAGGTTGCACGGCACAACCTCAACTCCAAGCTCAGTCAACATGCGCTGGATCAAGAAGTACTATCCTTGACTTCTCTTATTTCATACGTTTTATGATAACGTTGCTTAATGTCTCATGTGGCTATGATTGACGCAATCTCCTCTCCCATATGAGAGGATTGTAATCCTATCTCTCCCATATGAGAGTGTTATAATAAAAGAATTCTCCCAAATGAGAAGTTCATATTTCTAGCCGTTTATATTGCTCTATTTAATTTGTTATTACTGTTAACAATGATTTATTCGCTGCAATAGCAGCAAATACAAACGCGATCTTAATTGATCATCAAAGCCTATCTCTCACGATAGCAGCAAATACAAACGTGATCTTAAGTGATCATCAAAGCCTATCTCTTACGATAGCAGCAAATACAAACGCGATCTTAATTGATCATCAAAGCCGATCTCTTACGATAGCAGCAAATACAAACGCGATCTTAAGTGATCATCAAAGCCTATCTCTTACGATAGCAGCAAATACAAACGCGATCTTAATTGATCATCAAAGCCTATCTCTCACGATAGCAGCAAATACAAACGCGATCTTAATTGATCATCAAAGCCTATCTCTTACGATAGCAAACGCGATCACAATCGATCATCTAAAGCCTATCTCTTACGATAGCAGCCAAACGCAAATGCGATCTTAAGTGATCATCAAAGCCTATCTCTCACGATAGCAGTCGACACATACGATCTTAATTGATCATCTAAAGCCTATCTCTTACGATAGCAGCCAAATGCAAATGCGATCTTAAGTGATCATCAAAGCCTATCTCTCACGATAGCAGTCAACAAATACGATCTTAATTGATCATCTAAAGCCTATCTCTTACGATAGCAGCCAAACGCAAATGCGATCTTAAGTGATCATCAAAGCCTATCTCTCACGATATCAGTCAACACAAATACGATCTTAATTGATCATCTAAAGCCCATCCCTTACGATGGCAGCCAATGCAAATGCGATCTTAAGTGATCATCCAAAGCCTATCTCTTACGATAGCAGCAAAATACAAAAATGATCTCAATCGATCATCAAAATCCTATCTCTCACGATAGCGGTTTACGCAAGTGCGATCTTATATGATCTTCTTAAGCCTATCTGTTACGATAGCAATTTATACGCAAAGTGATTTTAGTTGATCACCCAAGCCCGTCTGTTACGATGGCAACGTAACTGCAGAACCATCTTGCTAGATCTTCTAAAGGTCTATCTGCTGCGATAGCAATTTATGCGAGAAACTATCTCGAGCAATTCTCTAATAAAGCCTATCTTCTATGATAGCAATTCGCACCACTCAACGATCTTAATTGATCTGTTAAAAACTATCTGTTACGATAGTAAAGTTGTGAACATGATCTCATATGATTTACAACGACCAACTACAAGCCCATCCGTCAAGATGGCACAGCTGCGAAATTACGATCTCGAATGATCTAGCGAAACATCCGCGAATTGACATCGCATATGTGAAATCATTACATGGCATTATGCAAGGCAAAGCAAGCTGAAGCGCATGCGAAATTGTATTTTGTTGCAAAGAGAGCAGATAATACAAAAGCTACATATCATTATGAGTCAAATGACTTACAATTTATCTATCTAGATAACAGCTTACAAGCGAAAAGCTCGAATCTAACTACGCAGCCCACATGGCTTACAATACATTCGAAAAATGGCTGATAAGCCAGCAGAGACACGGTACGGAAACCCGGACTGCAAAGAATGAACCGCCCTGGCTTCAAACGCCGGCTACACGATGCCCAGATCTGCGGGTGAACATCTGTAGCAAGGGGGATCTTGCTCTAAAAAGAGCCACATGAAGCCGTACGCTCGACATCCCGCTATCCGACAAGACTGTTGTCAGATATGCTCCCCATAACATTTGCCCAAGGAACCACCGGTTCCAGCGAGCAAACTGCAAGCAGAAGCTCCAAAGGGCAAGGGCTCCTTGTAGACGGGGATGAACACAGCGGTTCGCAACCCTGAGTTCAAGAACGAAGAGGCAAGAAACCCTCCTCCAGGGATGCTGGAGGAGAATTCCGCCATTCATTACGAGACGGTAGCACGGTCACTTCGGCGCTGCACCTCGCCACGAGGCGGCCGGAAACATGACCTGCACACATAATACACGAAGAAATTTCTTCGAACACACATGAGGTATTATCTGCATCCTCTTTATGATGGTTATAAACAGCAATAAGCCTCATAAAGTGGATCTTGGAAACTATTTCTATAGCACAAAGCGCAAACTCAGGATTCAAAACTTGAAGTTGCCATGAATCAACGAAAAACAAGCGTTGAAGCCAGCAGTCGTAAGGACTCACGGCAAAGCACATGTTTGGGATGAAGAACCCAAATGGCAAAGACAGGGTTTATATAGACCCTGTGGAGACTCTTCGGTTGCCTAAGATGAGTCAGCAAAATTCAAAAAGAGGGTAAGTTCAATCACTTACGCCTTGAAAAGCGGTAACAATCAATTACCCTACTAAAGGCTACGACGATTCAGTTGCGTATCCTAATAAATGACGGATAGTCATGATTCGGATGGACTTCCCAACGGAAGCATGCTTATCTGCCGAGAAATTAGCGCGAAAATCAAGCGCAGAATCAATTGCTGATGTCATAATTGGATATGCACAGAAATGTCCAATCAAATCCCGAAAAGGGCAAAACGGGCAAACTCATTGTTTGTTGTTAAAAAAAAAGGGGGAGAAACCCTAGCAATATTACATTAATGTTTCAAAACGTTACATTAATGTATCAGCTATTTTCCTGTTTTCTTTTCAAAATTCGAAAAGTCAAAACAAATTCTTGATTAAGGAATCTTGGGGCTCGAACTGCTCGCTCAGCTTCTCCACTTGTTTCACTTCTTGCTTCAGTTGCTCGCACTTGGCATTCATTTCGTGATACAGCTTCAAAGCTTCATCAACCTTTTGCTTTTGCTGCTCCACCTTCTGCATCTCAGCTGCGAGATTCTGGTGACCGAGATTCAAAGTTACAGCTGCGCGAATCAGCGTAACTCTGTCCTTGAGGAATTTGAAACCAAGTCTGCCTTGGACTTTGAACAGGAGATTTTGGCACATGCCACACAGCAATTCAGCACTCTGGGCCGAAATGGTCGCAGGTGTAGCCGCAGACAGCTGCTCCAGTATCCAGATGGCTTCAGTAAGGAATAGCCTCCTGTCAAAAGGTCCGATCTCCAGAGATCTCACAAACGAGCGGGGGTATCTGAGACGCATTCGAACCACCCAGTCTACATCGGTTTGCTTCAAACCTGAGACATCAAAAGTGGTTATAATGTCAGAACTCGCAAGCAAATAATGCGACGTGCGAACGGTAAATCTTTACTTACCAGTGCCTTCCTGAATTTCATGAAGAGAAGGGATGCGGGCCACTGGGTTGTTCGAAGACTGCCCTCGCTCCATGGCTCTCCTATCAGCTGCGAGCTCCAACCTCTCATAGTCAGGAGGAAGAGTGTAGGCCGCACCAGCTGCGACTACATTCCCAACCTGCGAGCCCCAAATGCTCCACGCAGGAATAGGTGCTTCTGGCCCAGTCATCGCCGGAGGGGAAGGGACAGCCGAAGTCGCCGGACGGAGGACACTCCCAGATGCGAAAACATTAGCATCACTTGTCCTTTCTTCCTCACCACCGGTACGGACACCTTCGTCCATCGGCGCAGCATCAGCTTCGACATCATCGGAGAGTTCGATGACATCCTCGAGATGCTCACTTGCTTGTCCAGCGGCTGCGACGGGCTTCTCGGTATGGGAGCTCGAAATTGGAACATGGGATGCAGAAGGCTGACTTCTCTGCTCCAGCTCAGGTTCCTCAGCATGACTTGCGATACCAAATGCGATAATGTGAGGTAACTTGTGTTATGAGCTATTTCGCTATCTTTACCAAAGCTAAGAATAAGCACCTCCACGCGAAGGTGGGATTGAGGTATCCTCATCGTACACTAGGGACGTGGAACCGTGCCCTATCAGTGTATCCTCACTAAGCAAATCTTTAAGGGAAGCGTGACCTGGGATGCGAGTAAACCAGTCATGATTTTGCCTCAAGTGGCTACAGCCTAGTATGCGCATATCACTCAAAATAATTACCTGAGGGTTCTCCGCATTTGCTTACCAACCAACGGCGAATGTCAGGCTTTGACACACCGTGCTTTAACGCACCCACAATTACATCTCTATAAGTAACTGCGAGATTGAAGATCTCACCTTTATCGCCACCTGCGATCTCTGCGAAGTCTGCTTGGACTTGCTCTAGCTCTGCTGCATCCTCTCCGGGAACCTCATCTTCCTCCTCCACATGAGGAGCCACTTCTTCGGGAAGCTCGTCTTCCTCGCCAACTGGACGCACTAAGTCGTCAACATGCTGCTCCTCGAGGCTCCGCTGTTTCACACGCTCGAGCTCCTCTTCCTCTCGCTGCCTTCTTCTTTCAGCAGCCTCCGCGGCTGTCTTCCGGGATTCAGCAAGAACATCCTCGCTTATAGGATCATCTGAAATGCCAGAATGGGCATCTCTCTTTTGCCTCTTGGCCACAAGGCCACCAACGGCTTCATCATCATCATCTGCGAATACATAATTGGTTCAAAGAAAAGAACTGCAGAGAAGTCAGGATAAAATGCAAGAAGATGCGACGGAAGTACCTCCTGATTCTTCCTCGCACATCAAAACTGTTGCTTCTTCTTCTTCATCACTTGCCTGGGGCTCCTGTCTCTCTTCCTCCTCTTAGTTGAATGGAACGAAAGTCTCAACTGCGAGATCTTTTCGCACTTTGCTGGGCATACGACCCTTGCCTTTGTCCTTGATGGAAAGGGACCTCGCTGGGGGAGAAGCTGGAGCACTCCTAGGGGAGGAAATCGTAATTCCCTTTTGCCTAGGTCTCTTCACTCTCGGCGCCGCAGTCGCTGGAGGGGACGGGTCATCTCTAGGAGGAGACGGAGACGGAGGGTTATCTATCAGCGAGTCAGCAAAAGTATTCATGACTGCGCGAACCCTTGTTTCGACCTCGGCATCCATCCTCCATGCTAGCCGGAACGACTCCCCTTCCCTTCTGGTGGCAACAATGGTGTTCACCAGCGATTTGGAGCGATCACCAGCTGCGAACCTCCGCACATGACACTGAAACAGTACAGAACGAAAAGCATCAGCGCAAGGAAATCAAAAGGCTTAAAGCACACGAAGGAATTGCTTACCTCGGCAAACGCCTTACTATATCTGACGACATGCGTGTCGCCCTTCTTGATTGCGTCGACTTGCTCCTTCAGAATGAAATCGGGGCACAAATGATTCTCGCGGTCCAAGAGCGAGTAGCAACCATACTCAGACTCGCTCAAACTGCAATTGGGGCGAAACGGAAAAGAGTTCCTCTTGATCAAGGGGGCCCTTCCTGGCTGCGCCGCCGCCTCCGTCTCAATCCTCGTTTGCTGGGCAGCCCAGTATGCGAGCCAGTTCTGGGAACAACCACCCTTGCGAGTTCCCGCAGGCTGCTCAAAGGGAAGATTGCTCATGAGGACCGTCTTGCACTCCTTTGTCAGCAAACGCTTGTAGCACCCTGTGATAATAGACTGGGGCCAGATCGATGGGGCCACTGCATCAAAACCAAACTGAGGACAGACCCGAGTGGGGTCAACATCCACTGTAAGCCTTTCATACCGTGGCGCGAGCTCACGAATATGCTCTGCAAGGGCAGGAAGGGAACCTCGCAGACACCAACAAAAGAATTCACGATAGCGTTCGTGGAAATGCGGCCCCTTTTCAAAGAGAAGGTCTTCTGACAAGACCATACCTTTGGAAGGGTATAGCTTTGGAAACCACCGCACATTCTCAACACGTGTGGCATAGGGCCTGGCAGTAAACTCCTTCCGTTTGTCGCATATCAAACTCCAAGTACACTTGGTGTTGCTTGCTCCAAACCATCTCGCAGCCCTTCCGCTGTTGCGCGCTTCCGTCTCGCCTGGGGGACACCACTTAGCAAGTGGGAGGGGAGTTGGAGCATAAGACGGCCATCGCTCGAAAACCCACATTGTCAAAAAGCTGATATTGACAAAGGTCAGAACATCGAGGCGGCCCCGCGATTCCCTCATCGCCAGAACCAGCTGATCCAGCCTATAATATAGTGTGCCCAAAACCAAGGGTCCGAGTGCGACTCTCTGGCCAAGAGCGAGCCTCACGGCAAGTGGCAGCACATGGTAGAAGACCCCGTCATGGGGGTGACCATCACTCAGATACCTCGACAGCCAAGCACAGAGAAAGGCACAAAGGGTCAAATGATAACCCTTGCCCTCTACATAATTCTCGGCCGCCGGGTTCTCGCTCAAAAGCTTCTTAGTAATGCTGCTGTTCGCATAGTCTCGGAAGAAGTACTGCAACCACTTGTTCCAGGTATTCTTCGCAGACGTATCCACCAGCTGCCAGTTCGGAAGAGGCTTTGTAGTGGTCCACCGAGTGGAGATTTTCTTTACCTCTGCTAGGCACTCCTCCATCTGCGCGTACAAGGCCATTTCAGCAGATGTCTTCAAGTGACTCAAGGGGTCCACCTCGCCCATGTGGGAAAGCTCATACAGCATTTGAACGTCCTCGAGCGTGGGGGCAGCCTCGAACTCAGCAAAATGAAACGTGTGAGTCGCGGGCGAGTAACGGGACAGAAGGTCTAGAAGCATGGACTGATCCAACTTCACGGCACCACCCTTCATAGCACGGATAGCAAAGAAAATGCCGGCTTTATCGAGAGTCTCGGCGTGATAATCCAACACGTGGTCGATCCACTCATCCATATAGTCCAATTTCTGGACAAACGCCTGAGTAGAAATCGCAGTGTATGGGAAGTGCCCATTCTCGATCCCCAATCGAACCACATCCTCGGAACCAACCAACTCGAGCAAGGCTGAGTTAACTGGGCGAGTCAGTGTCAACAATCGCTCAACTGGAACAGGATCAGGCATCCTCTTCGCCTTCACCATCGCATGATAAAAGTCTTTCCCACCCAGAAAGGGGGCTTTTCGCCACAGAGCCTGCGGAAGCTCCGGCATCTCTTCATCTTCCTTGACGGGTCTGGTTACTCTTGTCTTGGCCATTCCTGCGAAAGGGCAAAAAAAAGGGGGGGGAGAAATACCACACTTCAGTTTGAATTTTGGAATTCGAGATCCATGCAAAGGAAAGCAAACAGTTCCGGTACCGATCTCAGAAATTGGGGAGTTGCAAGATCCAATATTGTTGAAAGATTAAAACGAAGCGGGTTCAAAGATCAAAGCCTCTTCACAAATTTCATGGATTTACAGATTCAACGCAGTTCAAGGCAAACACTCGTATTTCAAATCAAAAGTAAACGAGGCCAACCTTGTTTCCTTGAAGCTTGCTTGGATATACACAATTGGAGAATACGATTTGCAGTTCTGAATTGGTGATTGATTATCTGGATCTGCTCTCGAAGATCTCCGGGTACCATTCACTTTAAGAGAAAGAAGTGATGCTTTGCAATAATGGGATACAAGGTATTTATCCAAAAGAATGAAGGGTTGCGTCCCTTCAGTAGTCGAATCGCAACCGTCACCGTCGTATCGCGCAATCACAGGACGGGCTGACGTCACGCCTAAAACCCTAAAGGTCAGACGGCACGACTCTAGGGGTTTTAGGTCATAATGACGCGCACGGGGGCTGAACTTACCCGTATTTGAATTGGTGCGTGGCGACGACGCGCATGTTGGTTTCCGCGCATGGAAGCCTATACAGCTATGAGCCTTCACGCGCATAAAGGGGGCTAATGTAGATACTGCTTTCTGACATGACAGATCTTAGCCACGTGGCAACCATCCAGCACACCATATTGTGCTCCACACACACAGGATCACCAGCCGAGCTGATCCATGTGGGGGCTGCGAGACAGAGCCCTCGCATACCACTGCACGGGACTTGTAGGGACTTTGTGGTTTGGAGGCTAGAGTAAGCCCTGTCGCGTGCGAGCCAAGC
This sequence comes from Linanthus parryae, assembly GCA_023055425.1. NCBI lineage: Eukaryota > Viridiplantae > Streptophyta > Magnoliopsida > Ericales > Polemoniaceae > Linanthus > Linanthus parryae. Next base: position 23,210,826 of record JALGPY010000010.1, read on the forward strand.
CCGCACGCGACCTTTAGTAACTGTTTTGAGAGATTTATGGCATGAGCTCCATAAACCCGGTCAATCCGGTCAAACCCGGTCAACCTCGTAACGGTTCCGGTACTCGCGCAACACGTGCTCTAACGGTTCCTATATACTCGGACGGACGTGCCGTTATGGTTAAGCTAATTAAGCCGCCATTAATGGGCGCATTAACCACACTACAACGGTCACGTTCTCCAGTATATATATATCGTTAACCTTTCCATACAAAGGAGGACACATTGCCATACGCGGAAGCTCTGCCAAACCTCTGTCTCTCTCTCAGACATTGCTACTGACTTACTCTCTCCCTACACACACCCCTATTCTTCCTGTGCGATCCCTGATCCACTACGCACGGTGTACACGGAGGTCTCCCTGCCGGAATCTCTTGTGCACAACCCCCTATAATATGGTTAAGTTTTCAGTTTAATCCCTCATCATCTAGCGTGTTTCCATTAATTCGTCATTTTAACTCTTAAATACTTCAAAATTCATCAAAAGATCCGTCATTAAACTTGAGATTTTTCTTGTACTCACTCAGCCAAATTTTGAAGCCGCCCATGTCCGTGTCAAAGCTTTTATAGAGACAAAAACACGCTGGGTTATATACACAAAGATGGGAAGTGAAAATAGAGAACTCTCCAACTCTATCGGTATGATTTGAGAAAATTCTTCTTCTTCTAATACTATTCCTATTGATATTCAGATTGAGCTTTGAAGATTATGAATATTAAACGAGACAAAGGAGATAGAGAAAGAGAAGAACATAAGATGTTACCTTTTCTTTGCGTTGAACAAATCATCAGACGAACAAGATCCCAAAATCGCCAAAATTTTTGTGATTAACTCTTTCGGGAGTGAGTTAATGGTGGAGGAATTGCTCTTCTTTGTGTTCCTTCTTCTTACGGATGACCTCAGCGGTGCCATTGTTGTGTTGAAAATAACTTATCGTGTTCTTGTTCTTGGTGCTGCTGCACTTCAGAGAGAGTTGATGGAAAATAATTATTGGAAGGTGGTTTATATAGAGAGTTGATGCATGTATATAGATAGGACTTCGGTACAAGTAATGAGTATCAATCTGTATCTTAATTATCAAGTTTCCTACATTCAGCGAACACCGCTACGCTTTCATCGTATGCAGATGGTTGCTTCCAAAAATTATGCAATGTATGCCTATTAAAGAAAGCAGCTGGATTATTCTGTTTTATTTTATTGCCACACATCTACATGCTATTTATGGTATAAGTCCAATCAAATAGGATGAACACACAGTGTTAATTCGTTCCTTCATCGCTCATTGTTTGCCAAATATAATATCTGTGCCAATCTATGTATAACATAATCTAATACATCATTATGAATGAGTATTAAGTTACGAAAAAAAAACAAAAAGCTGTATCGATTCACAAAATATATACCACGATAATATTAGTTCACAACTCCATTACAAAGCAAACATTACCAAGCTCAACATTACTGCTCATGAGGCATACTACAATTCACCATAACATAACACGCACAGGATTCTATACTCTTGGTTTCTTTTTGCACAACTCTTGAGCATCTTCCTCGGTCTTCTTTCTCTTGCCGCCCTTCTCTGATGCCGCATTCAGTGGAACAATTGATTTTGTCACCTGCAAGTCTTCGCTACCTTTGGCTATCACTTTTTGCTTCTTCTTCCTGCTTGAACTGGAAGAACGCGAGCCAGAACCCTTCAGCTTCGGCGGATATGACGAAGCCGTGTCTATACCCCATAAGTCAACTTCTTCCTCCGTGTCTGAGTACACTGTAGTGTCTGATCCTTTCCCAACAACATAACCGTGTTCGGTCCAACTCTCCCACTCAGACTCGCTCTCTGTGAATTCTTCCTCGCTCTGATATTTCATGCTTCTCCTCGTCTTCTTTTTACTCTCCTTCTTAGCAGTCTTCTTCCTATTATCATCGGTATGTTCCTTAGGTGAATCCATTGCATCACAGTATGTTGTCAATTAGGCCAACTGCTTGTGATTTTATACCACAAGTAAGGAAGAAAGTCAAAAGACCATATCAAGTGATCATGACCTTTGATTAAACAGCTTAACATCATTACTTAGACAGACACCTCTTCAATTAATGAAATCTGCAATACAGGATTCAATACATAGACAGACACATCTTCAGTAAATGTAATCTGCAGGACAGGTCAATCAACCACCAAACACTGCAAACCCTACTCAATCTACTTAAGAAATCTTCGATGCACATCAAGCAATGCATCTAAATGATGAAACCTAGAGCAGAAGGAGAGAGATGATGGCTGATTTGGGAAGATAATAGGAGTTGACAATGGAATAGATTGTGCATGAACTGGTAATACATAGCATCTGTTCATGTCCTCTCATTGAACTGATTGACATGCATAAAATTGCAATGCAGGCCCTCCTGTGTGTAGATATTTAATATTATGCATATGATTGGCCGAGTTTAATCGAGAACTAATACATAATAGTTATTTGCTGGGAACTAATTGAGTCTTCGTTTAAGAAATTAATATATCTGCATCGGCGTTTAAAAATTATACGAAAGATTATTACGTATAAATTGGAGTTTAGTCTTGCATTGTACTAAGGTTGCAATCTTACTAATAACTGATCTTATTAAGATTTTGTATTCATCAAAGTTTAAATTGCTATGTCATCTCACACCGGCCTGATTTGTGCGTAGGTATATTTAACTAACTGCTAATTGGATCAAAACAATGTGTACATAATAAGTTTCGTATAGATGTCTATAAAAGACGTCTATTTTACAGTGACACAACAATAATTAGACACTAAGTCGAATAATATATGCAAATACATGAACCATAGAAAATTACTGACATCAAACAACATTGGATTGCCAGCAAACAATGTGAAGCTGGATATCTTAAAGAGATGGATGTGCAATGAATAAATATTAGAGGTGGCGTAGGAAAATGTATGAAGGAAAAGCACCGATACAAAACAAACAAAACATTATATGTTATGTTACACATATGTTGTCCCAAAAGTGTACCCAAAAAAATACCCAGATATCTGCTATGATTGGAGACATTACTTTACCCTTCCACTACAACAGAACAGGAAACTATATAGTATGGCATCTTCATATGCACAAAATGACTGCCATGTTTTGCTCTGAAACTGCACAAAAAAATATTAGCAAAAGGCATAAAAATAACAACTGTGTAAGCACAAGTTGTTAATTTTATGCACTGCTGTCTCCAGGATGCACTGCTAATTGCAGTCCTTATATCTACATACATACTTGATCACATAGTTTTACAGGCCTTCATCACAGAGTTAATTTTATGCAATCTCAACTTGGCGAACACTCCACTTGTTAAGCCAGCGTGGATTCTTGCTGCTGGATGGAGCCAGGCGGAAATAGAATCGTTTGTCTACCGCTGCATCATTCGCCTTGGACAACACATCGCTCTGTTCCTGCATGGCAATATAAGACGACTATATTAATTAACATCCCATGGAATCAGCCGCATTCCAACTCAAAATTGCGATATATGGGCGTAGTTAGCTTACATCTGGAGTCATTGCAGACAGGATAACCGCACTCTTATTTAGCACTGTTTCAACAGCATGTCCAAATATAGCAACCTCAAGTTCACCACTGCCATCACCAATTCGAACTCCGAGGCGCCCCCTGCACGATATCAATTTGTTTACATCACAATTAGAAATCATATACTTACATGAGAAAGACACCGTTGCTCACAAATGGACTGTTGTATATACAACCATAGATGACATGAGTTATTGAATTGGTAAACATTAACTTCGAAAAAATTATGTGAGATGGAACGCGGCATACCATGGTGTAGAAATGCAGTCATTTTTTTCACAGCCTGGGCAAGCAAATACTTCGCCTAGCACGTGGTTAGTAGCCCGGTTGCACTTGTTGCATGCGGTATACCACGGCCGCTGACTACATGGTGCTACAACAACAGACACTCTCACCCAGACTTCATCAAAACCAGCCTGCTGCAATGCAATATAACATTAATTCAATCGGGAATATCATAGATAAACTTGCTCGCGATTACAATGCTAGACAGGACAAGTTACCGGACTACTTGGTAAGTCTGCAATCCTCACAAGTTTGAACTCAGATGTAGAAGTATTGGCAACTTTCTTTTTCAGTAACATCTCAGGGTCACTGATAGCATCAATTTTCTCGTAGTTAGCATCACGCCTGCAATATCTTTAGATTGTTAACATATACTACCAGACGACAAACCTATGCACTACATATAGGTAGATAATGAAGGCAGTTTACCAATCCAACAATTCATCAACCCGTGCATCAGGAACGTCAGTCAAGAACATTGTAGACATAGTAGTTTTCAAGGAGAATCCTGGGAGACACAGGCAAAACCATTTATGAACATAACAGTAGGTACAAACATAACATATCATACGTCAAAATTTCAGCAGAAGATAGCACGTTGATACCGGAGTATTTCGATGCCACAACATTAGTGACGATGACCACCGGCTGGAACTTTGCTAACTTGGCCAGTTTTTCTGCATCAGTGGTTGCTATCTCATCCCAAGCTGAAAGGCACACTGGACTCAAACTGTTTGGCAAGGCAAATGAAGTTAGAGAAAACAGCAAATAGATAGAGTGGATAAGATTCAGTAAGGGGAAGGGAAAAGACACCACATGATATCATCGATTACATAACAATTTTCAGCATCATAAATAACTAAAGACATCTTACATATATATAACATGTATATTTCATATCTGCATTCCATACCAGTATAAACAAAAACAAAATTGATGAAGCAAAGGAACATACAAGTGTTATACATGCTCATATTAATTTATCAGGCAAATCAAGAATATCTTTATTGCATACACTGATGGTTCATTGCTCACAAGTCACATTGTACAAGCTTAATGTTGATCTGGTATGCTTTCGTTCTTGTATTACTTTACAGAGCATAACAAAGAAATATTTGCAGTGTAGGAGACAATATTTAATTATACTATTGATTTAAGAACTTCCACTGCCTATAATGTGATCATACCTAACTAACAAGAATAGGCGCAGAACAGTATATTAGAAGTAAGCAAGGCACATCCAAGAACTTACGTATCGTCGACAACAACTATATCTCGAACCTTCGAGCGAGCACTCGAATCCTTCCATGGCACTGTTTTCGGCGACATGACAGCTATGATTATCACTGCAACATCTGCACATGGATACATATATTGTGAGTATGTAAATTTTGATGGAACGAAGAAAGATAGCCACGGCAAGCACAGCAATAACAAGCACAACTAAATAAGAGCAACGCATAAACAACACAGCAAGCGATGCAGTGCTAAAATATTGGGGGAAACTACCAAATTTGTCAGGTTTCCCGATGAGGTCGCGGGCGTCAGTCAGATTCTTGAAATTGAACGTAGTAGCTCCCCTTTCATCTGCAGCATCTTCGACTGGTACAATTTTCATCTGAGGATCCAAAACAAGGACATAATCATGATCAATGTAGCGATGTTGCGGGTTAACACGGCGTACAGCTCCATCACTGAACCAGTATGAATGATATGGATGTAGCTGTTTGTCAAACGCTTCAATTTCAGCGTCAAAAGCTGTGGCTTGTATTTTTTTGCCCTGCACAGGACAAAGCAGGTAATGATGAGTATGACACAGGTATTGGGTGAGGTCAGTGTACTACTCGCTAACTAACCTCGCTATCACAAAGGACATATCGCTGATACTTAGTGTTGCCAAATCGAGCTGTTGTTGCACGGTACTTCTCAACGACACGAAGTTTAACCTTCCATTCTTTCAATTGATCAGTTAGGGCAGATAACTTCAGCATATCACTTTCCATCCCTAGTTTACAACAGCAACACACAAACAGCATATATAAGCACCACATTTGTAGTTACATGCTTTTCAGATCGTAAAAAAACTTGATGCATAATCACGCAATCATTTAACTTTGCAGCAAGTACATTTGATATAGCAAAATCAAGCGAACAACAAATTTAAACCACAATAATGCAGCCAGGCAAGATTATAGCAAGCACATATTCGGGGCCATAATTTCATGTGTCGTATTTCCAGTGACACGGACGAAAGCATGACAAAAAAAAAATAATAATAATACTAATAATAAATAAATAATAAAAAAAAATATTATATATATATGTATATATATATAGTATATGCTATTCCTATTGTGAATCACTATTATAATTGCCCCGATGCTCGACGCAGCAGTTGTTTATACACAACATTCTGGGTACTGTCAACAGTTTGGATATTATCAAGTGGATGTATTAAAATTTTCACTGACGCAGACAACGTTGCTCGAGATAATGCAACATAGAGTTGACCGTGCGAGAATACTGGTTGAGGAAGATAAATACCAACATACTGCAAAGTTTGGCCTTGGGACTTGTTAATTGTCATAGCAAAGCATGGTCGGACCGGGAATTGTTTTCTTTCAAACTCAACTGGGTAGTTATCTGTCTCTGATGGCCTGAGTGGTATCCTAGGTATGAAGACATCCTTCCCTTTATTGTGTCCTATAGCTATTTCAGCATGTATGACATTAGGGAGGAGATTTTTACAAATGAGTTTAATACCATTAGACAGCCCGGCAGATGGATCTAAATTTCGTAACAACATCACAGGACAACCACGTTTTAAGCGTAGCTCATGAGGAGGCAGTCCATTAGGTGTAAGAGTATGTAAAAACTCTAAAGAATGGTTATCTCGGCTACCAGGAAGACAATGATCAAAACTTGTGTAGACATGTGTGTTACCAGGGAATCTACCAAGTAAAATTTGATTCAGTAAATCAACACAATCATTTCTTGGTGTCAAGATGGCCCGATAGACAAGGTAATCAGACTTCAAGCAATCGCTTTCAAAGTTAGGGTAAACGTAATCAATGAAAACATTAATCGATGCTCTTTCATTTACAAAAGGCACAACCATAGATTGCGGTAGCTTTAATAAGGATTCATCATTTTCTTGCAAGCTGCCATCCCCGACTGATAATAGAAACTCCGCAAAAGATGGATCATGTATTGCCCTCATGTTCACCGTTAGACGTAATAGGCGCATATGAGCCCACAGGTGTGAAGCAACAATGCTGTTACATATGCATTCCTCCTTCGTTGCTCGCACTGTCACAGGAAGTACTTGCCTAAAATCACCACCGAAAACAACAACCTTCCCTCCAAACAATTCGTTGCTCGAGCATATATCGCGGAGCATAGATTCAAAAGCCTCGATATTCTGCTTCTTTGCCATTGTGACCTCATCCCATATAATTACACTTGATTGTCGAATCAGCTCTGCTAAGGCAGTCCGCTTCCCAATGTTGCAGCAACTCTTCTCTTTTGTGTCCAGAGGTAACTTGAAGCGAGAATGCGCTGTTCGACCCCCAGGTAAATTGGATGCTGCAATACCTGTGCTGGCAGTAGCCAATGCAATATAACCCTTGCCACGAATACGAGCGAGGATAGCTCTGTAAAGGAATGTCTTCCCAGTCCCACCAGGCCCATCAACAAAGAAACACGCACCTTTCTTCCGCAAAACATGATCAATGATTACATCATATGCAGTTTGCTGGTCCTCATTCAGTTGCTTCGATGCCGCAATGTCTTCTGGAGGGATAGGAATTGCTAACTCTTCATCGATCTCTCGATTTAGCGGTGCAACTTCATCGGAACCATTAATATCCATTGGCAAGTTATAATCTCTAAACTGCCTTCCCATTGACTCGAGAACCATGTTTACATGTCTTAGAGTTCTTGAAAGGACCTGACCTTCACTATTGGCTTCTCCACGACGATAGTCTTCAGAAAGCTTAGCATAAAATCGTTCCCACAGCTGCCGAGGATTACTCGGCTGGCAGAAGACCAGAATAGTGGCAAACAGTCGTCGTAAAGTGTGTGGCATCTGGAATGTTGTAGCCTCTTCTAAACAATCTTCCAATGCAGTGTCTTTATCAAGCAGCCCAAGTTTTTCGCAAGCATCACGATATGTTTCACACACATGACTACCGACGGTCCGAAGATGCTCGTATGATTCTGTACCTCTGACATGCCTTAGTAGTATACGCAAGAAGAAACGCTCACCTTCCGCGGGATTAGCAGCCACTATACGACCAATAGAATCACCTCTCTTCCGAGGCGTCCACTCCGACTTTGTAGAATTCCATACATAATGTTCAGGAAACTCACTGTAGAGCCACCGCCTAGCTTCTGGATCCCGTTTATTTGTTTCAAAATATTCGGTTAACATCGTCTTCTTATATTTCTTATCCGTCGCGATATACGCAAGTTTCGTATATTTGTTGAATGCAATGGATTGCATTCCAGGTAGATGAAGCTGGAGGACAGTGACATGAGGATACATCTCATTCAAAGGAAACTTGAAGATACGCCAAGCAGCTTCAGGCGGGGAAATCCATCTAGCAGACTGAAAAGCCTTTATTTCATCTATGCAACCCTTCTGTTCCGATATCACTTGGAACACAACCCTGTCGTGACCTTTGTATATATATTTGTACAGATATTTAACAGCCTTTATGGTTGAGCATATTTCCACATTTATGTGGCAGTCATACTTAGCAAGCAAGTAAGGATTATACGGCACAACCCACCTGTTGTCCAATGTTTGTCCTCTTACCTCAACAGTTCGGCCATTTCTTTGCCGGCGATAAACTGCGAATGCATCATTTTTCTCTTGCATCCACAGTGTACATTAATTGGAACTCTGAATTGCATTTCTTTTTCCTTTTTCGCTAGATGGTAGTTTGAGCATAGTAGAAACTCTTGCTTCAACAGCTATCTGTGGAATTTTGCACTCAATTTTAGGTGGACAGCCTCTACTGATTTTAGGAGTTGCAGAACCGACAGTTATAATGTACACTTATCTGTACCAGTTCTGCAAAAGAAGGGGAAGAATTAAGGGCAAAGCTGTTTCTGGCCTGGGCCGGCTGGTATATACGTCTCTTGCGAATTTACAACACATTATTTCACCGTAGCTTCATGGCATCAACGATCAACTAACTTATGTACCTTGATTTCATTTTTCTCTTCTAGGGTTTGCGTCTGGACAGCCTTGATGCTGTTTCTCCCTGCAATATTCAACGTTTGCACAGTTATCACTAGATTTACAAGGGTAGCGGGTGAACTATTTGGCTTTCTGATAGCTGTTCTTTTTATTCAAGAAGCCATAAAGGTATCTTCTTACCTAAATCATAGCAATATTTGTACTCAGCAGAGTCGCATATCTTACTGTGTTACTTGTGAATGACAGGGAGTGGTGAGTGAGTTTCTTGCCCCTAAATCTGAAAATCCAAGCGAAGAGAAGTACCAATTCCAGTGGCTTTACACAAATGGGTTACTGGCAGTTATTTTCGCTTTTGGTGTCCTTCTGACTGCCATCAATATCAGGAGGGCAAGGGCCTGGCGTTACGGAACAGGTAAGAACTGTGGCTTTGAATCAATATTTTTTCCAACATCCAACTTGAACTAAGCTTAAAATATTTCTTCCGGCTTCCAAGCACAGGATGGATGCGAAGTTTTATTGCAGATTATGGAGTTCCCCTTATGGTTGTACTGTGGACAGCGTTTACATTTCAGACAAAATTTCAGCCACATCTTATCTGGACTCTTGAGCAGGTATAGTTACTTGAAAAATAGTAATGTTTAGTTCTCTAAAAAGAGCTGATGTCCGTTCAGGGTTGCCGGTGCTAAATCCGGTCATCTTCGATTGGTGGGGGAAATGTGAAATGAGTTTCAATGGTACAATATTGATTTGTTCAAGCTTTGATATAAGTATTAATTTAGTGAGTTTGTGTTTTTCCGTTCATGGCTGCCGGTGCTAAATCCGGCCACATCAGAAGAGAAAGCTCTAATCACTTCCAGGTTATCTGCTAGCATACGATGTGGCGTTTCTCTCAACTTTCTTAATTTAATATAATTGAGGTACTGATAGCATATTGTGGAAAATAGTTATGAACTCGAACCATCTACGTTAAATCCCGCGCCTTACTATTGTAAGTATTGAAGACTATGCCTCTCCTTCATCTGATTGTATGAGCTTATGCCCCTATTTAAATTTATAGAGAATTTAAATGTGTTATCCATGCCAGGCCTTTCACATTTTCGATACCTCAGTAGCTAAGAAAGTACTCCCTTAGTTTTTCTGCTTCTTTATCGTTATTGGTTTAATTTCTGCAGTGCTTAATCATTGATAGTGCGTCAATCAATTTATGTGCTATCACAGTATAATCAGTAATTAACTTAAATATTGCACAGTGGAGGAAGAAAATGGCTAATGGGAAGTTTTATGTTAACCTTATGTGATTCAGATTTTGTATATTTGAAGTGCAGGCTGTGTTGTTCATGAGCCCTATTGGGGTCCCTCTATACCAGATTTTAAACACTTCTAATTTCTAAATCTATCAGGCGAATATGAAAACGGTGATAAGATCGAAAACCAAGAACGTTGCCCTCTTCAGGAGTGCAGCTGCATATGGGGGTGAAAGAGTTGGACAGAAAAAGCAGCATATCAAGTTCACCAGGTCATTTTCCCTACAGTGTTCAAGAGATGGATGTCGAGCTTCCAGGTTGTAGATTCGAAGTAGCTGGTCAATTTTCTTCCTGAAAAAGCAGATTCATCATTTTTAAAGAACAGTTTCTTGGCTTTTTTATGTAAGCTTTCTCTCACCAAAGAGACGAGACTGCAGTTTATGGGCTACATTACGTGTGCACATGCCTGGCATAACTGGTCTGTATTGGTGTTTATGGACATGATCCAATTTAGTTTCTGTTATATAGTTGGGGTTGGTTTTATTGTTATAAACGTGAGATCCTCATCTAGTATCATATACTCATGATGATGAGATAGACATATTTACTACTATAAAAAAAATACCTAAATTGGATTTCATAATTCCTTTATTATTTTCTTTAAGGTACTTTAGGAAGTCTCTCTTCCTCTACACCACTAATGGGACTTTAAGGCAATGTGCTTTTTAGCAACAAGCTTGCTTCATACCCATGGGGTTGGCGAAAACCTTTTGCCCTTACCCATGCTGTTAACCATTAACATGTTTTGCCTTTAGCCCTTTATTAGCTCTTTGTTTAGCGATTCTCAATCATGTTAAGTAAATCGCATTTGAAAAAAACTTAATTTCATCCAATGCAATTCTTTCCACTTGGGCGAATAACCTTTATTCTTTATCTATCTCATAGATAACACCCATTCCCTAACCTTTCAATCATATTGAATTAGCTTAGGTAAGTATCTCTTGCTTTAGTAGTCGCACATTACTAGCTTATGTCGTCGTCTCATATCTTGATAATTCAAGTCTACTTGCTTTGACAAGCCCGAACTTCATTACATCGCGATCATTACAAGTGCTAAGAAAGAGATGGTAAAAAATCAAATTGGAGCAACACCTCAAACCTTTCATGTCTAGAACGCTCTTTGAAAGAGCTTCTTTTAATGTATGATCATATCATACGCATCCGTGTTGTCATCTTTCTTCCAAAGCTTAGATTTCATGGAAGCTGACATGAGGCAAGTTATATCCAAAGAGCCATTTTTTGATATTTCTTCCATTAGGCTTTTAGTGTTATTGGTAGTTGTTGTAAGGATAACTTCATGTTCTACTATGTACAACATTTTTCCTTTTATTTGAGAACAATTCTTATTTTTATACTAGTATAGAAAATAGAATCCAGACAGCTTGTCCTTCATAAGGACATAAAGGCGTGTGTTGTTTGATTAACGCCATGGGTATTCAACACAATAGGATTTATGCAAAGTATTGTGACTTTTTAACTATATTTAACAAGGAATTAAATTGTCAAACATAGCTCCCACTATTTTTCTCGGATTTAACCCTCAATATGAATGCGGAAAACATCATTATATTTCCTAGTGGGTGCCAAGATCCTTGTGCAAAGCCTGTGCAAAAGGAAAATAGAACAGAAGCTCCTTCAAACCAAAGAAGTTTGTAAGTAAAACTAGACCAATTGAATTACTTCATATGGATCTCGGTGGTCCTATGAGGACTCCTACTCCAAAAGGTAAAAGGTATATGCTAGTTGTTGTAGATGATTTTTCTAGATACACTTAGGTTATGTTTCTCAAAGAAAAATCTGAGCACTCTCTGAATTTTCAAAGCTTTGCAGAGAACTTCAAACTTGAAAAACCAACCTGTAGCTTCAACCAGAAGTGATCATGGTAGAGAATTTGATCAGTTAGAGTTTGATTTATTCTGTGATAAGCATGTTATTTCTCTCAACTTTTCTGCTCCAAGAACTCCTCAACAAAATGGTGTTGTTGAAAGAAAGAACCGGACTCTTGAAGATATGTCAAGGACAATGCTTCTTGAGAACAAGTTGCCAAAACATTACTGGGCAGAAGCTGCGAATACAGTAAATTATATTTTGAACAGGTGCTTGATCAGACCTATTGTAAAGAATACCCCCTATGAACTATTCAAAGGGAGGGAGCCAAACATCTCTTACTTCAGAACCTTTGGATGTACTTGTTTTATCCATAATCATGGAAAAGACAATCTTGGTAAGTTTGATGCAAGAAGTGATGAAAGTATATTTCTTGGTTACTCTCTGAATAGCAAAACTTATAGAGTTTACAATAAAAGAACCAAACTGGTTGAAGAGAGCATTCATGTTATTTTTGATGAAAGCTATGATGGTTCTTTGAGTGAAAGTTTTGCAGATTTGAATTTGACAAGCATGAATTAGAGGAAGAGACTGAGAATCCACTTGGAATCAAGAAAGGATCAGAGGAAAATAGAAAACGACTTTGAAACTAGTTCTCAAGGCCTTGAAAATACATCTCAAAGCTTTGAGATGATCAGAAGGATTCAAGTGACAAAGCCACTACTTCAAGACCAGCAAAGATCTATGGAGAACCTGAACCATGGTCTCCAAGAAATAGATTCAAATATCTCTCATCCCATCCAGCTGATAATATCATATCAGATCCAACCACTGGTACACAAACTAGATCACAGTTGAAGAACTTATGTGCTTTTAATGCTTTTATTTCTCTTGTAGAACCAAAAACTGTGAAGGAAGCTTTACAAGAAGAAGACTAAATCATTTCTATGCAAAGTGAAATCAATGAGTTTGAGAGGAATAAGGTTTGGAACCTGGTTCGTGCACCAACAAACCAGTCTGTCATTGGTACCAGATTGGTATTCAAAAACAAGTTGGATGAAAGTTGCAATGTAATCTGAAACAAAGCAAGGTTAGTTGCTCAAGGTTACAATCAAGAAGAAGGTATTGATTATGAGGAAACTTTTTCTCCAGTTTCCAGGTTAGAAGCCATTAGAATTTTGCTTGCATTTGCATCCTACAAGAACGTGAAACTATTTCAAATGGATGTGAAGTGTGCTTTCTTGAATGGCTACTTACAAGAAGAAGTTTATGTTGCACAGCCACCTGGTTTTGAAAATGACAAATTTCTAGATCATGTTTGCAGACTTGACAAAGCTCTTTATGGTTTGAAACAAGCTCCAAGGGCTTGGTATGAAAGACTATCAAAGTTTTTACTTGAAAATGATTTCAAAAGAGGTTTAGTAGACAAGACTTTTTTCATTAAGACTCATGAGAAAGATTTACTTGTATTTCAGATATATGTTGATGATATATTGTTTGGAGCAACTAATGATCAATTATGCAAAGAATTCTCAAGTCTCATGAGCAGGGAATTCAAGATGAGCATGATGGGAGAATTAAACTTCTTCCTAGGACTTCAAATACATCAATTGAAGAAGGGCATCTTTCTGAATCAAAGAAAATACACAAAAGACATGCTAAATAAGTATAACATGGCAAAATGTAAGGAAGCCAAGACTCCAATGAGCTCTACACTATCCTTAGACAAGGATGTATCTAGTAAGAGTGTCAATGTAAAAGAGTATAGAAGCATGATTGGATCATTACTCTATCTGACAGCAAGTAGACCAGATATTATGTTTAGTGTATGCATGTGTGCTAGATTTCAAGCTGATCCAAAAGAATCACACTTAACTGCTGTAACGAGAATATTCAGATATCTCAATGGTACCAAAGACTTAGGGCTTTGGTATCCAAGACATTCTATCTTTTCTTTGAGTGGTTTTTCAGATGCTTACTTTGCAGGCTACAAGGTTGATAGAAAAAGCGCTTCTGGAACCTGTTAATTCATTGGATCATCCTTGATTAGTTGGCATTCCAGGAAACAGAATTCAGTTGCTCTATCAACAGCTGAAGCTAAATATATAGCTGCAAGAGCATGTGGCTCACAAGTGCTATGGATTGCTCAACAACTAACAGAACTTGGATTTGACTTAAGAGGCATACCTATTAAGTGTGACAACACTAGTGCAAATTCAATTACAAAGAATCCAGTGCAACACTCAAGAACCAAGAACATTGATGTCTGACACCACTTCATCAGAGATCATGCCGAGAAAGGTGATATTGTTATTTAATTTGTTGCTACTAACATGCAAATTGCAGATATCTTCACCAAACCATTAGCAGATGAAAGATTCTCAGCTCTAAGATTGGAATTGGGAATGCTAAATAAGACTGCATTAGTTTAGGGGGAGCATAAGGTAAGAAAGGTAAGCTGTATGTGTTTACAAAGGTTTGAACTGAGTTTCAAAGCCTTGAGAATCAGTTAAAATCCTTGAATTTTACTTGTTGCAGTGTTACAGTATTTCAAGACCTTGAAAACCTTTTCAAAGCCTTGAAAATGAATATGTTACACCAATAGTCAATAAACTTGGATCATTCTATACTGGGTGATATCTTTGTAGATATTTGCCTAATATAGCCCCTACCCTTTTCAAAAATTTGATTTAGCCAAAAATAGTATTAGCATATTCTATTTTCCAACGGCATAATAGTTTGAAATTTATCTGATCTGTGCAAATCTTTTTGAAAATCAGAAAAGATACTAGTTTCCTTTTGAAACTCAAACTCTTTCAGTATTTATCCGCTTCTCTTCTCCTTAATTTCGTATCATTCCATCTCTCTCTTTTCTTTTCCCTAACCCTAATGAGCACAAGAAGGGCCTAAGACAGAATCAAGATGGCTGGAGGTTCGAAACCTGTCTCAGATAAGAAGAGAAAAGCAGCAGTGGAAGAGGTTCAAGAATTCAGTGGAGACTCTAGCTCCTGAACTCCTAGGGCAGAGGCTGTTCAAGATCCTCCTCTACTAAAGAACAAAGATCAAGAAGTCTACAACCTCCTCTTCAGAAAAGCAGAAGAAGCATAAGGCTACTACAGAAAAGCGACAAGAAACAGAGCCTACCAGTTCAAAGAAGGTGAAGGAGAAAGCAACTCAAGCAGAAAAATGGAAAGGGAAGGTGACAGAAGCACAACCAGAAGGACAACTGGAAAAGGCATTGCAGATCTATTCTCAATTCTCAACAAAGAACACAGCTCCAGATGAGACATGGTTTGTCCCAAACATATCTAAAGGTCAGTGGTTAGAAGGTTTTGCTTCAAGGTCTATTGGTTTCTGCAGTTTGGTTAATAAGTATGTGTTGGAACACATGAAACTCAAGTGCATCTCTATGTTAAAGAAGAGCTCTTTGTGGTGTATGCTGAATCCTAGAGAAATAGCCTAGCCCTGACTCACCAGAATCTTATACCTGAACCTAACCCAATTTAAGAGATCTGCACACTTGGTGATCAAATCTAAAGTTGCTGGGATAGTAATTGAACTAGATCACTCTGAGTTTGCCAATGTGTTAGGCTGTCCAAAGAGGTATGATACTAGCAACCATCCTGCAAAGTCAGAAACTTTGAAGCTAGCCAAAGAAGAATTCTTTCTTCCAAATATCTCAACCTCAACCAAACAGTTAACACATTCTGTGTTGAATGTTGAAGCCAAAGTCCTTCACACTATACTTGTGAGATGTGTCTTTCCTAGAGATAACTCAAGAGAGTTGGTGACTGTGAGAATGCTGCAAATCGTGTATGTAATAACGCATGGCTATGAGATTGATCTTCCAAAACTAGTTCTTGACCACATGCTCTTTAGCCTAACCAATAAGAGGATTCACCCTCTACCATATGCAAACCTCCTCACCATGTTCTTTGAACATTTTGAGATCCCTTTTACTAGAGAGGAATCAGCAACATCTGGTTTGGGGAACTCAATGAGAAAGCCTTTGAGAAAATTGGAGTTGTGAAAACAAAAGATAAAGTTTTGAAACTTTACTCAGACCTGACTGAACCAGAACTAGGTGCAACGAAATTTTCTAAGCCTAAGACCTAAACTCCCACTTCAAGTCAGACTTCTCAGCCTACAGACAATCAAAGACTTGATGGTTAGGAACTTGACATGGAGGATGTCAAAGCTACTGTTTTTGGACTAGAAAGTGATATGGGACAAGTCAAGTATATGGTGGAAAGTTTCTTCAAAAGCATGACCTTGCTTGATGTTCCTGAGGATCCTGAAGGAACAAAGAAAGGAGATTAAGACAAGGATTTTCCTAGCGAGCATTCAGACTAGGAAGAAGCTACTCCAGTTTCTGACAAGGGAAAGCAGGCAGCAGAACAGGCAGAAGATGAAGCTAATAGCCCTGATTTAGATGAGCTGCTGATCACTTTGAAGAAAAAGAAGAAATATCCAAAGGCTGCTGAAAAGGACAAGACTGAAGAAGCAACTGTTGCAGGAGGGATTGCAGAGGAACAGGAAGAGCAGGACAAGACTGATGAAGAAGACAATGAGAAAGAGGAAGAAGATTAGGATGAATATGAAGATCAAACCCCTTAATCTTGCCTATTCTTTCTTCCACATTCTCTATGCTTTAAATATTTCTTTAAGTTTTCAAAATTTTCCAGACTTACTTGATCCAACATCTTCTATCTTTTTGATGAAAGTCAAAAAGGGAGAGAAAATTCTAGGTTTCAGTTTCTAGTTTCTAGGATTATTAATTGGTTTATCTACTGTACTAATTATGTGTTTTTGTTGGTATTTCAATAAGTTGGATCTTTTTGGACATACTGTGTTTTTAAATTGTGGACTAATCAGTTTATTTTGCAGAGACTAAGGATCAAACAAAATTTGGTTTTGTCTTTCATCAAGGGGGAGATCGAAAGCTCATGTTGTTCAAGACATGAAATAGCTTGGCTATTTCAAGGCCTTAAAAAAAAATTCAAAGCCTTGAATCAGCTTCAGAGGCTTGAAGTTTTCAAGGCCTTGAAACTGGATTCAAAGCCTTGAAACTGCTTAACCTGAATGCATATTCTCAGGGGGAGTTTTTCTGCTAACTATCTGATTTGATTTACTTGCTCTCCTTCTTATGATTGATTATCTGTTATTAGATGATGAACGATAAATTTGTTGAACATATTTTTAATTGAAATATATCATCCGTTTGACCACGATAATGCAGGAAATATTGTTTCTAAGTTTTGCAGGATTGTTTCCTAAACTGGATTGCTGCAGATTTGGAAACACTTGAACACTTTGATCCTGTGATCAATCATACGTGTATGACAGCTTCTCATGGTGGTTAAATGAAAGATTACAACAATATCTCTGAAGATTGTGATCATTCAACCGTTGGAGAAGAATTCAAAGTAGTCTAACTCTGTTGCCTACAAAATAGGAAGGTTGTTGCTGAAAATCCGGGGAGATTTGCAGAGCTGTTTGAAGTATTTATAGAGTTCAAATTCGAAGCAACAAGACACAACTCTCAATGGGAAAATACAGAGAAAGTATTATGTATTGACAAGCATCAAAGAAGTTCTTCATCTCTTCCAATCCATTCACAGAAGTTTACTGCATTTCACTGCAGTTTTCTACTCTTAAGTGATCTTCTGTATAGAGCAATATTGGTGGATCATTTCTGTATTATTTCTACATTCATTATCAAGGATTTTTCAAAGTGAACAATCGAGAATTCTTAGTTAACCAGTTAGCTAGAGCAGGTACTAGACAGGTTAGGGAAAACCACAAGCTATAACAGAGTAAGGGAACTCTCTGTGCTTGAGTTCTAGGGCTTAGCTTTTAATTAATCAGAATTAAGTTAAAAATCCTGCAGGGATCTAATCCTGAGGTAGAGACGTAGGTCCAAGTGGACTGAACTCTATAAATAACCTGTCTTGTAAATTTTCAGTTCATTTTCTTTCAGATCTTTTTCAGCATACAAAAACTGTTTATTTTTGAAGGGTTTGAACTTATTTTCTAGGCCTTGAAAAAGGCATACTTGCTCTCTTCTTTCTGCATCTACTTCAAAGGCTTGAACCTGAGTTCAAGGCCTTGAAATTCATTGTTTGCATAAGTTTCTCATCTTCCTAGCAAGTTTTGAAAAAAGTTTGCATAGTATATTCAACCCCCCTTCTAGAGTATCTGAGCTGCTTATACAACTCCATACTCACACTTTCGGTAGCACATAATCTACATTATGCTCTACGACCTGTGGCTTTGATACCACTGTTTCTTTTTGTATTGGATTACGCAGAGGAATTGAAAAAGTAAGATCTGCACAATACTAACCAAGGATCACAAAAAGAGACATCATAATGATAGTGAAGGTTCAAGTAAGGATTTACCTTGTTTGTCTCCTGTGATGACTTCACTCGTGAAATAGTATTCACGTCTCTATGGCTATTCCACTCCTAGGAGCAAGCACTAGATTCCTCCACGTCGTGTGCTAGCAACCGGTGGAAGAAGGAAGTATAATAATGAGACAAGGGAGACGAAAGAAGATGTTCGGCCTCTTCCTCTTTGGCCGATGGGTTGAGGGGCTGATGGGGTCTAGGTTTCGGCCTAGACCTTATTTTTCTCTCTCTCCATGATTTTTCTCTCCTAGTGTTATAACAATTATGACACTCTTTTTGGAGAATAAGCTAGGAGTGCTCATATAAACAGTCAAACAGATCCTTGATAATTACATATTAGCCCCTCTCCTAATCATGCCCTTACATGGATTAGTTCCCTTTGCAATCTAGTCCTAATCATGTCTATACATGGATTAGTTCTATTTGCAAAATAGTACTAATCATGTCCATACATGAATTAGTCCATCTTGCAACTCCTAATCATGTCTATACATGGATTAGTCCACCTTGAAAATTAGTCCTACTATGTTTGCAAGTGGTTGCATTTTGCTCCTTAAATTCAATTAATCATATTAATTAATTCTTAAGTATAGTTTGATCCATATGGAGTGTGACCACATGGGTTCCCACCTAGTTGGTAGTAACAATTTACTAACATGGAGTGGTATCTAGCAACACACCCATGCCACCCAACTAATAAGAATGGTCATCACTTTAACAAACTTTGTGTAAGTATTGTCTCATCCCTTTGTCTCTATATTCGGATTGGACTCGAGACATACAAGTAACACTCGTATATCCAATCCATAGTTTCCCGATCCTGTGAATATTCTTATCCAAGCAGATAACATCAATATCCTATATTGATTTATCTGAGTCTGGCCAGACATTTTATAAGCACCATCCCTCGAGTGGCCCATGGATATTTGCTCCCGTTATGTGGGAGGGACAAATTCTATCCACATCACTACCATCTCTAAGCTTGCTTTCTTATTGTGACTGACTGACGCCTTTATTACTACCAGTTACGGTTTAGACGATGCCTAAACACAATATTCCACAACCAGAGGATCTAGTGACTTCAAGTGTAAGAATGACAATATTGATATCACTACGTGAAGCACTTGTGACTTTACATAACATGTATGTAGCCATCTCGTTGTGCGTTAATCCAGTATGACATTACTCATAATGCATACCCATGTGTTGGATCAAGATATCTCCAAATCAAGCTAACCCCATACTAGTCTATAGATGATTCTCCTATTAATCAAAATAATCGACTAGGGATATTTAAGAATATAAAAGTTATATTGTAAGGACTTCATTCATGTTAACATATCTATACATTTACAACATAATGAATTGTAAATCCATTAATGTCACAAGAAATAGTTTGCCTATAGGGCATATTTCCAACTGTACAGACTTCTTGTGACTGAGCTTGTTGACGCGTTTCTCATAGATGATGAGCCTATTATCTATGGAGAGGCCATGAAAGGGCCGGACTCTCAAAAACTTCTTGAGGCCATGAGATCCGAAATTGAATCTATGTAAGCCTAGAAAGTATGGACTTTGGTGGAACCACCCCAAGGGGCTCGGCCCATAGAGTGCAAGTGAGTCTTTAAGAAGAAGACCGAGATGGATGGCAATGTGATTGCCTATAAGGGCCGACTGGTGGCAAATGGATTCAGACAGATTCATGGTATTGACTATGATGAAACCTTCTCCCCATTCACAATGACCAAATCCTTTTGAATCTTACTTGCTATTACAGCTTATCACGATTATCTGATTTGGCAGATGGATGTCAAAACAGCATTTATGTATGGAAACCTCCTTGTGGATGTGTACATGACACAACCATAGGGTTTTGAGGTTCCATAACATGCCCATAAGGTGTGTAAGTTGCAGCGATTCATTTATGGGTTGATGCAAGCTTTTAGGAGTTGGAATCTACATTTTGATGACGCAGTCAAAGAGTTTGGATTCATTAAGAACGAAGATGAACCTTGTGTCTACAAGAAGTTTAGTGGGAGATCTATTGTGTTTCTGGTCTGACATGTGGATTACAGACTACTAATTGGAAACGACATTTCTATTTTGCAATCTATTAAAGATTGGCTTGGAAAGTGTTTCTCAATGAAGGACTTAGGGGATGCAACTAATATACTTGGTATCAATATCTATAGAAATAGATGGAGGAAGCTGATATAGACAAGGTGTTTAAACGGTTTAACATGCAAGATTCCAAGAAGGGATGCTTTCCCATGTGGCATGAAATCACCCATTCGAAGGCTGATTGTCCTTTCAATGAGATTGAGAAGGACCGCATGAGCAGGATACCATATGCATCGGCCATAGGATCCATCATGTACGCCATGTTAAGTACTAGACTAGATGTGTCATACGCGTTGAGTATGACAAGAAGATATCAGTCCAATCCTGGTGAGAGTCACTGAATAGCGGTCAAGAACATCCTTAAGTACTTGATAAAGGACAGCCAATAACGTAGGTGGTAAAAGAGGATAAATACTCTAGAAGGGGGATGAGTTGAATAGAGTATGGCAACTTTTTGCAATTTATGTCAAAAGAGTAGCTTCGAAGGATGCTGAGTAAAGTTGTAAGTATTTCAAGGCCTTGAACTTAGTTTCAAGTCCTTGGAAAGAAAATCAATGACAAAAATAAAGCTGAGAGTTTTGAAGGCCTTAAAATGCCTTTCAAACCCTTGAACTAAAACCAATTTTGTGCAGCTGATTTGTCTAAGTATAGAACAGCAAAATGAATGCAATACACACAGAGATTCATAGAGTTCAGTCCACTTGGACCTACGTCTGTACCTCAGGGACTTAATCCCTGCAGGATTTTCAACTCAATTCTTATTAATGAAAATCTGAGCCCTAGATCTCCAGCACATAGAGTTCCTTTACTCTGTTACAGCTTGTGGTTCTCACTAACCTAACTTGTACCTACTCTAGCTAACATATTCAACAAGAATTCTCTATTGTTCACTTTGAACAATTCAAGAGAACACAATGTAACAAGTATTATCATAATGATATACAAATAGAGTTCAGAAAGAAGTGTTGGAATAGATGCCCTAGAGGCAATCTAGTTTAGTATGAACAATGATTTGCAAGAATATTCATTTTATTATTTATGAAGGTATTTAATAGAATGAAATTAGATTTATAATTGTGTTGTTCATCTTAAATATCCCTAGACCATTATATTGATTAACATGAAAATCATCTATAGACTAGTATGGGGATGGATTGATATGGGGATATCACAATCCAACACATGGGTATGCATTAAGGGGTAATGGAATACTAGATTGACCCATCTCTGAGAAGGCTACATAAAGGTTATGTAAAGTCACAAGTGCCTCTCGCGGTGACAACGGCATTGTCATCCTTCAACTTGAAGTCTCTAGATCATCTAGTTGTGGAGTATTGTGTTTTTGTAGCGTCAAACGCTACACCATGAGTGGGTAGCCATAAAGGCGTGTATCGGACACAATATGAATAAAGCTTAGGGACCGTAGCGATTTAGATATAATTTTTCCCTCCCACATAAGGGGAGAAAATATACACGGCCACTCGAGGGATAGTGCTTATACAATGTTTGGCCAGAATCAGATAAATCGATATGGGATATTGATGTTATCTGCACGAATAAGGCTGTTCTGAGGATCGATTAGATATACGAGTGTGACTTGTATTTCTCGTGTCCAATCCAGATAAAGAGACAAAGAGATAAGACAATACTTGCACAAGGATTGTCAGATGAATATTTCTATTAGTTGGGTGGAATGGATGTGTTGCTAGACACCACTCCATGTTAGTAAAGAGTTACAACCAACTAAGTAGAAACCTACGGGGTCACACGCCATATGGATTGAACTAGACTTGAGAATTAGTTCATATGATTAAGTAATTAGAAGGATCAAAAATCAACAACTTGCTAACTTAGTAGGACTAATAAGCAAGTGGGACTAATCCAAACATGAGTAGGATTAGGAGAGGGCCTTTATGTAGTAAACAAGGAGTTGTTGGACTATATAAAGGATGATCCTAGCTTCCTTCCTTTAGACTAAATCTCATAGAATTACTTGAGTAGGAGAGAAAGCAAGGAGAGAGCAAGACCAAGAGGCCGACCGCCCCCCTTGGTCAGCCCCTACCCGTCGGGCACAAGAAGAGGCCAAAACCTCTTCTTCCCTCCGTTGTGGATTTATTCTTCCTATTCTACCGTTCCTAGCTAGCACAAAGGATTTTGAAGATCTAGATCTCAATCCTAGGCGTGTATCAACCGTAGAGACACAGCAATATTTGTGTTTGAAGTCATCACAGGAGACCCACAAGGCATTTGTTATGAATCCCTCACTATCTTTATGAATTTACTTCATGTGATAGGTTTAGGGTCTTGATAAATTTAATTATTATTTATTCCGCTGTGTATCCATGATTAAAACCCTAAAGTGGTACAGAAACTTGAGAATAATTCTCAAGGAAGAAAACAAAATATACGCTCTAGAGGAACAAGTTCCTGCAGGTTCGGAAAACAATACTCCTGCAGCCCTAAAGGCGTATCAAAAGCGTGTTGATGACGCTAATGATGCGGGCTGCCTAATGCTTTGCACTATGTCCTCTGAGTTTCATAAGAAACATAAGAACATGAATGCAGTCGATATGATTGCACATTTGAAGCAGCTCTTCTTGCAGCAGGCTAGGGTTGAGAGGTATGAAGTTTCCATGGCATTGTTCAACTGTCATCTGTCAAAAGAAAACCCGGTGGGGCCGCATGTGTTGCGTATGATCGACTATCTAGAGAGCCTCGGCCGCTTGGGGTTTTCGGTGGGTCATGATTTGGCCACTGATCTCATCTTGCAATCGTTGCCTGAGAGTTACGAACAATTCATCATGAACTATAACATGAATGAGATCGTGAAACCTCATCCATATTTACTCAATATGTTTAGGCAATGAACAAAGCATCAACAAGGGTAAGGGAAAATCCATAATGATGGTGCAGAAAGGAAAGGAGAAAAGGTATGCCTCTACCTCCAAGGGCAAAGGCAAAGCAGTTTCCAAACCCAAGGAATCTACCCTTAAGCCGGTTGGTGTCATTGCTAAAGGTGTGACTAAAAGTGAGTGTCACTACTGCCGTTAGCCTCGTGGAGGAACTGCCCAAAATATCTGGAGGATAAGAGGCTTGGAATAGTGATTCCACCACCACCAGGTATTTTTATTATAGATGTCAATTTAGTAGTCTCTTCATCATGGGTATTGGTTACTGGATGTCGATATCACATTTGTCAAAATGTGCATGATCTAATAGAGAAGTAGAAGATTGGCTAAAGAGGAGATATAACTACGCGTTGGGAATGGAGCAAGAGTTGTTGCATTTGCCGTAGGCGTGTAGGAGCTGTCTCTTCCTTCAGGATTAATTTTAGAAATAAATAATTGCTCTTTTGTGCCTTCTATGAGCAAAAACATTATTTCTATTTCTTGTTTGGACATGGATGGTTTTACTATTTCAATAAAGAACAATTGTTGTTCCATTTATTTTGATAGTATTCACTATTGTAGTGGGAAATTATTTAATGGATTATATATCCTCCATCCAAGCAATCGTGTCTATAACATTAATACCAAGATGATTAAAATGAATAATTTAAATACTGCTTATCTATGGCACTTTCGTTTTGGCCATGCAAACGATAAACGTGTATCTAGACTCCATAAGGATAAATTCCTAGACTCATTTGATTTTGAATCATATGAGACAGGTGAGGCTTGCTTGTTGGGAAAAATGACAAAGTCCCCTTTCAATAAGAAAAGTGAGAGGACTAGTGAGCAATTGGCACTCGTGCATACTGATGTGTGTGGGCCATTTTCCACGCCTGCCAGGGGTGGTTACGTCTACTTCATCACGTTTACTGATGATTTCAGTAGATATGGATTTGTATACCTTATGAAAGCCAAATCAGAATCCTTTGAAAAGTTCAAAGAATACAAGAATGAAGTAGAGAAGCAGCTTGGCAAAATTATTAAGGCTCTACGATCGGATCGTGGATGGGAATACTTGAGCCAAGAGTTTGACGACTATGTTAGAGAGTGTGGAATAATATTCCAACTCACTCCATCCGGATTGCCACATTGGAATGGGGTGTCTGAGCGGAGGAATCAAACTCTATTGGATATGGTTCGATCTATGATTTGTCAAAGTGATCTTCCATTACAATTTTGGGGCTACGCTCTACTATGTGCAACTTTCACCATTAATCGTGTCCCATCTAAATAAGTCATGAACATACCACATGAGATGTGGAGTAGGAGTCGTCCAACAGTGTCGTTCATGAAGATTTGGGGCTGCGATGTCTATGTAAAAAGTTTACAATCAGACAAGCTAGGGCCAAAGTAGGAACAAAGTGTTTGTTTATCAGTCCGACGTGTTTCTTGAAAGTGGATTTGTCTCTAAATCAGAAAGTGGGAGGACTGAAGAACTTGAAGAAATTTCAAGTACCACAAAGATCTGATCCTACTATGGAACATGAACAGGAACCACAAGCGGTTGTGGAGCAGCCTCTTCAAGTAACACAAGAACTTTGTAGATCTAGTAGAGTGCGCCAAGAGCCAGAGAGGTATTGGCTACTCGTGACTGAGTCTGGTGACACGTTGCTCATCGATGATGATCCTACTACCTATGGAGAGACCATAAAAGGGCCGGACTATCAAAAGTGGATTGAGTCCATGAGATCCGAGATGAAATCCATGTATACCAACAAAGTATGGACTTAAGTGGAACCACCCGAAGTGGCTCGGTGTTGGAATTGTGCCCTAGAGGCAATCTATTTCTTGTGACATTTATGGATTTACGATTCATTATGTTATCGGTATGGAGATATGATAACATGAATGAAGTCCTTAGAATATAAGTGTTATATTCTTAAATATCCCTAGTCGATTATAATGATTAATAGGACAATCATCTATTGCCTAGTATGGGGTTGGATTGATATGGAGATATCATGATCCAACACATGGGTATGCATTAGGGGCAATGGCATACTGGATTGACCCATCTCCGAGAAGGCTACATACAAGTTATGTAAAGTCACAAGTTCTTCTCGCGGTGCAATGGTGTTGTCATCCTTAGACTTGAAGTCACTAGATCATCTAGTTGTGGAATATTGTGATTTTGGTAGCGTCAAATGCTACACCGTAACTAGGTAGCTATAAAGGCGTGTACTGGATATAATAAGAAGTAGATATAATTTGTCCCTCCCACATAGCGGGAGCAAATATCCTAGGCCACTCGAGTGATAGTGCTTATAAAATGTCTGCCTAGACTCAAAAAAATAAATATATGATATCGATGTTATTTGCACGAAGAAGGCTATTCCCAGGATCGAGAAACTATGGATTGGATATACGAGTGTGACTTGTATGTCTCGTGTCCAATCAGGATATGGGGACAAAGGGATGAGACAACACTTGCACAAGGTTTGTCATGATGACTATTCTATTTGGTGGCTAGAATGGATGTCTTGCTAGAGGCCGCTACATATTAGTAAATTGTTACTACCAACTAAATAGAACCCATGGGGTCACACGCCATATAGGGGTGAAATAGACTTGGGAATTAATTAATTAATATGATTAATTAATTAGAAGGATCAAATCGCAACAACTTGCTAACTTAGTAGGACTAATATGCAAGTTGGACTAATCCATGTATAGACATGATTAGGATTTGCCAAGGTGGCCTAATTCATGTAGAGACATGATTATGATTAATTTGCAAAGATAACTAATCCATGTATGGACATGATTAGGACTAGTTTGCAAAAGGGACTAATCCTTATTTGAGTAGGATTAGGAGAGGGGTTCTTTATGTAGTAGGACAAGGAGTTGTTGGACTATATAACGAACACTCCTAGCTTATTTACTCTACACACACACATCTATATGATAGTGTAGAAGAGAATAAAGCAAGGAGAGAGAGCAAGTCCCAAAGGAAGGGCCGAACCCCCCTTGGGACCGCCCCCTTACCCGTCGGCCATGGAAGGGAGCCGCAACCTTGGTGCTCAATTGTTAATTGATTCCTTCTTCCTCTTCCATTCTTCCTAGCTAGCACAAGGAGTTGGAGGGTCTAGATATCACCTCTAGGCGTGGACCAACCGTAGAGACGTGACATAATTCACGTGACAAGTCATCACATGAGAAACCCTAAGGTGTGTAACTTGATTTCTTCCCTTACCATCGTTATGCCTCTTGTCCTCTGATCCTTGGAGGGTATTGAATGGATAAATTATATTTTTCCGCTGCGTATCCATGATCAAAACCCTACAATGGTATCAGAGCCTGGTTGTAGAGCATAAACGTGGTTTATGTGTTACGTTTTGATAGTTCTACACTTTAAAATTATTGTATATCGCGTAAAACAAGACAAATCAAGCATATGATGCAATTTGTCAATAATCAAACAAAACAAGACTTAGTTTTTGCATTGGATGCATGAATTAGTGAGTTTGAGAAATTTTAGGATCTTAGATCTAGTGTTTTGGCATCCTATGGAAAGAAGGAGTTCTTTTCAAACAAGGAAACAACCAAACTTGGGCACCAAGCAAGGGAGTTGTTTTGGAAACAACTCCCATGGCAGGTTCGGCCCCCCTAGGGGACCGCCCCTCCTTGCTTGCCGCCAAAGTAAGGGACGACCTAGGGGTCGGGGAAGCCCTATCCCACGGCCTAGCCGTGTGGGCTAGGGGCCGACCGGCCCTAGGACTTGGCGGTCCTCTTTTGGGGATCGGGCAGTTGGATTGTTGGGCCCCTTGGACCGTTTTAACCCTAGAAAATTCCTAAAATCAATTAAAATTGACCAAGCGCGTTAAAATTGGATTATAACTGCTTATGTGCAAATCTGATGGTGATTGGATATGGCCTTATGATGTGGTTTGGTGTGATTGTTTAATTTTGTGGTTTGGTTTACGACCTGCTAGCTGATCAATTTGTTGTAATAATTAATTAGGGTTTTATGGCCTGCGAGCCATTTTTTTCCTCAACTTAAGAGATTTATTTTATTTAGTAAGTTTTTATCTAGTGCTAGTTAGAATAGATTGTTAGCCAAGATTGAAGAAAAGAAGCCCAAAGCCAAAGGAAGCCACAAAAGATGGAGCATGGAGCATTCACATGACTATGAAGGATGAACAAAAAGATGAAAATGCATGGAGATGTGTTTGCTTTTAGGGTTCATAGATAATTCCATTGGTTTGGAATTATCTTAGTCTAGAAAAGGCCATATCCACATCACGTTTTATTTTATTTTTTGGTTGTTTATTATATTGTCTTATTATTTTGTGGTTGGTGTATGAATGATTTATGCGATTAGGATAATAAGATAATTAGACAACCCGGATCTATTATTTGGAGTGGTGCCCAAACTCAAATATATAGATCAAGTTGATATGGATCAACAAAAACAAATTGAAATTGAATTTTAAAATCCCTCAAAATTAAAATATTGCGTTTTGTCTTCTCCTTATTTAAACACTCGTCATAATCATGATTTCCCAAGATCGTGCGTGCCAAAGCATGGAGACTTGGTTATTAATGATGTGGTGCGATGGCACACCTCGTGTGCAATTGTTTAAGTAAGAGGTTGGGCGCAACTAGGTGTTTAATAGGATTAAAACCTAGAGACAACAAATTGGGATTATCCATAAAGATGGATAAATAAGGAGTTATTTTCCCAATTGAACCAAGAGTTGCATGGGATGCAATTGGAATTGTTCCTACCTAAATGCAGTCAATTTTTGGGTGACTTGCCAAAGCAAGCTCAAAAGTAGATGAAACTTGGATCTTGGCCCACTAGAAAAATATAATGATATTTTCCGCATTAATATCTTGAGGGTTATTAATCCGTAGAAAAATAGTGGGAGCTATTTTTAACAATTTAAGTCCTTGTTAAATATAGTTAAAACATCACAAACTTTGCATAATCCCACTATGTTGAATACCCATGACATTAAACAAAAAAAACGCGACTTTATCTATTTTCTAGACTGGTATAAAATTGAGAATTGTTCTCAAATAAAAGAGAATTTGTTGTACTTCGTAGAACATAAAGTTCTCTTCCACCGACTACGAAAACACACTAAGATCTATGAAAGGAACACCAAAGAATGGTTCTTTGGTTATGACTTGCCTCATGTTAGCTTCCATGAACTCTGATCTTTGGAAGCAAGAAGAGAGACAAGGAGAAGTATGATATGATCATACATTGAAAGAAGCTCTTTCAAAAGAGCGAGCTAGAAATGAAAGGTTTGAAGTGTTGCTCCACTTTGCGCTATGCAAATAAGCTAATTCAATATGATTGAAACATTAGTGAATGGGCATTATCTATAAGATAGATAAAGAATAAACGATTATCAACCCAAGTGGACCAAGAATTGCATTGGATGCAATTATAGTTTTGTTCAAAAGATATTTACTCAATATGATTGAAAATCACTAAACAAAACACTCATAATGGGCATGGGCAAAGCTATTAATGGTTAACAGCATGGTTAAGGGAAAATGGTTTGCGCTGACCCCATGGTATAAATCAAGCTTGTTGCTAAAACCAAGTTGCCTCGAAGTCCCATAGGTGGACTAGAGGAAGAGAGACTACTCAAAGTACCTGGAAGTAAGTATTAAAGGAATTATGAATTCCAATTTGGGTATTTTTGTTATAGAAATCAATGTGTCTATCTCATCATCATGGGTATATGATACTACATGAGGATCTCACATTTATAGAAATGTGGAGGATCTCAAGAGATGAAGACAATTGGATAAGGAAGAAATAATCCTACACGTGGGGCAATAAAGCAAGGAGTTGCTAAATTAGCCTTAGGGAATTATTTCTACCTTTATGAAATTTTTCATGAATTAGACAAAAGTGATTATGTCCCTGCTATGAGTAGGATCATTATCATAATTTCTTGTTTTGGACAAGAAAGCTCTCTATCATAATAAAGGACAAATGTTGTTCCATTTATTCTGATATACATTATTGTAATGCAAATTTGTCTAAGTGGATTGTAAATCATCGATCATGATAATTTCATCTATAACAATAATACCAAGAGGTTTGCATATAATGATATGAATTTCGCTTTTCTTTAGTATTATTGTTTAGGCCACATGAATGAGATACACATATCTAGAAACTCCATATCGATGGATTTTTGGAACTCATTTGATTATTGAATCACATGAGACATGTAAGACTTATTTATAAGGCAAGGATATGATCTTTTGGGAATCATACATATTGATGTATGTAGGCCACTAAGCACAAATACTAAAGATAGTTTTCAGTACTTCATCATATTTACTGATGGGATCAAAGAAATATGTATTTGTACATCTTATGAAGAAACAAATCAGAATTCTTTGAATTTTTCAAATAATTCAGTAATGAAGTAGAGAACCAGCTTGGCAAAAGTATTAGGGCTCTACGATTGGACCGTAGAGGAGAGTACTTGAGCCAAGAGTTTTACAAGAATCTATGGGAGTGTTGGATATGATCCAAAACTCGCTCCACCTAGCACGCCACATGGGTTTGGCGTGTCTAAGAGTAGAGTTCGGACCTTGTTGGAAACGGTTCGGTCCATGATGAGTCAAACAAAACTTCCAGTTTACTTTTGGGACTATGTTCTAATTATAGCAAATTTCGCCCTTAACCTTGTTCCATCAAAACAGATTATGAAAAACACAATATGAGATATGGACTAGGAAGTATCCTAGAATGTCATTCATAAAGATTTGGGGTTATGAATTTTATGTAAAAGAGTTTACAAATAAACTTGGACCCAAGTCGGATTAAACTTTTGTGGGATATCCTCAAAACGATATTATTTCAACAACCCAATCAAGAACAAACTGTTTGTTGCTCGAACCACAGTGTTTCTAGGTAGAGATTGTCTCTAAGAGAAACAGTGGAGGACAGTAGAACTTGAAGAAGTTCAAGAACCACAACAGAACATTGATCCTTTTGATGGAACATGAGCAGGATCACAAGATGTAGTGGACCAACCTACGCATATGACACAAACCTCATAGGTCAGGTAGGATATATCGAGGGACTAGAGAAATAAGGATTTCTCGTAACCCATGATATATTGTTCATAAAGATGAGCCTACAACCTATGAGATGGCCACATGTGGCCATACTCTCAGAAATGGCTTGGAGCCATGGGATACAAAATGGAATCCATGTATACCAACAAAATATGGACTTTGATGGAACCACGAAAAAGGTGCAAGTGGGTTATGAAGAAACCAACATGGATGGTAATATCATTACCTTTAAGGGATAATTGGTTGGGTAAGGATTTCCTGTGAGTTCACAGTATAGACTATGACGAAATATTTCCCAGTTGTGATGCTTAAATCCATTCACATCTTGCTTGTAGCAATCTTTCTATAGATTGAGTCAAGCTTCTTGGAGTTGAATTCTTCGAATTAAAGGTGCAATCAAAGGAGTTTGGTTCCATCAAAATTGAAGATGAGACTTGTGTTTACAAGAAGGTTAGTGGGAGCATAATTATGTTTCTAGTCTTGTATGTGCAGACATACTAATCATTGGGAATAATGTCCCTACTTGGCAATCTTACGTAGATTGACTAGGTAATTAATGTTTAATGATAGACTTAGGCGAAGGAACCTATGAAGATATAGGGAGATAGATGAATATGGTAATGCGGCTTAAGTCATAGTACATAAATTGACAAAGGTGTTGAAATGGTTCAACATGTATAGAATATGGATTCTACCTATGTCACATGGAGTTGGTCTTTTGAAGACTATTGTCTTTCCAATTAGATTGGAAAGGGACTGTATGAATAAGATTCATGAGATACGCCATGTTATGTACTAGGCCAGTTGTGTCATATGGCATGACACAAAGATACCAGTGAAATCCGGGTGAGAGTCACTGGATAAATTATCAAGATTATCCTTTAGTACTTGAGAAGCACTAAGGATGAATTCTTGATAAATGGAGGATAGGAAGAGTTTGCTCTAAGGGGTTACAGTGATGCGAACTTCAAATCTAACGAAGAAGATTTCAGATTATAAGTCGAGTTCTATGTTTTTCCCTAGTGGGAGCGGCTGTGAACTGGAAAGGTTCCAGGCAAGATTCATTCACTGGTTCTAACATAGAGGGCTGAGTAAATTATTGCATGAGATGCACTTACTCAGAATATTCAATCTCAATCAAATTGTTGATGGAGGAGATGTGAATACTTGCAAGGTACCAGCAGATGTCTCGCCCCTATGCAGTGTAAGCGTGGAGGGCCGGGCCAAATCAATAGGCATATGATGCAGGAGATTGACTCTAGTGCAAGTGGTTACGTCTACTTCATCACGTTTACTGAAGATTTCAGTAGATATGGATTTGTATACCTTATGAAAGCCAAATCTGAATAATTTGAAAATTTCAAAGAATACAAGAATGAAGTAGAGAAGCAGCTTGGAAAAAGTATTAAGGCTGTACGATCGGATCGTGGATGGGAATACTTGAGCCAAGAGTTTAAAGACTATGTTAGAGAGTGTGGGATAATATTCCAACTCACTCCATCAGGAACGCCATATTGGAATGGGGTGTCCAAGCGGAGGAATCAAACTCTATTGGATATGGTTCGATCTATGATTTGTCAAAGTGATCTTCCATTATAATTTTGGGGCTACGCTCTACTATGTGCAGCTTTTACCATTAATCGTGTTCCATCTAAATTAGTCATGAAGATACCACATGAGATGTGGAGTGGGAGTCGTCCCATAGTGTCGTTCATGAAGATTTGGGGCTGCGATGTCTATGTAAAAAGTTTACAATCAGACAAGCTAGGGCCTAAGTCGGAAAAATGCAAGTTCTTCGGATACCCTAAGGAAACCAATGGATATTATTTATACAATCCAATTGAGAAAAAAGTGTTTGTTTCTCAGTCCGAGTGTTTCTTGAAGGTGGATTTGTCTCTAAATCAGAAAGTGGGAGGACTGTAGAACTTGAAGAAATTTCAAGTACCACAAAGCTTTGATCCTAATATGGAAAATGAACAAGAACCACAAGAGGTTGTGTAGCAGCCTCTTCAAGTAACACAAGAACTTCGTAGATCTAGTAGAGTGCGCCAAGAGCCAGAGAGGTATTGGCTACTCGTGACTGAGTCTGGTGACACGTTGCTCATAGATGATGAGCCTACTACCTATGGAGAGACCATAAAAGGGCCGGACTATCAAAAGTGGCTTGAGGCCATGAGATCCGAGATGGAATCCATGTATACCAACAAAGTATGGACTTAAGTGGAACCACCTGAAGTGGCTCGGTGTTGGAATTGTGCCCTAGAGGCAATCTATTTCTTGTGACATTTATGGATTTACGATTCATTATGTTATCGGTATGGAGATATGA
The DNA here is from genome assembly GCA_023055425.1 of Linanthus parryae. Lineage (NCBI taxonomy): Eukaryota > Viridiplantae > Streptophyta > Magnoliopsida > Ericales > Polemoniaceae > Linanthus > Linanthus parryae. The sequence goes on from JALGPY010000010.1 coordinate 23,243,939, forward strand.
TAACATGAATGAAGTCCTTATAATATAAGTGTTATATTCTTAAATATCCCTAGTCGATTATAATGATTAATAGGACAATCATCTATAGACTAGTATGGGGTTGGATTGATATGGAGATATCATGATCCAACACATGGGTATGCATTAGGGGCAATGGCATACTGGATTGACAAATCTCCGAGAAGGCTACATACAAGTTATGTAAAGTCACAAGTTCTTCTCGCGGTGCAATGGTGTTGTCATCCTTAGACTTGAAGTGACTAGATCATCTAGTTGTGGAATATTGTGATTTTGGTACCGTCAAGTGCTACACCGTAACTGGGTAGCTATAAAGGCGTGTACTAAATACAATAAGAATAAAGCTGAGAGATCGTAGTAGACGTAGATAGAATTTTTCCCTCCCACATAACGGGAGCAAATATCCTAGGCCACTCGAGGGATAGTGCTCATAAAATATCTTGCGAGACTCAAATAAATCAATACATGATATTGATGTTATTTGCACTAATAAGGCTATTCCCAGGATCGAGAATCTATGGATTGGATATACGAGTGTGACTTGTATGTCTCGTGTCCAATTCGGATATGGGGACAAAGGGATGAGACAATACTTTCACAAGGTTTGTCATGATGACTATTCTATTTTTTGGCTAGAAAGGATGTCTTGCTAGAGGCCGCTTCATATTAGTAAACTGTTACTGCCAACTAAATAGAACCTATGGGGTCACACGCCATATAGGGGTGAAATAGACTTGGGATTTAATTAATTAATATGATTAATTAATTAGAAGGATCAAATCGCAACAACTTGCTAATTTAGTAGGACTAATACGCAAGTTGGACTAATCCATGTATAGACATGATTAGGATTTGCCAAGGTGGCCTAATTCATGTAGAGACATGATAAGGATTAATTTGCAAAGATAACTAATCCATGTATGGACATGATTATGACTAGTTTGCAAAAGGGACTAATCCTTATTTGAGTAGTATTAGGAGAGGGGTTCTTTATGTAATAGGACAAGGAGCAATTGGACTATATAAAGAACACTCCTGACTTATTTTCTCTACACACATATATATGATAGAATAGGAGAGAATAAAGCAAGGAGAGAGAGCAAGTCCCAAGCAAGAGCCAAACCCCCCTTGGGACCGCCCCCTACCCGTCGACCATGAAAGGGAGCCGCCACCATGGTGCTCCATTGTTGATTGATTCCTTCTTCCTCTTCCATTCTTCATAGCTAGCACAAGGAGTTGGAGGATCTAGATCTCACCTCTAGGCGTGGATCAACCGTAGAGATTTGACACAATTCACGTGACAAGTCATCACAGGAGAAACCCTAAGGTGTGTAACTTGATTTCTTCCCTTACCATCGTTATGTCTCTTGTCATGTGATCCTTGCAGGGTACTGAATGGATAAATTATATTTTTCCGCTGCGTATCCATGATCAAAACCCTACACTCGGCCCATAGGGTGCAAGTGAGACTTCAAGAAGACGATCGACATGGATGGTAATGTGATTACCTGTAAGGGCCGGTTGGTGACAAAAGGATTCAGACAGATTAATGGTATAGACTATGATGAAACCTTTTCACCAGTCGCAATGACCAAATCCATCCGAATCTTACTTCCTATTGCAGCTTACTACGACTATGAGATTTGGCGGATGGATGTCAAAACAACATTCCTGTATGGGAATCTCCCCGAAGACGTGTACATGACACAATGACACGATACAACCACAAGTGTACGACTGTCGCGTCTAGTAATATGCGTTAAATCTGGGTTTGTCGAACTCAAAGGACTTCTTGTGAAAGAATTACGATGATTAACTTTAACTTGGCCAAACAAGCACCTATGCTTTGAAGATTCCTCAACCAAAGCCTATATTCAAACTCTTGTACCTGATTCCTCTAGCCTGCTCAAGTTCAAATAAGAATTATGTTCTTGTGGTCTACTCTTAGTTCTAGCTAACTAGCAAGATTTCTCAACCCTAGATACGGCTAGTGAAAGATTCAAGCTCAAGCAATAAATATTGATTCCTCTAATAATTATCACCTAGACAAAAACGAAAGATAGAATTACGTGTATGAATCAAGCATAACTAAGCATAAACATCCAATTAAGCTAATAAGCATGAAGCATTATCCATAAATCACCAAAATATGGTGTTCAAAACCTAGCTCCCTAGGAGATATCCCGAATAAAAGATTTAGCTACTAAAACACATGATCAAAGTAAAAAAATTATTGATCATCAACAAAAAGTAGAGAAGAGAAGAGAATAGAAAATCAATCGATGGTCTCCAAGCTCCCAAGAAATCTCCTCTTCTCTCCACTGGCGTACCCTAGATCAATGATAGCCCTAGGTCGTTGTTTATAATCAAAACACGTTCCTATCTTTTTAATTTTTACGAAATAGCACTTTTACCCCCTTTGTCATGCGTCAGATCTATTTTTGTGATATTGTGATCACATTTTGTGATCATAGGAGCTCCTTTCGTAGTTGTAGAATCACGTTGATCCTCTATGTGGTCTTGCACTTGATCTTGTGATCATAGGATCACCTTTTTTTATTTTAGGATCACGTTGATCTTCCATGTGGTCTTACACTTGATCTTGTGATCACAATTTGTGATCCTCTACTTCAAGCGAGTTGCTTCTTTTCACTCCTCTTGGAATTTTGTCTAAGTCTTTTTTTCCTCTTAGATTGTACTCTCCTTCTTCCATTCTCTCATGCACTCCTTGAGTTTCTTTATTTCTGAAGTTCACTTCCGCTCCAAAATCTGCACTCCTAGCATCCGGGACCTGATATCCACAACACAAACAAATACCGGAAGATCAAATGCGACAAATAAAGCATAAAACACGCATAAAACGCCCGGATTACACCATGAAGTCCAAATACTCAAGTATGCTCAAAACATATAAGAATTTGTCAATTTCTCATGTAAATCTCTCTAAACACAAACAAAACGGTGGTGAATCCTATAAGAATATAACTCATAATGTGGAGTTATCAAATAGCCCCACACTTACCATTTGCGCATCCTGAGCAAAGTCTCATCTATGCATTTAATTGTCTACTAGCCGACACGACTCAAACAACTCTAACACGACTCACGACACAACTAATGCATCAAGATGATGCAATGCAAATCTAGAATCGATCTTAAACACCTAAAAGCTCTTAACTTCTTTCTTTTTGTGAAATCAGGCAATTTCAATAACATAGACTGATGCTCATGGATGATGAAAAAATTAGATATGAGGTGTGAAGCGCAACTAAACTCGACAACAAGTAAATCCTCATAGTTAGTATAGAAAGCTTAACTTTACTATCAAGAATGAACTACCTCTTCATGTGTGCTGATAAAAAGAAGAGGCTAATCAAGGCTAATCCACGTTCATAGTTCGAGCTCCTATTCCGCTAACGGTCAAATATGATGAGGCTTAGGGACAAAAGCGATATAACTTCTATGAAGCAGAGAATCCTAAAACCGTCACATAATCTCACAAAACCTCATATGTCAGACACCCTCACCTTGATGATAGGAATCCACAACCCGAATCTCACCGACTCCGGCCCTCAATCCCCTCAAACCCGGTACATGATGTCAATCCCGTGTCCATCAAAGCGAATGATATGCAAAAATCATCTTTGTCTTTAATTTGGAACTAGGAACTTTCACCACTCGTTTTCCGATAAGCACAACTGTATTCTTTCTTTATTCCTATCCTTTTTTTTTCTCTCTTTTCTTTTTTTCTATTTTCTCTCTTTTTTTTTTTCTTTCTTTCTCTCAATCAAATATAATTACAATCAAATAAATATGAGTGGTCCTCCTTCAAGAATCAACTAGTATAATAGTGTCATGGAAAGGAAATAAAAAAACCATGAATGTATATCACAATAATAATACATCTCGCCTAACTCCATGAAGCGCGATGCCACAAACCGTCAAGGTCAAAGCGTGTATGGTGGTGGAGTCGTCAATGCACAATCTCTATGTCCGTAGTCAAATGTCGACACCCCCACACTAGAGTGCAGTCATATCCCCCTCTCAAGTAGTCAAATAAGATATATGTCAGGTGCCTAATCCAACTAAACCTCCTACACCAAGATGATAGAAATCCGGTACCTAGCACGTTCAACCAATCAAGAACAACCAATCCCATTTTTGTGCGGATTAGACGTCACGCACTTAGGCTCTCCAATACTGTGTCCATGGTGTAATGACATGGTACACCGCCACACTGTAGTGTGCTGGCTGACTCACTCACCCTCACATCCCCTCGTAGATATCAAATGAAGCATATCCGATCTTCAGCACTAACAGAAGTATGTAATTACTCACTCCCTCAACTAACCCTCTATACTACTGCTCCCTCGTGACGCTTTAGAAAGGTAACTCTTAACGATATATGATTAAGGCGAAGAATCGTCTCCCTAGGTCATATAGGCTAAAAATAAATCCAAGGATCAATTAGGGTTTACTAGTGGTCCTACAAGGTAAGATCTAAAAAGCAGTGAGTGCTCTAATACACATCCTCGCACAGCTATTCTGTGTGTCACTACAAGGCGTGCTGGAGACTACCTAAGACGGACAAAATGAACATTCGGCTTGTTTAGCAAACACCAAGATTAACTCTGGTAGAAAAAAACAACACACACTTTCGATTTTGAAATTGCACTTAGTTTGAAAGTAGGTAGGCATTCACGTAATGAGATTCTCTCAATACTTACCAGGGGGAACTAAAAATTGTACATCCTCGGTCAAAATTCACACCCTATGCCTAAAGTTTTCACATCTCACTATGTCAACCAAGCCTAAGCTTCTTTCAATTGCCTTTTCTCAAAAAAAATTATTTTGTTTTTAAATTTTTCATAAGTCTTAACTCTACATGCAAGGCTTTGACACGAAAAAAAATGGACGCTACACAATTCAAATCTTTTGTGGGTAGACTCAATTATTTAAAAGTGCAAACAATATCGAAATCTATACTACACAATACGACAATATATGTAAGAACATGACACTAACCACAACACTGACTCACAATACTATTTAAACACATCCTACCTGTAACTGGCTATGCAAGACACATTTTGCTAGCAAACAGATAAATCACCCCCACAGTGAATGCTTCGTTGTCCTCAACGAAGTTAGAGATTAAACAAGAGAACTCAGCAATCAAATGTGTAGGCCATAGATGAGATGGAGCCTGACATATACAAAGAAACACATAATTTTAGCCAAAGGAAGAAATACTCACAACCGCCTCAAGGGCGGGGACAAAATCCACTTGTTCGACAAAATCCCAAGTATAGGATATCGTCTCATGTAATAATGCGGTAAGTCCGGAGTCTAATCCACAAGGAGAGGAAGGTTAGATAATAACTTACTATCACTAGAGTAAGCGACTAACTAAGCAAGTAACAAATTCTCTCAATGGCTTTAGAGCTTGCCAAGCTATCAATTCCACCACAAAATGTGATGGAGCAAGTTTAGAGTACGATTTAGAGAACAAAGTAAATGACTACTAAAGCGACAATTCAAGAAACTAAGTGAAACAACAAGTAATAAGTGGCTAGGGATCATCGGTTTCTCTAGTGACCAATCCTCCTATTATATTCAAGCCCGATTCTCAATTCGCATGTGTCAATCCACGAGAAAAGTATCTCAAGAAGTGATTGCTCATCGCAATCCAACTCGCGACAAGAGAAGTGTGTAAATCCAACACGCTAATCAAGCACTAAAGAGGCTATTCAAATGATATTCTCCAAATTTCAAGTGTTTCAAGCATCAACCATATGTAAACACACATAGATGTTTCCACATGAAAGATCAAGCAACAAATGAGATTTGTAAATTCTCACTCAAATCACCTAACTAGAACTCGATTTCTCTAAGATAGGATTGACGAGTTCCTCTCACTCAAATGAAACTTAAAATCAAATACGTCAAAAGTATTAGCACATCTACCTATTCAATGCATGAAATACTTCAACAAGAGAAATCCAAACATTGCACTAAGCACTCAAGTGAACCCAATTCAAACAATTCATCCTTGAAGTTCAACTTCGATCAATAGAGAGATTTAGACACTAGATAGTCCCAAATTACCCAAGCAAGTGAATTAGCTAAACATTATAAGAAATTCAAGAGAGACTGAGAGAAATTTACTTTCAATAATCAAAACTTGAATCACAATTGATGTCATACACTTGTTTTTGCCAATTCAACCTCAACACTTGATAAAAACTACAAGCAAAAGAGCCAAAAAACAAGCTAAACTATCAACTAATGAAGAACAACCCTAACAAGCTACTGCTTCTGCTGCTGCTACAGTAAGAACTCAGCAGCAGCAAAGCATACACAGTGCTAAAGAACAGAGCACGAAACAGAGCTCAAGAGTAGCTCAAGAAACAGCCCCAAAATCGTCCAGAAACGATCTGAAAATGCAACCCCTCTCTCCCTCTCTTCCTCTTTCTCTGTTCTAGCTCAAGAACCCAAATCTGGGCGAAATCGGAGAGGGAGAGAGGAGCAAGAAAACCCAAAACAGAGCAGCTTTTTGCCGACGGGTCAGAGAAGAGTCCCAAAATTTCTTTTTCCTTGGTTTATATAGACTTCAGAGATGTGTTTCGTAGCCTCCAAGGATCAGTCTATGCCCTCCAATTGAACCAATTCATCCTCTATCGTTGATTTGAACTTCTTCCCCAACAACCCTAGCTTTTGGGGCTTTCTTTGTTACTTCGTTTTGGGCCGAATATAAACGTGCAATGGGTAGGAGATGGGCTGGGGATCGTTTTGGTACCGGTCTTGCTTGATTTGGTGAAGAAACGAGGTCGGGGTGGCCTTCGAAGAAGCTTCGAGCGACAATAATGGTGGAGCTCTGTTTTCCGTGTATTTCAGCGACGGGGAGAGAGAAGGTAGGAGCTGTTGCTGAGTTGTTTCGGTGCAATTGCACCCGGCTCCCCCCTAGTTGCTGAATTCTTTTAAAATACCCCCGTTTCATCTTTAAACATTTTGGAAAATTGCAGAAACACCCCAAGTCCGTTAAAAACCCTTCAAAATAGCCATAAAAAGGTTTAGACACTTACACTTAAGCCCCACTTCCGTTAAAAACATATCTTTTTGGCCCTTCACCTTCACTTTTGACTTCTAGATCTTCAATAATGACCCCAATTCTTCTCTTGTCTTTTCAAATAGGCCCTTAAATCTTCAACTATTATTCAAATTAGGTCCTCCAAGTCCCTTCTTCATGGCTCTTGAGCCGCAAATCCTCTTCAAATTCATCGTTTAAGCTTCCCCTAGCTAGCCTCTTGTGTTTTAAAGCACGTCTTCGCCTACAAAATAAGATAAAAACAACCAAAACTACAAAGACAAGCATAAGTCTAGAATGAGAGATAAAATAGCTAAATTACACATATTAGCAAGTTATGAAGAGTTCATTAACATACTAAAACATGCAATTTTATGTCGTTAACACACCCCCCAACTAGCCTTTTGCTCGTCCTCGAGCAAAGCGAGCGATAAGAGAAGTAATCTAGTTAGGAACCAATAATGAGAGACACACACTCACTAGACAAGGCTTGACTCAATCCTAAACTAGACTCAAATATTTACAAACACACACACACATTATCTATCCTAAGTGAGAACTCAAAGAAAATAAAATCCTAAAGATTACTAGCTAATTTTAATTTTTTTGTGGGGGAAAAAGAAGAATGCACAAATGTCCCCTCAAATAAATTCTCAAAGTCCAAGAAGATAGAGTAAGAAGCCTATGGACGTCTAAGCATATACTCATACAAATGTGGGCAGTGTTTGGTAGAAGGTGACTCATGCAAACCACAAAACCTGTTAAATTAAGTCCAATTTGCGAGAAAGTATGCCTTCAAAAATAAGGATCACATGAAACTAGACATTCTCATACTTATTCAAAAGCACCCATGTAGGATGGACTTCCAAAGCTTTGAACAAAAAATTTCAAGAAGGAGAGATGTGGTTGTGGGCTTGTATGATCCTTTTGTGGACTTTTGGGAGGTGGTGTGATTAGTCATAATTTCATTTTTTTTCGAGATTTATAGCATTGGCACATTTGTTTTCACCTCCAATCCAAGGCTCTCCAAGACCCACAACAAAACAGATGAATATACAAGCGAGTGGGATTTTTAAGCTAAACCAAGGGAGCTATCTAGGTGGTGACGTAACATTATCCCCGGACACCCCTCTATTTCTTAGACATCGCTTGGGGTGTCATTGGTAACCACCACTCCAATGGGCTAAAAGTTTCCACCGCAAAAACGAATAGAGTAAAATATTTTTTTGAAATTCAAATAGCTTTAGAAAATGCAACCTTTATCAAAAGTAGAAAGACGTCAAAGTTTATGTGATCATCTTAGCTTGAAGGACTTAAACATGAAACGTAAATTCAGTGTGTCGCTTTGTGAGAACGCATGATATCGCGGAATGTAGGGTATTGGTGTAGATGTATTGAGTATAAGCAAAGAATTATTTTATAAAACAAAAAAAGAACATGGACTAAGAGATTTCATTATTTGAAAACATCTAGCTTTCCAAAATTCCCCTGTTCACTTTTTCTCTTTTTTTTTTCTCTATTTTTTTTTCAAATAAGAGACTCAACTACAACTTTCTAAGACTCAATAAAGCTATCAAATAAAAAAATAAAATCTATACTCAAGATGAAAGGTTAAAATAATTAAAACTACCAAAGAAAGAGAAAAAAGAAAAATCTAAGGTTTGACACGGGAAAAGAGTGATGCTTCTCATGAAAGGTTCACACACATTTTTTCAAAAAAATTTAATTTTTTAATTTTTATGATTTTTTCAAATTTTTCATTTTTTTGTATTTTTCAAGTAAATCACTAATGGAGAAAAATCATGCTAGTAACAATTTAAGCAAGAAATAAAATCTACTTCCCACCCCCCAACTAAAATGTCACATTGTCCTCAATGTGTAAGAACAATGGAAGAGCATACAAATTCATATAAGAGATAAGGGATAGATAGACCTCATTTTAGCTTTCTTCGCCACCAAGCACAAGTCCTCCTCCAAGAGCAACCTACAAAATGTTCATAGAAAAGAAAAAAAATGCAAGAAATAGAGATAAACTAATTTATTTATTCACAACTAGGGAGGTGGAACAAAGAAATGATGCTATCCCACCCCCTATCTTGGAAATTTATTTCCATGCCATGCCCCTACTTCATTCTTAGAAAAGTACTTCTCCTTTAAAAAGTCTGATTCATCAATTAGAATAGATAGGAGAAGTAGGGGCAAGACACAAAAGATGAATAAGAGATGCAAACAAAATCTAACAATTAATCTAGAGCAAGTGTTCATGTCATGCGTCATCTTAAGAAATGGATTTGAAATCCTCAAATGAATTGAATCATAGAATGGGTCTTCATAAGTTGTCAAATTTTTACTTGAAATCAAAACTTGAGAGATGGTGGCAACTTGTGAATCCTCAATCTCATCAGTTTTAAATAAGTCATATGAATTTGGTTTGGGGCTTCAAAAGTGGGAATTAAAATAGTTTGAGAACTTGAAGCCTCATCCAAACCCTTAGGCACATCTTCCAAAATGATAGAATCCAAGGGAGCATTCAAATAAAATTCAATTTCGTCACAAATACGAGTATAGCTCCCCGGATCTTCATTAGACATGTCAATACTAACCAGAGTACCTCCCAATAAAACTTCAATTTCGTCACAATCAAGATCATAGGAATTTCGGTAAGTACTAGGCTCTTGTAGAGCACAAGACAAGTTTACATTCCCTTCACTAGTTGTAGCATCGAATTTGACCTCTAACTCATCACATGAGTGGTTTTCATTTTGCGACTCCTCCTCACAAGTGTCACTATGTGAGTCATCCAAAATGACTTCACTCATGTCATGGGTTGAAGAGTCATCATCAAAAACATCAATTTCACTACCAACATCACTATCACATGCTTCTTTAGAATGTGCAAATGAGAAATTAATACAATCACCTATCCTAGTGGCAACAACTCCATCATCAAACACATCATCCAAAATTTGATCTTGAGCAAGCTCGTGATGTGTGTGAATAGGAAGTTGAGACTCATATGATGGCGAGTCTTGTGAAAAGTGAGTACTTTATGCAAGAGACTCATCATCTTGAGATTGTGAATTTAAGGATTCAACTTTGTCAACCAAGTGAGAAAATGATTATACTTCTCTAAATGAACCTTCAAGTCTACTTTGTGATTCTCTTAGTTCTCTTATTGAATCTCTTAATTCTTTTGCGCCTTGGAGATATTTTTGAAATGTCTCCTCTAGAGAATCACTTATAGGCCTCTCTAGTTCCTCATTCACAAGTGATTCCATCTCAAAATGATTAACTTCTCTTGATTCACACATCATATCATTATATTGATAAGTGCGAGAATCATGAGAGTTCAAAAACATGAAAGTGTTTGAGGGAGGTGATTGTGCACAAGAAGCATGAGATGTGCAATCTAGTTTCCTAATATCATGCCAAGAATAATCATTCTTAGAAAAATAATCACCATTTTTAATAGCACGTTCACTTTTGGAACGCATTGATTCCTTGTAATGATTTTCATGTCTAGTAAATGCATGATAGTAAGGATATGAAGGAATGTTATGCCGCCTCTCACCAAAATTAACATATTCATGACACATTTTTTTTTCAAGCAAGTGGATGAGAGGTACTTGATGAATTTCACAAGCCCTCTTGAATCTCACAAGCTTAAGTAACCACAAGCAACTAGAGAAAATGTCAAGAAAAATACTAAGAAAGGAAAGAAAATCAAATCTAAAGCCTAGCCTCTCCCCGGCAACGGCGCCAAAAACTTGTTCGACAAAATCCCAAGTATAGGATATCAGCTCAAGTAATAATCCGGTAAGTCCGGAGTCAAATCCACAAGGAGAGGAAGGTTATATAATAACTTACTATCACTAGAGTAAGCGACTAACTAAGAAAGTAACAAATTCTCTCAATGGCTTTAGAGCTTGCCAAGCTATCAAATCCACCACAAAATGTGATGGAGCAAGTTTAGAGTACGATTTAGAGAACAAAGTAAATGACTACTAAAGCGACAATTCAAGAAACTAAGTGAAACAACAAGTAATGAGGGGCTAGGGATCATCGGTTTCTCTAGTGACCAATCCTCCTATTATATTCAAGCCCGATTCTCAATTCGCATGTGTCAATCCACGAGAAAAGTATCTCAAGAAGTGATTGCTCATCGCAATCCAACTCGCGACAAGAGAAGTGTGTAAATCCAACACGCTAATCAAGCACTAAAGAGGCTATTCAAATGAGATTCTCCAAATTTCAAGTGTTTCAAGCATCATCCATATGTAAACACACATAGATGTTTCCACATGAAATATCAAGCAACAAATGAGATTTGTAAATTCTCACTCAAATCACCTAACTAGAACTCGATTTCTCTAAGTTAGGATTGACGAGTTCCTCTCACTCAAATGCAACTTAAAATCAAACACGTCAAAAGTATTAGCACATCTACCTATTCAATGCATGAAATACTTCAACAAGAGAAATCCATACATTGCACTAAGCACTCAAGTGAACCCAATTCAACCAATTCATCCTTGAAGTTCAACTTCGATCAATAGAGAGATTTAGACACTAGATAGTCCCAAATCACCCAAGCAAGTGAATTAGCTAAACATTATAAGAAATTAAAGAGAGATTGAGAGAAATTTACTTTCAATAATCAAAACTTGAATCACAATTGATGTCATACACTTTTTTTGCCAATTCAACCTCAACACTTGATAAAAACTACAAGCAAAAGAGCCAAAACACAAGCTAAACTATCAACTAATGAAGAACAACCCTAACAAGCTACTGCTTCTGCTGCTGCTACAGCAAGAACTCAGCAGCAGCAAAGCATACACAGTGCTAAAGAACAGAGCACGAAACAGAGCTCAAGAACAGCTCAAGAAACAGCCCCAAAATCGTCCAGAAACGATCTGAAAATGCAACCCCTCTCTCCCTCTCTTCCTCTTTCTCTGTTCTAGCTCAAGAACCCAAATCTGGGCGAAATCGGAGAGGGAGAGAGGAGCAAGAAAACCCAAAACAGAGCAGCTTTTTGCCGACGGGTCAGAGAAGAGTCCCAAAATTTCTTTTGCCTTGGTTTATATAGACTTCAGAGATGTGTTTCGTAGCCTCCAAGGATCAGTCTATGCCCTCCAATTGAACCAATTCATCCTCTATCGTTGATTTCAACTTCTTCCCCAAGAACCCTAGCTTTTGGGGCTTTCTTTTGTTACTTCGTTTTGGGCCGAATATAAAGGTGCAATGGGTAGGAGATGGGCTTGGGATCGTTTTGGTACCGGTCTTGCTTGATTTGGTGAAGAAACGAGGCCGGGGTGGCCTTCGAAGAAGCTTCGAGCGACAACAATGGTGGAGCTCTGTTTTTCCGTGTATTTCAGCGACGGGGAGAGAGAAGGTAGGCGCTGGTGCTGAGTTGTTTCGGTGCAATTGCACCCGGCTCCCCCCTAGTTGGTGAATTCTTTTAAAATACCCCTGTTTTATCTTTAAACATTTTGGAAAATTGCAGAAACACCCCAAGTCCGTTAAAAACCCTTAAAAATAGCCATTAAAAGGTTTAGACACTTGCACTTAAGCCCCACTTCCGTTAAAAACATATCTTTTTGGTCCTTGACCTTCACTTTTGACTTCTAGATCTTCAATAATGACCCCAATTCTTCTCTTGTCTTCTCAAATAGGCCCTTAAATCTTCAACTATTCTTCAAATTAGGTCCTCCAAGTCCCTTCTTCATGGATCTTGAGCCGCAAATCCTCTTCAAATTCATCGTTTAAGCTCCCCCTAGCCAGCCTCTTGCGTTTTAAAGCATGTCTTCGCCTACAAAATAAGATAAAAACAACAAAAACTACAAAGACAAGCATAAGTCTAGAAAGAGAGATAAAATAGCTAAATTACACATATTAGCAAGTTGAAGAGTTCATTAACATACTAAAACATGCAATTTTATGTCGTTAACACACCCCCCAACTAGCCTTTTGCTCGTCCTCGAGCAAAGCGAGCGATAAGAGAAGTAATCTAGTTAGGAACCAATCATGAGAGACACACACTCACTAGACAAGGCTTGACTCAATCCTAAACTAGACTCATATATTTACAAACACACACACACATTATCTATTCTAAGTGAGAACTCAAAGAAAATAAAATCCTAAAGATTACTAGCTAATTTTAATTTTTTTGTGGGGGAAAAAGAAGAATGCACAAATGTCTCCTCAAATAAATTCTCAAAGTCCAAGAAGATAGAGAAAGAAGCCTATGGACGTCTAAGCATATACTCATACAAATGTGGGCGGTGTTTGGTAGAAGGTGACTCATGCAAACCACAAAACTTGTTAAATTAAGTCCAATTTGCGAGAAAGTATGCCTTCAAAAATAAGGATCACATGAAACTAGACATTCTCATACTTATTCAAAAGCACCCATGTAGGACGGACTTCCAAAGCTTTGAACAAAAAATTTCAAGAAGGAGAGATGTGGTTGTGGGCTTGTATGATCCTTTTGTGGATTTTTGGGAGGTGGTGTGATTAGTCATAATTTCATTTTTTTCGAGATTTATAGCATTAGCACATTTTTTTCCACCTCCAATCCAAGGCTCTCCAGGACCCACAACAAAAACAGAGGAATATACAAGCGAGTGGGATTTTTAAGCTAAACCAAGGGAGCTATCTAGGTGGTGACGTAACATTATCCCCGGACACCCCTCTATTTCTTAGACATCGCTTGGGGTGTCATTGGTAACCACCACTCCAATGGGCTACAAGTTTCCACCGCAAAAACGAATAGAGTAAAATATTTTTTTGAAACTCAAATAGCTTTAGAAAATGCACCCTTTATCAAAAGTAGAAAGACGTCAAAGTTTATGTGATCAACTTAGTAAATTAGTGTGTCGCTTTGTGAGAACGCATGATATCGCGGAATGTAGGTATTGGTGTAGATGTATTGAGTATAAGCAAAGAATTATTTTCTTAAAAAAAACAAAGAACATGGACTAAGAGATTTCATTATTTGAAAACATCTAGCTTTCCAAAATTCCCCCTTTTCACTTTTTCTCATTTTTTTTCTTTTTCTCTATTTTTTTTTTCAAATAAGAGACTCAACTACAACTTTCTAAGACTCAATAAAGCTATCAAATAAAAAAATAAAATCTAGACTCAAGATGAAAGGTTAAAATAATTAAAACTACCAAAAAAAGAGAAAAAAGAAAAATCTAAGGTTTGACAGGGGAAAAGAGTGATGCTTCTCATGAAAGGTTCAGACAAATTTTTTCAAAAAATTTTAATTTTTTAATTTTTATGATTTTTTTCAAATATTTCATTTTTTTGTATTTTTTAAGTAAATCACTAATGGAGAAAAATCATGCTAGTAACAATTTAAGCAAGAAATAAAATCTACTTCCCACCCCCCAACTAAAATGTCACATTGTCCTCAATGTGTGAGAACAATGGAAGAGCATACAAATTCATATAAGAGATAAGGGATAGATAGACCTCATTTTAGCTTTCTTGGCCACCAAGCACAAGTCCTCCTCCAAGAGCAACCTACAAAATGTTCATAGAAAAGAAAAAAAAATGCAAGAAATAGAGATAAACTAATTTATTTATTCACAACTAGGGAGGTGGAACAAAGAAATGATGCTATCCCACCCCCAATCTTGGAAATTTATTTCCATGCCATGCCCCTACTTCATTCTTAGAAAAGTACTTCTCCTTTAAAAAGTCTGATTCATCAATTAGAATATATAGGAGAAGTATGGGCAAGACACAAAAGATGAATAAGAGATGCAATCAAAATCTAACGATTAATCTAGAGCAAGTGTTCATGTCATGCATCATATTAAGAAAAGGATTTGAAATCCTCAAATGAATTGAATCATAGAATGGGTCTTCATAAGTTGTCAAATTTTTACTTGAAATCAAAACTTGAGAGATGGTGGCAACTTGTGAATTCTCAATCTCATCACTTTTAAATAAGTCATATGAATTTGGTGTGGGGCTTCACAAGTGGGAATTAAAATAGTTTGAGAACTTGAAGCCTCATCCAAACCCTTAGGCACATCTTCCATAATGATAGAATCCAAGGGAGCATTCAAGTAAAATTCAATTTCTTCACAAATACGAGTATAGCTCCCCGTATCTTCATTAGACATGTCAATACTAACCAGAGTACCTCATAATAAAACTTCAATTTCGTCACAATCAAGATCATAGGAATTTCGGTAAGTACTAGGCTCTTGTAGAGCACAAGACAAGTCTACATTCCCTTCACTAGTTGTAGCATCAAATTTCACCTCTAACTCATCACATGAGTGGTTTTCATTTTGCGACTCCTCCTCACAAGTGTCACTATGTGAGTCATCCAAAATGACTTCACTCATGTCATGGGTTGAAGAGTCATCATCAAAAACATCAATTTCACCACCAACATCACTATCACATGCTTCTTTAGAATGTGCAAATGAGAAATGAATACAATCACCTATCCTAGTGGCAACAACTCCATCATCAAACACATCATCCAAAATTTGATCTTGAGCAAGCTCGTGATGTGTGTGAATAGGAAGTTGAGACTCATATGATGGCTAGTCTTGTGAAAAGTGAGTACTTTATGTAAGAGACTCATCATCTTGAGATTGTAAATTTAAGGATTCAACTTTGTCAACCAAGTGAGAAAATGATTATACTTCTCTAAATGAACCTTCAAGTTTACTTTGTGATTCTCTTAGTTCTCTTATTGAATTTCTTAATTCTTTTGCGCCGTGGAGATATTTTTGAAATGTCTCCTCTAGAGAATCACTTATAGGCCTCTCTAGTTCCTCATTCACAAGTGATTCCCTCACAAAATGATTAACTTCTCTTGATTCACACATCATATCATTATATTGATAAGTGCGAGAATCATGAGAGTTCAAAACCATGAAAGTGTTTGAGGGAGGTGATTGTGCACAAGAAGCATGAGATGTGCAATCTAGTTTCCTACTATCATGCCAAGAATAATCATTCTTAGGAAAATAATCACCATTTTTAATAGCACGTTCACGTTTGGAACGCATTGATTCTTATAATGAGTTTCATGTCTAGTAAATGCATGATAGTAAGGATATGAAGGAATGTTATGCCGCCTCTCACCAAAATTAACATATTCACGAGACTTTTTTTTTTCAAGCAAGTGGATGAGAGGTACTTTATGATTTTCACAAGCCCTCTTGAATCTCACAAGCTTAAGTAACCACAAGAAACTAGAGAAAATGTCAAGAAAAATACTAAGAAAGGAAAGCAAATCAAATCTAAAGCCTAGCCTCTCCCCGGAAACGGCGCCACAAACTTGTTCGACAAAATCCCAAGTATAGGATATCGTCTCAAGTAATAATCCGGTAAGTCCGGAGTCGAATCCACAAGGAGAGGAAGGTTAGATAATAACTTACTATCACTAGAGTAAGCGATTAAGTAAGAAAGTAACAAATTCTCTCAATGGCTTTAGAGCTTGCCAAGATATCAAATCCACCACAAAATGTGATCGAGCAAGTTTAGAGTACGATTTAGAGAACAAAGTAAATGACTACTAAAGCGACAATTCAAGAAACAAAGTGAAACAACAAGTAATGAGGGGCTAGGGATCATGGGTTTCTCTAGTGACCAATCCTCCTATTAAATTCAAGCCTGATTCTCAATTCGCATGTGTCAATCCACAAGAAAAGTATCTCAAGAAGTGATTGCTCATCGCAATCCAACTCGCGACAAGAGAAGTCTGTAAATCCAACACGCTAATCAAGCACTAAAGAGGCTATTTAAATGAGATTCTCCAAATTTCAAGTGTTTCAAGCATCAACCATATGTAAACACACATAGATGTTTCCACATGAAAGATCAAGCAACAAATGAGATTTGTAAATTCTCACTCAAATCACCTAACTAGAACTCGATTTCTCTAAGTTAGGATTGACGAGTTCCTCTCACTCAAATGAAACTTAAAATCAAACACGTCAAAAGTATTAGCACATCTACCTATTCAATGCATGAAATACTTCAACAAGAGAAATCCAAATATTGCACTAAGCACTCAAGTGAACCCAATTCAACCAATTCATCCTTGAAGTTCAACTTCGATCAATAGAGAGATTTAGACACTAGATAGTCCCAAATCACCCAAGCAAGTGAATTAGCTAAACATTATAAGAAATTCAAGAGAGATTGAGAGAACTTTACTTTCAATAATCAAAACTTGAATCACAATTGATGTCATACACTTGTTTTTGCCAATTCAACCTCAACACTTGATAAAAACTACAAGCAAAAGAGCCAAAACACAAGCTAAACTATCAACTAATGAAGAACAACCCTAACAAGCTACTGCTTGTGCTGCTGCTACAGCAAGAACTCAGCAGCAGCAAAGCATACACAGTGCTAAAGAACAGAGCACGAAACAGAGCTCAAGAACAGCTCAAGAAACAGCCCCAAAATCGCCCAGAAACGATCTGAAAAATGCAACCCCTCTCTCCCTCTCTTCCTCTTTCTCTGTTCTAGCTCAAGAACCCAAATCTGGGCGAAATCGGAGAGAGAGAGAGAGGAGCAAGAAAACCCAAAATAGAGAAGCTTTTTGCCGACGGTTCAGAGAAGAGTCCCAAAATTTCTTTTGCCTTGGTTTATATAGACTTCAGAGATGTGTTTCATAGCCTCCAAGGATCAGTCTATGCCCTCCAATTGAACCAATTCATCCTCTATCGTTGATTTTAACTTCTTCCCCAAGAACCCTAGCTTTTGGAGCTTTCTTTGTTACTTCGTTTTGGGCCGAATATAAAGGTGCAATGGGTAGGAGATGGGCTGGGGATCGTTTTGGTACCGGTCTTGCTTGATTTGGTGAAGAAACGAGGCCAGGGTGGCCTTCGAAGAAGCTTCGAGCGACAACAATGGTGGAGCTCTGTTTTTCCGTGTATTTCAGCGACGGGGAGAGAGAAGGTAGGTGCTGGTGCTGAGTTGTTTCGCTGTTATTGCACCCGGCTCCCCCCTAGTTGCTGAATTCTTTTAAAATACCCCCGTTTCATCTTTAAACATTTTGGAAAATTGCAGAAACACCCCAAGTCCGTTAAAAACCCTTCAAAATAGCCATTAAAAGGTTTAGACACTTGCACTTAAGCCCCACTTCCGTTAAAAACATATCTTTTTGGTCCTTGACCTTCACTTTTGACTTCTAGATCTTCAATAATGACCCCAATTCTTCTCTTGTCTTCTCAAATAGGCCCTTAAATCTTCAACTATTCTTCAAATTAGGTCCTCCAAGTCCCTTCTTCATGGCTCTTGAGCCGCAAATCCTCTTCAAATTCATCGTTTAAGCTCCCCCTAGCTAGCCTCTTGCGTTTTAAAACACGTCTTCGCCTACAAAATAAGATAAAAACAACCAAAACTACAAAGACAAGCATAAGTCTAGAAAGAGAGACAAAATAGCTAAATTGCACATATTAGCAAGTTATGAAGAGTTCATTAACATACTAAAACATGCAATTTTATGTCGTTAACACACCCCCCAACTAGCCTTTTTCTCGTCCTCGAGCAAAGCGAGCGATAAGAGAAGTAATCTAGTTAGGAACCAATCATGAGAGACACACACTCACTAGACAAGGCTTGACTCAATCCTAAACTAGACTCAAATATTTACAAACACACACACACATTATCTATCCTAAGTGAGAACTCAAAGAAAATAAAATCCTAAAGATTACTAGCTAATTTTAATTTTTTTGTGGGGGAAAAAGAAGAATGCACAAATGTCTCCTCAAATAAATTCTCAAAGTCCAAGAAGATAGAGAAAGAAGCCTATGGACGTCTAAGCATATACTCATACAAATGTGGGCGGTGTTTGGTAGAAGGTGACTCATGCAAACCACAAAACTTGTTAAATTAAGTCCAATTTGCGAGAAAGTATACCTTCAAAAATAAGGATCACATGAAACTAGACATTCTCATACTTATTCAAAAGCACCCATGTAGGATGGACTTCCAAAGCTTTGAACAAAAAATTTCAAGAAGGAGAGATGTGGTTGTGGGCTTGTATGATCCTTTTGTGGATTTTTGGGAGGTGGTGTGATTAGTCATAATTTCATTTTTTTCGAGATTTATAGCATTAGCACATTTTTTTTCACCTCCAATCCAAGGCTCTCCAAGACCCACAACAAAACAGAGGAATATACAAGCGAGTGGGATTTTTAAGCTAAACCAAGGGAGCTATCTAGGTGGTGACGTAACATTATCCCCGGACACCCCTCTATTTCTTAGACATCGCTTGGGGTGTCATTGGTAACCACCACTCCAATGGGCTACAAGTTTCCACCCCAAAAATCAATAGAGTAAAATATTTTTTTGAAGTTCAAATAGCTTTAGAAAATGCACCCTTTATCAAAAGTAGAAAGACGTCAAAGTTTATGTGATCAACTTAGCTTGAAGGACTTAAACATGAAACGTAAATTTAGTGTGTCGCTTTGTGAGAACGCATGATATCGCGGAATGTAGGGTATTGGTGTAGATGTATTGAGTATAAGCAAAGAATTATTTTCTAAAAAAAAAGAACATGGAATAAGAGATTTCATTATTTGAAAACATCTAGCTTTCCAAAATTCCCCCTTTTCACTTTTTCTAATTTTTTTTCTTTTTCTCTATTTTTTTTTAAATAAGAGACTCAACTACAACTTTGTAAGACTCAATAAAGCTATCAAATAAAAAAATACAATGTAGACTCAAGATGAAAGGTTAAAATAATTAAAACTACCAAAGAAAGAGAAAAAAGAAAAATCTAAGGTTTGACACGGGAAAAGAGTGATGCTTCTCATGAAAGGTTCACACACATTTTTTCAAAAAAATTTAATTTTTTAATTTTTATGATTTTTTCAAATTTTTCATTTTTTTGTATTTTTCAAGTAAATCACTAATGGAGAAAAATCATGCTAGTAACAATTTAAGCAAGAAATAAAATCTACTTCCCACCCCCCAACTAAAATGTCACATTGTCCTCAATGTGTAAGAACAATGGAAGAGCATACAAATTCATATAAGAGATAAGGGATAGATAGACCTCATTTTAGCTTTCTTCGCCACCAAGCACAAGTCCTCCTCGAAGAGCAACCTACAAAATGTTCATTGAAAAGAAAAAAAATGCAAGAAATAGAGATAAACTAATTTATTTATTCACAACTAGGGATGTGGAACAAAGAAATGATGCTATCCCACCCCCTATCTTGGAAATTTATTTCCATGCCACGCCCCTACTTCATTCTTAGAAAAGTACTTCTCCTTTAAAAAGTCTGATTCATCAATTAGAATAGATAGGAGAAGTAGGGGCAAGACACAAAAGATGAATAAGAGATGCAAACAAAATCTAACGATTAATCTAGAGCAAGTGTTCATGTCATGCATCATATTAAGAAAAGGATTTGAAATCCTCAAATGAAGTGAATCATAGAATGGGTCTTCATAAGTTGTCAAATTTTTACTTGAAATCAAAACTTGAGAGATGGTGGCAACTTGTGAATCCTCAATCTCATCACTTTCAAATAAGTCATATGAATTTGGTGTGGGGCTTCACAAGTGGGAATTAAAATAGTTTGAGAACTTGAAGCCTCATCCAAACCCTTAGGCACATCTTCCATAATGATAGAATCCAAAGGAGCATTCAAGTAAAATTCAATTTCGTCACAAGTACGAGTATAGCTCCCCGGATCTTCATTAGACATGTCAATACTAACCAAAGTACCTCCCAATAAAACTTCAATTTCGTCACATTCAAGATCATAGGAATTTCGGTAAGTACAAGACTCTTGTAGAGCACAAGACAAGTCTACATTCCCTTCACTAGTTGTAGCATCAAATTTCACCTCTAACTCATCACATGCGTGGTTTTCATTTTGCGACTCCTCCTCACAAGTGTCACTATGTGTGTCATCCAAAATGACTTCACTCATGTCATGGGTTGAAGAGTCATCATCAAAAACATCAATTTCACTACAAACATCACTATCACATGCTTCTTTAGAATGTGCAAATGAGAAATGAATACAATCACCTATCCTAGTGGCAACAACTCCATCATCAAACACATCATCCAAAATTTGATCTTGAGCAAGCTCGTGATGTGTGTGAATAGGAAGTTGAGACTCATATGATGGCGAGTCTTGTGAAAAGTGAGTACTTTATGCAAGAGACTCATCATCTTGAGATTGTGAATTTAAGGATTCAACTTTGTCAACCAAGTGAGAAAATGATTATACTTCTCTAAATGAACCTTCAAGTTTACTTTGTGATTCTCTTAGTTCTTTTATTGAATCTCTTACTTCTTTTGCGCCTTGGAGATATTTTTGAAATGTCTCCTCTAGAGAATCACTTATAGGCCTCTCTAGTTCCTCATTCACAAGTAATTCCATCTCAAAATGATTAACTTCTATTGATTCACACATCATATCATTATATTGATAAGTGCGAGAATCATGAGAGTTCAAAAACATGAAAGTGTTTGAAGGAGGTGATTGTGCACAAGAAGCATGAGATGTGCAATCTAGTTTCCTACTATCATGCCAAGAATAATCATTCTTAGGAAAATAATCACCATTTTTAATAGCACGTTCACGTTTGGAACCCATTGATTCCTTATAACGATTTTCATGTCTAGTAAATGCATGATAGTAAGGATTTGAAGGAATGTTATGCCGCCTCTCACCAAAATTAACAAATTCATGAGACATTTTTTTTTCAATCAAGTGGATTAGAGGTACTTGATGAATTTCACAAGCACTCTTGAATCTCACAAGCTTAAGTAACCACAAGCAACTAGAGAAAATGTCAAGAAAAATACTAAGAAAGGAAAGCAAATCAAATCGAAAGCCTAGCCTCTCCCCGGAAACGGCGCCAAAATCTTGTTCGCCAAAATCCCAAGTATAGGATATTGTCTCAAGTAATAATCCGGTAAGTCCGGAGTCGAATCCACAAGGAGAGGAAGGTTAGATAATAACTTACTATCACCAGAGTAAGCGACTAACTAAGAAAGTAACAAATTCTCTAAATGGCTTTAGAGCTTGCCAAGCTATCAAATCCACCACAAAATGTGATGGATCAAGTTTAGAGTACGATTTAGAGAACAAAGTAAATGACTACTAAAGCGACAATTCAAGAGACTAAGTGAAACAACAAGTAATGAGGGGCTAGGGATCACCGGTTTCTCTAGTGACCAATCCTCCTATTATATTCAAGCCCGATTCTCAATTCGCATGTGTCAATCCACAAGAAAATTATCTCAAGAAGTGATTGCTCATCGCAATCCAACTAGCGACAAGAGAAGTGTGTAAATCCAACACGCTAATCAAGCACTAAAGAGGCTATTCAAATGAGATTCTCCAAATTTCAAGTGTTGTAAGCATCAACCATATGTAAACACACATAGATGTTTCCACATGAAAGATCAAGCAACAAATGAGATTTGTAAATTCTCACTCAAATCACCTAACTAGAACTCGATTTCTCAAAGTTAGGATTGACGAGTTCCTCTCACTCAAATGCAACTTAAAATCAAACACGTCAAAAGTATTCGCACATCTACCTATTCAATGCATCAAATACTTCAACAAGAGAAATCCAAACATTGCACTACGCACTCAAGTGAACCCAATTAAACCAATTCATCCTTGAAGTTCAACTTCGATCAATAGAGAGATTTAGACACTAGATAGTCCCAAATCACCCAAGCAAGTGAATTAGCTAAACATTATAAGAAATTCAAGAGAGATTGAGAGAAATTTACTTTCAATAATCAAAACTTGAATCACAATTGATGTCATACACGGAAAAACAGAGCTCCACCATTGTTGTCGCTCGAAGCTTCTTCGAAGGCCACCCGGGCCTCGTTTCTTCACCAAATCAAGCAAGACTGGTACCAAATCGATCCCCAGCCCATCTCCTACCCATTGCACCTTTCAATTCGGCCCAAAACGAAGTAACAAAGAAAGTCCCAAAAGCTAGGGTTCTTGGGGAAGAAGTTCAAATCAGCGATAGAGGATGAATTGGTTCAATTGGAGGGCATAGATTGATCCTTGGAGGCTACAAAACACATCTCTGAAGTCTATATAAACCAAGGCAAAATAAATTTCAGGACTCTTCTCTGACCCGTCGGCAAAAAGCTGCTCTATTTTGGTTTTCTTGCTCCTCTCTGCCTCTCCGATTTCGCCCAGATTTGGGTTGTTCTTGAGCTAGAACAGAGAAAGAGGAAGAGAGGGAGAGAGGGGTTGCATTTTCAGATCGTTTCTGGACGATATTGGGGCTGTTTCTTGAGCTTTTCTTGAGCTCTGTTTCGTGCTCTGTTCTTGAGCACTGTGTATGCTTTGCTGCTGCTGAGTTCTTGATGTAGCAGCAGCAGCAACAGTACTAATCAATAGTTCAAGTCACACACTCCCATAATCCATTTTCTCTTCGAAAAATTCCCTTCAACTTTTAATGTCAAATTAAGTAATATTGCAGGGGTTGAAGTGAAATATCCAAATATATGTCTTATTCTTTTCAATAATCCATACTTGTAGCAATGAAATCCTATTGGCGGCGGGGAGAGAGAAGGTAGGAGCTGGTGTGAGTTGTTTCGGTGCAATTGCACCCGGCTCCCCTCTAGTTGCTGAATTCTTTTAAAATACCCCCGTTTCATCTTTAAACATTTTGGAAAATTGCAGAAACACCCCAAGTCCGTTAAAAACCCTTCAAAATAGCCATTAAAAGGTTCAAACACTTGCACTTAAGCCCCACTTCCGTTAAAAACATATCTTTTTGGCCCTTGACCTTCACTTTTGACTTCTAGATCTTCAATAATGACCCCAATTCTTCTCTTGTCTTCTCAAATAGGCCCTTAAATCTTCAACTATTCTTCAAATTAGGTCCTCCAAGTCCCTTCTTCATGGCTCTTGAGCCGCAAATCCTCTTCAAATTTATCGTTTAACCTCCCCCTAGCTAGCCTCTTGCGTTTTAAAGCACGTCTTCGCCTACAAAATAGGATAAAAACAACCAAAACTACAAAGACAAGCATAAGTCTAGAAAGAGAGATAAAATAGCTAAATTACACATATTAGCAAGTTATGAAGAGTTCATTAACATACTAAAACATGCAATTTTATGTCGTTAACACTCTAAGCAATCCCCAAGCACGAGTGGTGTGACTGTGCTCCTATAGAGTCAGTATGTACTTGTACACCAGGGTCAAATGCCTCCTCTGCTGAAATCCATGTCTTAAGAATCCCCAACTCGCATGCACTAGTCCCTGTGAAGGTCACGTGTGCCATGGCACACCGGGGTAGATTTCTACCATAACTTGCACATATATATAACTAGGAAACATCATTAGTGCCTCTCTCTCTCATCTCTCCATGTAATATAATAAAATAACTGAATTTAAAAACACAACTACATTAAAGCAAATAAATAGGTTGGGTTGCCTCCCAACAAGCGCCTTGTAATTTAAGGTCGACGACCCGACCCAGTTACCTCAAAAGATGTTTAAGGAGATTTTTCTCTCCACTTTTTATTCTTCCACCATCGTCTCTCTTTTTGTCTCTTCTCAAGTGAGAATGCATGAGACACATATGGCGCAAAGAAATTGTAGAAGAGGATCTTAAAACTTTTCTTCTTTTTGTGCTTCCACTCCTTGATCACCGGTCTTCTTGAGAATTCATTCACCACATCATGACCCCTTGTACCTATCCTTTTATTCTTCTTCTTCTTCTTCCAATTCTTCAAAATCAATATCATTGAGGACTGGTCATGTGGAAATATAATCCCAAGTGGAACAGTGATGGCAAGCAGTGCCGTCTTGACTGCTTCGTTCCCTAACTCTTGTCTTGGAATCACATGTGGCAATTCATGAACCACATAAAATTGGGATCTTTGGTCTTCCTCATGTGATTCACCCCATTTTATTATCTCCAAAAGATAAGGATTAAGCTGAAGACTTTCTTGATACATGTCCTTGCAAACATCTCCTTGCGGTAATTCCTTAGCTTCATGACTATCTTCAAAGCAAATATCTTCAGTGGGCCATAAGCTAGCGATGTCCACACTCTCCCATACATGCCACGACTATGGAATTATTCGAGGCACAAGCTGTATAGGATTCACAATATGATCCCAATCTGAGTCCGAATCCGAGTCTGAAGCAGCCCGAAAATCTATTACTTCATGATGAATAGCATTGTAGACATAGACCTCTGGGGGTTCTTCGTCTTCCTCTTCGCACTCCGCAACTAAGTCAGGAATGATGCTACTTGGCCCATATTCAATATCTGCATATGCCAATGCACTCGAAAGTTCTTCAAAGTGTTGTCCCTCAGCTAGAGAGTTTCATCCATCAAATTAATCCCTACCTCCATTTTGTCCATTTTAGCTATCAAGAGCTTCAATACTTCGTTACTCTGCTCATCTTCTTGATTTCAAGGACGAGGGGTGTACATATCTCCATCGGAGTAGTACGGCTGGTAGACTGGAGATTGCCCATAGTAATTCTGCCTCCACATGATTACAAAGAAGCCTGCACAATTATTCGCTAGAAAGCAGCTGAGATTAAAAATTAAGTAAACAAATAAAAAATAAAATTCCCTAAATCTAACAATTCTAATCAATTCAAATGAAGTCCACGACAACGGCGCCAAAAACTTGACACGATCCAACCGCAAGTGTACGGCTGTCGCGTGTAGTGATATCCGGTAAATCCGGGTTTGTCGAACCCAAATGACTTCTCGTGAACGAATTAGGATGATTAAATTTAATGTGGGAAGTAGTTGAGTTGTTTGACTAATATAAGAAAGTAAATAACAAGCTAATTATTAAAATTGAGACTAATACGAGGGATAAGTATCGGGATATCCCTTCGGGTTCACTAGGGATCTCACACCGTTAATGATTTACGTTGAAGTAATACATACGTCTTTTACTTAGCCAAACGAGCAATAATGATTTGAAGATTCCTCAACCAAAGCCTATATTCAATCTCTTGTACCTGATTCCTCTAGCCTACGCCAGTTCAAATAAGCATTACGTTCTTATGGTCTACTCTTAGTTCAAGCTAACTAGCAAGATTCCTCAACCCTAGATACGGCTAGTGCAAGATTCAAGTTCAAGCAATAACTATTGATTCCTCTAATAATTATCACCTAGATCAATCTTATTGTGGCATCAAACAATAAGAAAGATAGAATATGAATCAAGCATAACTAAGCATAAACATCCAATTAAGTTAATAAGCATGAAGCATATTCCATAAATCACCAAAATATGGTGTTCAAACCCTAGCTTCCAACGAGATATCTCGAATAGAAGATTTAGCTACTAAAATACATGATCAAAGTACAAATTTTATTGATCATCAACAAAAAGTAGAGAAGAGAATAGAATAGAAAATCAAACGATGGTCTCGAAGCTCCCAAGAAAGCTCCTCTTCTCTCTAGATCAGTTATAGCCCCTAGGTCGTTGTTTATAATCAAAACACATTCCTATCTTTTTAACATTCACGAAATAGAACTTTTACCCCCTTTATCATGCGTCAGATCTATTTTTGTGATCTTGTGATCACATTTTGTGATCATAGGATCACGCTTTGTAGTTGTAGAATCACGTTGATCCTCTATGTGGTCCTGAACTTGATCTTGTGATCATATGATCACCTTTTTTTTCTTGTAGGATCACGTTGATCTTCCATGTGGTCTTGCACTTTATCTTGTGATCACAATTTGTGATCCTCTACTTTGAGTGAGTTGCTTCTTTTCACTCCTCTTGGAATTTTGGCTAAGTCTTTTTTCCTCTTAGCTTGTAATCTCCTTCTTCCATTCTCTCATGCACTCATTCAGTATCTTTATTTCCGAAGTTCGCTTCCGCTCCAAAATCCGCACTCCAAGCTTCCGGGTCCTGAAATCCACAACACGAAAAAATACCGGAAGATCAAATGCGACAAATAAAGCATAAAATACGCATAAATTGCCCGGATTACACCATGAAGTCCAAATACTCAAGTATGCTCAACACATGTATGAATTGGTCAATTTCTCATGTAAATCTCTCTAAACACACGCAAAACAGTAATGAATCCTATAAGAATATAACTCATAATGTGGAGTTATCACACAGCCTGAGTGTTTTGAAGATCCAAAGCAAGCCAACAAAGTCTATAAGTTGCAACGATCCATTTATAGGTTGAAGCAAGCTTCTAGAAGTTGGAATCGATGTTTTGATGAAGTAGTCAAAGAGTTTGGATACATCAAAAACGAAGATGAATCTTGTGTCTACAAGAAGGTTAGTGGGAGCTGTGTTGCTTTTCTCTTCTTGTATGTGGATGAAATACTACTCATTGTAAACGACATTCTTATGTTGCAATCTGTTAAAGATTGGCTAGGAAAGTGTTTCTCAATAAAACACTTAGGTGAAGCAGCTTATATACTTAGTATCAAGATCTATAGAGATAGATCTAGAAGCTTCTCGGCCTAAGTCAAAGTTAACATATACACTAGGTGTTGAAGCGGTTCAACATGCAAGATTCAAAGAAGGGATTCTTGCCCATGTCGCATGGAATCACTCTTTCGAAGAGTGATCCTTCCATTGAGATTTAGAAGGAACACATGAATAGGATCCCCTATGACCTGGCCATAGGATCAATCATGTACGTCATGTTATGTACTAGACCAGATGTGTCATACGCGCTAAGTATGACAAGCAGATATCAGTCCAATCCAGGGAGAGTCATTGTATTGCCGTCAAGAACAAATTAAAGCACTAAAGAAGAACTAAGGATGGGTTCTTGATATTTGGAGGTGAGGAAGAGTTGCGTGTAAGGGGTTACACGGATGCAAGATTCCAAAGCGGCATAGATGATTTCAGATCAAAGTCGTGATTTATGTTTTAACTGAATGGAGCAGCGCTGAGCTAGAAGAGTTCTAAGAAAGAGACGGCGGGTGATTCTACAACTGAGGTTGAGTACATTGCTGCAAATGGCGCAGCAAAGGAGGCTGGTTTGATTAGGAAGTTCATCACTGAGCTTCGTGTGGTTACGAGCATTGTGGATCCAATAGAGTTGTATTGTGAAACACTGAAGCGATTGCACAATCAAAGGAACCCATTTCACACCAGAAATCCAAGCACGTACTCAGGAAGTTCAATCTTATTTGAGATATTGTCGATAGAGGAGATGTTCGGATATGCAAGATTCCTACAGATGAGAATCTGTCAGATCCACTTACAAAGCCGCTTGTTCAGGGCAAGCATGAATGGAACAGTAGGAGCATTGGCATACGAGAGGCACTAGATTGGCTCTAGTGCAAGTGGGAGACTTTTGGAACAGATTCCCTAGAGGCAATGTAGTTTTGTATGAACAATAATTGTCTAGAATATTCATTTTATTATTTATGAAGATATTTAATATAAATAAGTCCTTAGATTTAATATTTTTTTGTTTATCTTAAATATCCCTAGTTTATTATACTGATTTACATTATAATCATCTATAGACTAGTATGGGCTTGGATTGATATGGAGATATCACGATCCAACACATGGTTATGCATTAAGGGGTAATGACATACGGGATTGACCCATCTCCGAGAAGGCTACATACAGGTTATGTAAAGTCACAAATGCTTCGCGGTGACAACGATATTCTCATCCTTAGACTTCTAGTCACTAGATCATCTAGTTGTGGAGTATTGTGTTTTGGTAGCGTCAAACGCTAAACCGTGAATGGGTATCCATAAAGGCGCGTATCAGAAACAATTTGAAGCAAGAATCAGATAAATACATATGGGATATTTAATTTAATCTGCACGAATAAGGCTGTTCCCAGGATCGAGAAACTATGGATTGAATATACGAGTGAGACTTGTATGTCTCGTGTCCAATCCTGATAAAGAGACAAAGGGATGAGATAATACTTGCACAAGGTTTGTCGGATGACTATTTCTATTAGTTGGTTGGAATGGATGAGTTTCTAGACACCGCTCCATGTTCGTAAATAAATACTACAAACTAATTAGAAACCTATGGGGTCACACGCCATATGGATTGAACTAGAATTGGGAATTAATTCATATGGTTAATTAATTATAAGGATCAAAATGCAAAAACTTGCTAACTTAGTAGGACTAATATGCTAGTGGGACTAATCTGAACTTGAGTAGGATTAGGAGAGGGCCTTTATGTAGTAAACAAGGAGTTGTTGGACTATATAAAGGATGCTCTTAGCTTCCTTCCTACAGACTAATTCTCATAACATTACTTGAGTAGGAGAGAAAGAAAGGAGAGAGCCAGACCAAGAGGCCGACCGCCCCCTCGTTCCGCCCCTACTCGTCGGCCACAAGAAGAGGCTCGAACCTCGTCTTCCCTCTGTTGTGTGATTTCTTTTTCCTCTTCCCCCGTTCCTAGATAGTACAAAGGAGTTGGAAGATTTGGATCTCAATCCTAGGCGTGGATCAATCGTAGAGACACAACAATATTTGTGTTTGAAGTCATCCCAGGAGACCCACAAGGTACTTGTTATGAATCCATCACGATCGTTATGAATTATCTTCCTGTGATCCTTGGAGGGTCTTGATCGGATTAATTATTATTTATTCCTTTACGTATCCATCATCAAAACCCTACAAGAAGAGCACTGAGAACTACGTCTTCAGAGAATGTAGTGCTCTTCAGATGATTTGATTGAGTGATGTAGATCTTCTTCTAGGTTGCTTGTCAATCCTCAGTAGTGTATGAATGTCCATATGTATTGCTGTATTGAAAATCTTCAGCAATTCCCTCTTTTAAGAAGCCAGTTTGAATTGAAGATCTTCAGGATCTTCTTAATAAACTTTCAAAAAAGATAGCTTCAAATCTTGACTCTTCTAACAGCTTCCTCCAATGGCTATTTTCTCAGTATCTTCAAGGGTACTATCTTTGAATTTGTTTAAGAGTGTATTAGGAAGGACCAGGTCAGATTGAGCCATCACAGAATCAGATCAACAACTTAGTTTTCTTTTCTGCAACATTCAGTTTAGGAACTAATTCATTCAAAATAGGTAACTGTATATCCCTGCAAAAGCTTAGTCAAACAGATAAATTAATCATAGTTTAGAGTGACAAAATAATTTGTATTTACTAATCAAATAACATATAATCAATCATAAGAGATCATGAGTAAGAATAAAATCAAAAGATCCCCCAACGTTCATGCTGAAAACTGCATCTTGTGTTTCAAACCTTTGAAACCAGTTTCAAGGACTTCAAATAGACAAGTTGTTTCAAGCCTCAGAAACTAGCTGAACCTACAATCTCCCCCTTGATGAAAGAAAAAACCACAATCTTCTTAAGAACTAATTCTCTACAAGAAGAAATCTTCATTAGAGTATAGCAGAGTTATCAAAAAGATATAAACTGTAACAGAAAATATCCAACTATACAACTTATAATGCAACAATGTTTAGAGAAAAAATAAAAAAACTTATCTAAACCAGATCCCTTTAAACAGTACAAAAATAACAAATAAAAACTATGATTTTTCTCCCCCTTTTTAACTTTCATCAAAAAAAGAATGAGAAAATTTCGGATCAAAGTTTTGGAATAGGTTGTAAGGAAAAGTTTTGGAAAGCAATTTTTATTCAAGACTTTGAAAAGGAATTCAAGGCCTTGAAAAAGATAGAAAGAAGAGGCAAGAATTAAGGGGTTGGGTCTCCATTTCCCTTTGTCTCTTCATATTCTTCTCTAATGTCTTCTTAATCTTCCTCATCATTTTTCTGATCTTTCTTCTTGAGCAGCTTTATCGGCAGTATCACCAACGACTTCATCATCAAACATGTCTGCTTCTGTCACTATCTCTGGAATGGGTTCTTCTGTTTCTTCTTCTTGATTTATTTGATTAACATTCCTGAGTCTCAATTTTCAGCATCATCTTGTTCATGTTCCTCATAACCTTGTTCATGAGCTACTTGTTTCCCTTTTCCACCACGCCTGAAGCCTCATCCTTTTTTTTATGGTCACTTAACAAATCCTTGGTTGAATCAGCTTTCTTGCATCCCTCTGCAGCCTGAGAGACTGCTTCTTCCACATGAAGCACATTGATGCTTTTGAAGTGCTTTCAACCATATACCTAACTTGTTTGATCTCAGTTCCAAACTCGTGCTGATTTTTCTTCAGCTCTTCCATATCCATCTCCCAAACATCAAGTCTTTGGCAAACCATGGAAAGATCTTGAGATTGAGAAGGTAGATTTGAATGAGGAATCAAGCCTATGGGTTTAGGAAACTTCTTGGATTGTAGCTCTTCCTCAAAAAATTCAGAGTACAACTTCCAGTTATCTTAACTTGTTTTCATAATACCAATTATCTCATATGCTTTCTCATCAAGAATTCCAAAGCCAGTGGTAACAGTCTCTTCTCAGTCATTTGGGGTCTAAAGGTGTTGAAAGAAGGCAGAAAGTATGTTGGCATATGGTAAAGGATGCTTGCTTTCTTTGGTTTGGGAGAAAATCATGTGGTCCATCAAAATTTTAAGAACATCAATTTCATAACCATGCATGATAAAATACATCAAGTACAATACCCTGTCTGTAATCAATTCTTTGGAATTTTCCATAGGTACTACACACCTCAGCAGAATAGTAAACGATAATTTAGCTTCAAAAGTTAGCACAAAGTGTGTTAAATGCTCAGAGGCGGTAGACACATTGGATAGAAATAATTCTTCCTTAATCAGTTTTAGTGCTTCACTCGTGTTTGGATAGTTGTCTTTTTTATACCTCTCTGTAAAACTAAACAAATTGGCAAATTTAGAGTGATCTAACTCCATATCAACACCATGCACTTTGTTTTGAATCACTAGGCTCACAGATTTAACTTGCTTCATGTTCAGATAGAAAAACCTAGTGAGTCTTGGATATACAACTTCTGGAGGGTTAAGACTTTTCCAAATAGCAATCTTCTTGAACTTCTTAATGCATTCCAAATTCATGTATTTTAGCATAGTGACACTAATCATGGTACAAAAAGCTACTGGTTTGGAAGCAAACCATCTAACCATTTTCCTCTAGCAACATTAGAAACAAACCACTTGCTGTTAAGGCAAGATTTCTTACCAGGGGATTTTTGCTTATCTGAATAGATCTGTAGTTATTTTCCAGTGCTTTTCTCCGGTTCTTCCTCAGATGCTTTTCCCTTGCCTTTATCTTATTTTGTTGGCTTCTTCATCTTTACCTTCTTAGGACAAGCAATATGTTCTCTTTGTTTCTTCTCTGGAGAAGCCTTATCAGTCTTCTTCTTCTTGCTGGAAGTAGCACTCTGGTCCTTCTTGATATTTTTCTTTGGAGGAGAAGGAGTCTGTTCTGCACTTGGGGTTCTTGAACTTGAATCATCACTTACTGTTTGAAACTCTTCCTCTGAATTTTTCCTCTTCTTGTCAGTAACTTTCTTGGATCCTCCAGCCATCTTGATTTGATCAGATGTTCTTCTGGTCCTCATTAGGGTTTGAGGGTTTAAAAGAGAGAGGCAGGAATGATATGTGAAAAAGACAGAGAGAAGAAAGGAAATAAGTACTGAAGAGTTTGAGTTTGAAAAGGAAACAAAAATATTTCCAAATCTTTTAAAGTTGTGCAGAATCAGTGAGATTCAAATCTTTTTGAGTGTGTGACGTGGAAAAGGAAATCGCATAATACCTATTTAAAGGATATAAGATTTAAAAGTTAAAAACAATATTGAGCGAATATCTACAAAGATAACACCCAATATTGAAAGATCTAGTTTATTGACTAAACAGTATATGGTCCTGTTTTCAAGGCTTTGGAAAAGGTTTCAAGGCCTTACAAAACTATACACCTGAAACAGATAACATCAAGGCTTTGAAAGGATTTTCAAGGCTTTTAAAATCAATTCAAAATTTGAACCATATAATACTTACCTTGTAACTAACCTGATACTCCCCCTAAACCAATGCTTCTTTACTTACCATGCCCATTTCTAATCTCAGGGATGAGAATCTATCCTCTTGCAGTGGTTTAGTGAAGATATCTGCCGATTGCATGTTAGTAGAAACAAATTCAAGAGTAACTTCACCTTTCTCAGCATGATCTTTGATGAAGTGATGTCTAACATCTATGTGCTTAGTTCTTGAGTGCTAACTGGATTGTTTGTGATAGATATTGAACTGGTGTTGTCACATTTGATAGGAATATATCTAAAATTAAATCCAAGATCTCTCATTTGTTGAGCTATCCATAAAACTTGAGAGAAGCATGCACCAGCTTCTATGTATTCAGCTTCTGCAATTGACAGAGCCTTAAAGTTCCGTTTCTTTGAATGCCATCTGATTAGTGATGTTCCAAGAAATTGGAAACACCCTGATGTGCTTTTTCTATCCACTTTTTAGCCAGCAAATTCAGCATTTGAATAGCCATATAAAGAGAAATTAGATTTTGTAGGATACCAAAGCCCTAAGTCTTTGGTACCATTGAGATATCTAAATATTGTTTTGACAGCCACCAAGTGTGATTCCTTAGGATCAGCTTGAAATCTACCACACATACAAACACTGAACATGGTATATGGTCTACGAGAAGTAAGATACAACATTGATCAAATTATACCTCTGTATTCTTTCACATTTACACTCTTACCATTTTTATCTTTGTCTAATGGCAGTGAGGAGCTCATAGGGGTATTTGCTACTTTGGACTAAGACACGTTGTATTTGTTCAACAAGTCCTCAGTGTACTTGTTCTCATGCGAAAAGATTCCTTTCTTCATTTGATGTAAATGAAGTCCAAGAATGAAATTGAGCTCTCCCATCAAAATCCTTTCGAATTCCCTACTCATAAGACTTGAGAAATCCTTGAAAAGAGAGTCATTAGTAGCTCCAAAAAGGATGTCATCAACATAAACTTGAACTACTAGAATATATTTCTCATGAGTCTTTATGAAAAGAGTTTTGTCTATTAATCCTTTGTTGAAATCATTGTCAAGCAAAAAGTTTGATAATCTTTCATACCAAGCCCTTGGAGCTTGTTTCAAACCATAAAGAGCTTTGCCAAGTTTATAAATATGATCTGGAAACTCACCACTTTCAAATTCATGAGGTTGAGAAACATAAGCTTATTCTTGAAATAACCATTTAGGAATGCACACTTGACATCCATGTGAAAAAGTTTCATGTTTTAGAGAGATGCAAATGCAAGTAGTATTCTAATTGATTATAACCTTGTAACAGGAGCAAAAGTCTCCTCATAATCAATACATTCTTCCTGGTTGTATCCTTGAGCTATCAGTCTTGCTTGGTTTCTTATTACCTTACCATTCTCATCTAACTTGTTTTTGAATACCCACCTGGTACAAATGACAAACTAATATTGAGGTCGAGGTGTTGACTCAAAGACTTCTGAGTGTGTTTTCAGAAGTAACTGTTTTGAGTGATGAAAGTCAAAGACAAAGTATTTCTAAGGCTCCAAGGCCTTGAGATACTGATCAGAGCTTCAAATCCTTGAGAGTAGCTTTATTATACTGTATGCTCCAATAATCTTGTGTTGAAAGTTGTATATCTGATGTTTAAGATCATAGATTTGCTGTAAATATCTATGTTATATATTCTTTATACATCTAACACAATTGCAGATATCCTGATCAGAGAGAATCAAAGATTTTTGGTCTCAACATTGAAAGACTGTGAAGCATGTTCAGAGCTTCAAGTCCTTGAGATGTACCTTAGCTGTTGACAGCTTTCAAAGAGTTAATTTGATTCTTTCTTGTATGGTTTTATCTTTATTATTATGATTTTTTAATGACTTCTAAAAGTCTTAAACTAGTTTATCATGAGTTATATGTTTCAGAAGTTAATCAGATTATTGTTTTATTCACTTGATCCAGTTTTTATTCAGAAACTGGAAATCCAAACAGACTTAGTGCTGTTATATTTCCGGATTTTGTTGTTGATGTGTTTTAATGTTGTTGCAGGTTTGCTAAACGTGCAAATGCAATCTCAAAAACTCCAAAAGATATCTACTCAAAGCTGTTTTAGATTACAGTTATAAAGGATGAGGATTTGCAGGAATTGAGATCCTAAAATCTCTCATTCAGTTGCAGAGAGTGGATAAAAGACTGGTTTGAATTTTGAAAGAGATAGAAGCTTTTAGAGAACTGAGAGAGGTGTGGAGAATTCGGGGTAGACCAGACATTCAAACACACATACATTCATGCTTCAATTACAGCTTTGAGAAGATCAATCATTCCTGCTTCCTTAAGAACACATCCAGGCCTTCACAAGCTTATTTCTCTATTGTGTTCTTCTGTTTTGTAATCTGCTAATCTTTTGTATATCTAAAACCTCACAAAACCTAGTGGTTGGTTCTTCAAGTGAACAACAAGAGGTTCTTGTTGGCTCAACAGTTAGTAGCTGGTACTAGATAGGTTTGGAACCACAAGCTGTATAGGTGTAAGGGAATTCACTTAGGCTTGAAGATCTAGGGCTGTTTCTGTGTGAGTAATAAGAAGTGTTTGCCCAATCTTGGCGGGATTAGATCCCTCAGGCAGAGATTAGGTCCATTGGGACTGAACTCTGTAAATTGCCTTGTGTTCTTTACTTTAAAGTTTTGTTATTTTCTGCTGCAAGCAACTCAAATCAAACTAGGGTTTATAAACAGCTCAGAACTGGTGGTAGTTCAAGGCCTTCAAGCTTTCTGTTTGCCTTAGAAAGTTTCTGACTAGTTTTCTAAAATCTCATGGCCTTGAGATTAGAGTTTCTTACATATTCACTTAGTTAAAAGTTTAGCAAAAAAATTGCATACTCTATTCAACCCCCCCCCCCCCCTTCAAGAGTATTTTGGTCCTGTTTTTAGTCTACATTACAAAATTTCAATTCGTATCAGAGCTTGGGTCACTAATATAGATCTAACAATCTTATGACTATGAGTAATGTAGGAGATGGTGGATTTTCACAAGGAAGGGCAGCAAAAAGACCTCCATTGTTCTGTGGTGATAACTTCATGCACTGGAAGCCATTGATGCAGATATTTATCACAAATCAAGACATGGAACTGTGGTCAATAGTTCAGAATGGTCCTCATGAGTATTACACTACCATAGATGGAGTTAGATGCATCAAGTCTGAGGAAAGTCTCTCAGTTACTGAACTGGAAAAAGGTATCAAAAAAATACAAGGCTATGAAGTTATACTGTGCTCTTCATGCAGATGAGTTCAACAGAGTGTAATATTGCAAAAGTGCCAAAGAAGTGTGGGACAAACTGGTTGTGACATATGAAGGAACAAGTCAGGTTAAACAGACCAAGATTAACATACTTCTGAGGCAATATGAGATGTTCAAGATGAACTCAGATGACACCATCAAGGAAATGTTCAAAAGATTCAATGATGTGGTGAATAATCTCGAGTCATTGGGAAAGATGTTTTCAAATGAGGAAAAGGTCAGGAAAATACTGAGGAGCTTGCCAAAGGCCAAGTGGGAGCCAAAGACAAAAACTATTGAGGAAGCTCAGGATTTAAGTCTTCTTCAGCTAGATGATCTACAAGGAAAGCTGCTCACTCATGAAATGTCTATGAAAGATGTAGAAGGTGACTGAGTGAAAACATCAAGAACTTAGCACTCAAGGCTAAAGACAATGAAAAATCTCAAAGCCTTGAGACTGCAGAAGAGCATGATGATGAAGAGGATTTAGCATTGATCTCCAAGGCCTTGGCCAGGATTCTTAAAAAGAAAAGAAACTCTAGTAACACGGACTAAAACAGAGAGAGATCAAGACCTTCAAGCAGCAAGGACTACAAAGGTAAGTCTTCATCACAGTCACATAAAACTAAAGTAATGGATTGTTTTGAATGTGGTGATGCAAATCATTTAGTAAGGGATTCTCCACAAAAGAAGAAGAACATGAACTTTCAAAAGAAAGATAGTGACAACAGAAGGAAGAAAGCCATGATGGCCTCTTGGAGTGATTATGATTCATCAAGTGACTCAGAAACATAAGAAGATCAAGCAAATTTGTGCATCATGGCTAAACATGATGAAGAAAAGTCATCTGACAGACATATTGAGGAAATGGTAAAAAAACTTCTTGCTAGTCATTCTGATGTACTTCCTAAAATTCTCAAGAGTATGTTTTTAAATAAGGAAAGTTATAGAAATGAGATTTCATCTTTAAAGATTAAGATTCATGAGAAGGTAAAATAAAACCTAGACCTAGTTTTTGCCAACAAAACTGTTGAAGTTTCTAAGAAAAAAATTGAAAAGAACTTCAAGGACTTGGACAGCAGGTTCAAAGCCTTGAAGGCACAGATAAAAGAGATTGTTGATCAAAACACTCTCTTAACTGAAAGATATGCTGATCTAAAGACTCATTCAGAGGTCAAGAGTCTAAAAAGGTCCTAGCCCGTTTTACAGGCACAGAAAATAATCTAAATATCATTCTTGGAGGAAGACTGAAATCAATGCATAAAAGTGGGGTTGGCTATAGTCCAAACTTTCCAAAGAAAAGCCAAACTACTTTTGTCAAATATGGTAGCAGAAATTCTCCAAAATGTCATTACTGTGGAAAAATTGGTCATATCTGATTAACTTGTCCCTTCAGAAGATCAGAACCTCATATTATGAGGAATACTTATCCTTATCAGCTTAAGGGACATGTTAGGCAGATTTGGGTTCCAAAAGGAATTAGACCACCAAACATGGCTGATTCTGAGTATGACTCAAAGTTCTGCACTTGGTCTAACAGCCTGTTAAGGCAATTATTTACATTTGCAGGATGTCACCAAGGCCTTGAAAAATCATAAATGGATATTAGACAGTGGCTGTTCCATACATATGATTGGAAAGAAATCTCTCGTTACTGAGCATACAGAAAAATCTGGAGGAACAATTACACTTGGTGACAAAGCAAAATGCAATATTATTAGTAAAGGTAGTATTGGTAATGGTTCTACCAACTCTATCTCTGATGTTTATCTTGTCGATGGACTTAAATATGATCTGCTTAGTATCTCTCAGTTATGTGATAAAGGTCATAAAGCTATATTAGACAAGGAGAAATGTGTGGTGCAAGATGAGAAATCTGGAGATTGCATACTCATTGCTCCTAGATCATATCATCTATATGCTATGAGTACTAACAGTGTTGCAGGTGACAAGTTAAAATGCCTCAAAGCCTTGAAGGAAGATTAAAAGCTTTGGCATAGAAAGCTTGGGCATATTAGCATACATACCTTGAATAAACTCATCTCAAAGGATTTGGTAAGATGATTACCATCAAAAAAAATTCAGATGATGAGGTCTGCAAGGCATGTGTACAAGGTAAACAAACAAGAAGCTCATTCAAGCCAAAGAACTCTGTAAGTACTTCTTACACCCTTAGAACTGATGCATATGGACTTGTGTTATCCTATGAGAGTTCAGACCCCAAAAGGTAAGAGGTATATGCTTGTTATAGTAGATGATTATTCAAGATTTACTTGGTTGATGTTTATTAGAGACAAAACTGAAGCTTCATCTGAATTTTCTAGACTGTGCAAAGAGCTTCAAACTATGAAAAATTTGCCTGTTGCATCTATTTGAAGTGATCATGGTAGGGAATTTGATCAACTTC
This sequence comes from Linanthus parryae, assembly GCA_023055425.1. NCBI lineage: Eukaryota > Viridiplantae > Streptophyta > Magnoliopsida > Ericales > Polemoniaceae > Linanthus > Linanthus parryae. The sequence continues at coordinate 23,282,630 of JALGPY010000010.1, forward strand.
ACTTTGATTTAGTTTGTGAAAAGCATGGCATACCACAAAACTTTTCTGCACCTAGAACTCCACAGCAAAATGGAGTAGTTGAAAGGAAAAATAGGACACTTGAGGATATGTCTAGAACCATGCTAATTGAAAGTAATTTGCCAAAGTTCTTGTGGGCAAAAGCTGTTAATACTGCCAATTATGTGCTGAACAGATGTTTAATTAGGCCTATTTTGAAAAAGACTCCTTATGAACTGTTTAAAGGAAGGAAGCCTAGTGTCTCTTATTTTAAAACTTCTGGTTGTATCTTTTTTGTGCATAATAATGGTAGAGACAATCTTGGTAAATTTGATGCTAGAACTGATGAAGGTGTATTTCGTGGATATTCTCAAACTAGAGCTTATAGAATTTACAATAGAAAAACCAAGATTGTGGAAGAGAGTATTCATGTGTTTTTTGATGAAAGTACTAAGGATTCTCTGAGTGACAGTTTTGCAGATCTAAATTTGAACAAGCATGAGTCTGATGATGATGCTGTGAAAGAGGACAAAGGCAAAACTAAAGTGCAGAATCAATCAGTAGAATCTCGAGGCCTTGAACCCCTTGCAGAGCCAAAATCTCAAAGCCTTGAGACTGAAACTTAATCTTTGTATGATGCTCCCAATACTGTTTCAAGAACTCAAATCCTTGAAGGAAAATATTCCTGTATACCAAGGAAGAATTTTATGTATCTTGCAGATCATCCAGCTGACAATATCATATCTGATCCAACAACTGGAACTCAGACAAGTGGACAGTTGAAGAACTTTTGTACTTTTAGTGCTTTTGTATCATTGATTGAGCCTAAGAATACTAAGGAAACACTGGAAGATGCAGACTGGATCATTGCAATGCAAAGTGAGCTGAATGAATTTGAAAGAAACAAGGTATGGAATCTGGTTCCCAGACCAAAAGAGAAATCAGTTATAGGAACTAGATGGATGTAAAGAAATAAGCTTGTATGAGAATGGCAAAGTGGTAAGGAACAAATCCAGACTTGTGGCTCATGGATACAATCAGGAAGAAGGTATAGACTATGAGGAGACATTTGCTCATGTTGCCAGGTTAGAAGCTATTAGAATACTTCTTGCGTTTGCATCTCACAATCACATAAAGCTTTATGAAATCGATGTCAAATGTGCTTTTCTGAATGGTTATTTACAAGAAGATGTTTTTTTAACACAGCCGCCTGGTTTTGAAGATGAAAACTTTCCTGATCATGTTTACAAACTAGACAAAACTCAATATGGTTTAAAACAAGCTCCAAGGGCTTGGTATGATATACTTTCAAAAATTTTACTTGACAATAATTTCAAGAGAGGTCTAGTAGATAAAACTCTTTTCATTAAACATCATGAAACTGATTTGTTAGTAGTTCAGATCTATGTGGATGATATTTTTTTTGGTGCTACTAATGATGCTCTTTCAAAAGAGTTCCCTAGTCTATTGTGCAGGGAGTTTAAGATGAGCTTAATGGGAGAACTGAATTTCTTTCTTGGACTTCATATTTTAAAAATGAAGAATGGGATATTTGTACATCAAGGAAAGTATACTAAGGACTTCTTGAACAAGTACAATATGACACAGTCCAAGGTACTCAAAACATTTATGAGTTCATACTCTTATTAGAAAAGGATTCAAATGGTAAGAGTGTAAATCAAAAGGAATATAGAGGTATGATTGGATCTCTTTAGTATTTAACTGCTAGTAGACCTGATATTATGTTCAGTGTTTGCATGTGTGCAAGATTTCAGGCAGATCCGAAAGAAAGTCATTTAACTGCTGTCAAAAGAGTTTTTAGATATTTGAATGGAACCAAAGACTTGGCGCTTTGGTATCCAAGGAAATCTAATTTTATGTTGAGTGGATATTCAAATGCAAATTTTGCAGGATATAAAGTAGATAGGAAGAGTACTTCTGGATGTTGCCAATTTCTTGGATCTTCACTGATCATTTGGCATTCTAAGAAGTATAATTATGTAGCATTATCAACTGCAGAAGCTGAATACATTGCAGCTGGAGCTTGCTGTTCACAGGTGTTATGGATTGCACAGCAACTTAGAGACCTTCACTATAATTTAAAAAATGTGCCTATTCATTGTGACAACACAAGTGCTATTTCAATCTCTAAGAATCCAGTACAGTACTCAAGAACCAAGCATATAGATGTGAGACATCGCTTTATTAGATATCATGCGGAACAAGGTGATGTTATTCTATCTTTTATTACCCCTTCTATGCAGATATCTGATATATTAACTAAACCTCTGCCAGATAATAGGTTTTCATCCCTAAGGCTTGAACTGGGTATGTTAAACAAGGATGCATTGGTTTAGGGGGAGTATTAATACTTACTTGTGTTTATGTGTTGAAATTATACTTTCCAAAGCCTTGAAAGTATAGTTCAAAGCTTTGAAATTTCTAAGACTGCAGAAAATCTCAAGGCCTTGAGATTGTTCTTCAAGGTCTTGAAACATCTGTCATTTTTTAAAAAAAAAATAGATCATCAAATATTATATATTATCTCTTATATAATTGTATAATATTTGAATTACTCATAGAGTTTTATAAAATATCCAAAAATATTTTAAAGATTCTTTTTGCATTTTGATTTCAATAGATTCCTATTATAACTCATTCTTTCAACCTACTTAAGCTGAAAGTCAGGGCTTATTCTTCTTCATTCTCTCTCAATTCTCTACGTCCTCTGCTCTTTCTCTATTTCTTTCAATCTCAATCTTTTCTCAAAACCCTAAACCCACAATGGAGCGCAAATTATACAGGATTCAACAACAGGGAAAGTCTTATGGCAGATCTTAGAAGAGGGCAAACAGGAAGGAGAAGATTGTGATCTCTGATTCAGATACATTAAACACTCAAAGTTTGCATGAGGACTCACCTCCTGCAAAGAAGATCAGAACAGAAAAGGGAGATGAAGGTTGAAGTATTGATCCACAAAAGTAGACAGAGACTCAGGGTGGTGATCAACCTAGGTCAGACAAGAAGAAAGGGGGAGAGAAGAAAAAGACTAGTGAAGAAGAAAAGGGGAAATCTGCTAAGGAAAGCAAGAAGAAGTCCACTGAAGGAGAACAAGAGAAGGAGAAACCTACTGAGAAGAAATCAAGGGTTAACCAAGTTGCTGCTGCAACCAAAAAGGGTTATCAAGGTAAAATGTACTTCCTTCAGATTGGTTTGTTAGTTCTGAAGTTAGGACAGTTTGGATGCAAGGGTATGCTTCATCTAAGGTTTCTTTTGTAGTATGATTTCTGAAGAGTTATTAGATAAACTGGATATTGATTGTATGAGGAAGTGAAGGGATTTTGCAGTTCGGAAGGTTTTAAATCCTAGTTCTAAAGCTTATCCTAGGTTAACTAGGTTGCTTTATCTGAATTTGGTTCAAGAAGAGGAAGATAAATTGGTGTTAACCTCTAAGGTGGCTGGGATAAACTTAAGGCTAGATCATAGGACTTTTGTCAAATACTTGGGCATTCCTAAGAAGTGTAATGTTGGTGATCATCCTGATAGGAAGGAGTGTCTGGAAAAGGCCAAAGCTATGTTCTTCATTGATGGTGTTCCCTCTAGTCCCAAACAGTTGCCACACTCTGTGCTCAACTGTGAAGCTAAGATTTTGGTTACAATTCTGATGAGAAGTGTTGTTCCTAGGGAAAACACAAGAGAGATGGTTACTGATAAAGTTCTTATCCTGGTGTACCTGACATGTCAAGGGTTTGAGATTGACTTGCCAACAGTAGTTATGGAACATATGATCTACTGTGCTACTAGAACTAGAAACCATCATCTTCCCTATGCCAACCTATTACCTCTTTTCTTTGAGCATTTTGAGGTACCTGTGAAAGGAGAGGAAAAGATAACTGGTGGTTTTGGGTTAATTTATGAGACTTCTTTACAAAGGATTGGAGTAATTCAGACAGGAAAAGGTCATTGGAAGTTCTATTCAGAGTTATCCAAAGCTGAGCTTGAAGACAAAAGATTTTGTTAAGCCTAAGGGGGCTACAATAGAAAAGGAACAAGCAAATGAGGATTACTCTATGTTGGTTGAGAAGTTTGAAGAATAGCATGTTGAGATTGAAGATCTTAGACAAAGGCTATTTGATCTATCTTTAGAGTTTAATCTTTTCAAGAGTTTAATGAATGTGATGAATGGAAAACTAGATGTTGTCATCAAAGATTTGAACTTGGAAAAGATTCCTTCTGCTACTAGTCATGACACCAGTGTTGACTCAGATGAAAGCTAGGTGAGTTCTTGAAGAAGAAGAAGAAGCCTATTCTAGTGGTGCTCACTTCAAAGGATCTGTATGAGAAAACTGATGAAGAAGAAGCTGGTGAAGACACAGGTATTGATCCAGCTACAGAGGGTGATTCAGTGCAGATTAAGAACAAGAAGGTGGATGAGATCATTGATGAAGTTGTTGCTGAGGTAGATACTGAACAAGAAGAGAATCAGTCTGCTGAAGATACGAATAGTGATGAAGAGGTTGGAAAAGGCTCAGAGAAAGGCCAAGAATCAAAGAAGAAGTGAAGATATGAGAAGACCAAAGCCTTGATCCTTTCTTTCTGTCTTTCTCTTTTTCTTCTTTCCTTTCATCAAGGCCTTGACATTCAGTAGGAAATTTTTTTTAAGTTCTTAAGACTCTGAGTAATGATCCAACATTTCTTCACCTTAATTTGATGAAAGTCAAAAAGGGGAAGAAATTATGTGCTATTTTGTGGTTACTCTTTAATGTTTAAATAATAATATTTTTTGTGTTAATCAGTTGTGTTCTGATATTATCTGTGTTATCTGTGATTACTGGTTATCCGTGTTAAGTTAAAGTGACTGGTATTAGTGTTTATTGTTTCTGCAAATGTTGATATCTAATTCTTACAAGAAGTTGCAGGGATATTTACACAAGATTATGGGTTTTGTCTTTTATCAAGGGGGAGATTGTTGACTCAAAGACTTCTGAGTGTGTTTTGAGAAGTAACTGTTTGAGTGATGAAAGACAAAGACAGTATTTCTAAGGCTCCAAGTCCTTGAGATACTAATCAGAGCTTCAAAGCCTTGAGAGTAGCTTTATTATACTGTATGCTCTAATAATCTTGTGTTGCAGGTTGTATATCTGATGTTTAAGATCAGAGATTTTATGTAAATATCTATGTTATATATTCTTTATACATCTAACAAAATTGCAGATATCCTGATCAGAGAGAATCAAAGATTTCTGGTCACAACATTGAAAGACTGTCAAGCATGTTCAGAGCCTCAAGTGTAGGGTTTTGCACATGGAATCGCAGAGGAAGAAGATAATGATTCTGTTCAAATCCCTCCAAGGATAACAAGTCAATAACACATAACGATAGTAAAGAATTAATATGTGTTTACCTTTCGGTTCTCCATTGATGAATTCAAACGCGAATAATGTCATGTTCTCTACGGTTGATCCACGCCTAGTATAGAGAATTCGACCTCCCAACCTTCTTGTGCTAGCTAGAACGGAAGAAGAAGACAAAGAAATCACGCAACGAAGCCACAAAGAGAGGCTCGGCCTCCTTTGTGTGGCCGACGGGTTGGGGCGGCGGGTAAGGGGCTTTCGGCCTCTTACTTTCTTGCTCTCAACTCTTTTCTCTCCTCTCAAAATGTTTTATAAATAACATGTATTGAGTGGGAAGGAAGGAGTTCCTTTATATAGTCTAACTACTCCTAGTTGTTTCCATACAGGGCCCAATACTAATCATATCCATATATGGACTCGTATTATTTGCTAATTAGTCCCACTAAGTTAGCAACTTGTTGCAATATGATCCTTTCTAATTAATCTCTATTAATTAAGTCTATTGTCCAATTATATCCATATGGCGTGTGTGACACGCTCTAACTGCAAGTGCACAGTTGTCGGTGTAGTGATAATATTGCGGAAATCCGGGTTGTCAAACCCAAGAGACTTCGTGTAAATTAACTACTAAATTTGTTCTTCGTGTGGGCAAAGCGCGTTGAGTTGTTGTTTCTAATTCTACTAATGATTAAAATAACGAGTATCTCAAATAATTCGATGAAATAATTCAAGATTAACAAGCACGAGTTGATTTGGTTGTTTCTCAAAGTTGGTCAAGATCAGGATATCTCTACGGATCACAAGGAATTTCACACTACGTTGGATTTATGTTCTACTAACACAATGAGTTTTTGTTCTAGTTAAACGAGCAATTTTATATTGAAGATGTCTCAACCAATAACTATGCTTAAACTCTCATAACTGATTCCTCTAGCCTACTCAAGTTTAAGCACGCATTACGATATTGATTCTACTCTTTGTTCTTAGCTAACTAGCGAGATTCCTCAACTCTAGATACGGATAGTGTGTATTTCAAGTTTCCGGGCAACGAACGTAGATTCCTCTATCATTCACAACCTAACACAATCCTATTAATACGTCTACTAATAGAAACGATAGATGAAAAGCGTAAAATACACATAACAAGACAAAACTTTATCAATTAACCACGAATGCATGAAAGAAGATCCATCAATCACAATACGTAGTGATAAAACCCTAGTTTCCTACGAGATATCCCGAAATAAGTGTTTAGCTACTCATAAACATGATCAATAAACAATGTTTCATGATCAAATAGCAAAAACTAGAGAAGAAACAAAGTTTGAGAAGCCAAACGGATGATCCAAGCTCTGCAACCTAGCTCCAAGCTCTCCAAGCACGTCTCCCAAGGTGTTCTCTGATGCCAATCACGTTCCCCAATGTTTCCTAAGTATTTCGTGGCTCTACAACCTCAAAACTTTGCGAAAATAGCAAAATAATTCCAAATATACGATCCTGGCAGCAGAGGTAATCGTACGATTACCTTGATGTAATCGTACGATTACTTCGTGCGATTACTTCACAAAATCACCCATGTGATTACTTGACAGCTTCAATATTTGGCCAAGGGGTAATCATACGATTACCTCCATGTAATCGTACGATTACTTCTGCGCAGCCAGCATCAAAATCCCATCTTCTTGCTCTTTTTCCCTTCGTCTTCACTTCCCGAGCATTCCTTTGAGCCTCCAACTTTTCCGAAGTCCACTTTTGCTCCAATGTCACGTCCCGAGCTCCGGGTTCCTGAAAAGCACAACACGAGAAACATACCGGAAGATCAAACGTGATAAAATATAGTCAAAATTAACGCAAAAAGTGCCCGGACTCAACATTTACATGCAAAGACTCAACACGCTCAAATTTAGCAAGAAAAGGTCCAAAATTTATCATAACGCCTCGGAATGCACGCAAAACGGTAAGGAAACATATACAAATATAACTTCAATGATGGAGTTATCAAATATCCCCACACTTACCCGTTGCGCGTCCCGAGAAACAATCCAAATCACAAGCTATCAAAAATCATCCGAACCTTCCTCCTCTCATCTCACCTCTCTAGTCAACTATTCCAACCTAGACCATTGCATACTTTTCAACTTACCAATTGCATACTAACCTCAATTAGCCGACTCAATACACACAAAGACTCAATACAAGACTCAACGATGCAACAATATGATGCAATGCAATTATATGACTCGATCCTAACTAAACACATATATATACACAAAATATCTTTTTAGGCGAGATCGGGCAATCTCAATTAGCTTAAACCGGTTCTCATTAAGTGATAAACAGTCTAGGAACGAGGTATGAATTGCAACTAAACTCGACAACCAGAATTTCCCTTAGTTAGTATAGAAAGCCTAGCTTTACTAAGTGTGAGAATAACCTACCTCTTCGCGTGTGCCGATAAATAAGAGGCTACGCTAAGCTAAGCCACATTCAAGGTCCGAGCTCCTATTCCGCTAATGGGTTAGAATGTAGAGGCTTAGGGACAAAAGGATAATCATGTAGTAACAATTCCTAAGCGTCACATTCTCATGTTAAAACCTACATCTCACACACCCTCACCACGATGATAGGAACCGCAACCCGAAACTCATCATCTCCGGCCCTCGATCCCCTCAAACCCCGGTACAATAACGATTTCCGTGGCCAACAACGTGAAACATGCGTAAAATGAACATCGTCGTCAATGAAATAGTTGCTTCCACAACTCGGTCTTCATTAAGCTCAAACTTTATTTCTTTATTTCATCTATCCGTTTTTTCTTTCTTTGTTTTTCTTTTTTTTTCTTTTTCTTTTTCTTTTCGTTTTTTTTCAAATTCTCTCAATATCCAAAAACACAACTTCTACAATGTATATCTCGAGTGTTCTTCCAAGTGTCAAGCCAAAATAAGATGATAAGGGCAGAATATAACCAAGTCAATGCATACAAATAAATCCTCTCCCCCTAATTTCGATGAAATACATGGTGCCACCAAATAAAGCCGCAAAGAAATCCTAGTACATGTATGGGGATGGAGTCGTCAAAAGCTCAATCTCAATGTCCGTAGTCAAAAGTCGACATCCCCACACTAGAATATACCCATGTCCCCTCTCAAGCAATCAAGTGTATGTAAGTCTCGTGCCTAATCCAACCGATCCTCCTACACCAAGATGATGAAAAGAAACGATCCCTAGCACGATCCACCGATAAGAATCAACCAACCCCAATGTTGTGCGGATTAGACGTCACGCACTTTTGGCTCTCCACAACCGTGTCCATGATGTAGTGACATGGAACACCGCCACACCGTAGTGTGCAAGCCGACTCACTCACCCTCACATTCCCCTCAAAAGTAATATATGAAGCACATGTGATCATGTAGAACTCACAAGAATGTGTAATGAAGAAATCCCTCGTCAAACGCCCTCAACTACGACCCTCGTGACGCACTAAAGAGGTAATTCTAAACGATTTGTGATAAAGGCCAAGAATCGTCTCCCTAGGTCAACAAGGCTAAAAAATAATCCAAGGCTCGATTAGGGCGTTCTAGTGGTCCTACAGGGTAAGATCTAATAAGAAGTGAGTGCTCTAATACACACCTCGCACAGCTGTTCTGTGTACCACTACGAGGTGGGTTGGCGACTACCTAAGACGTACACATGAATGTTCGGCTTGTTTAGCTCACACCTAGCTCAACTCTTGTAAGAAAACAAGGCACACACTTTAGATTTGAAAATCATTTAAGTGTATTAAAATAGGCAGGAATTCCCGTAAAGAAAGTCTCTCTATATATACTAAGGGGAACTCACATTGTCATTCTCGGTCACAAGTCATACCCTATGCCTAAAGTTCTCACACTCATCGATTTTGCAAATTCAAGCTTCTTTTGATTGCCCTTTCTCAATTTTCAAATTTTTCAAATTTTCATCTTTTTTCTTATATATATAATTCCTACTCTATATGCATGGGCCGACTCGAAAGAAGACTCGAAACTGATTCAATTTGGGTAGGTGGACTCAATTAAATAAAACGTGCAAAAAAGCTATACTATTATGCCAAAATCAACTACTCACAATACGACACACACAATATATTTAACCACGACATGGACTACAAATACTGACTCACAATATGATACAAACAACCTATATGTAACTGGTGAATGCACACACGGACTTGCCTAATAAAGGCTGAGAAACCCCCCCTCCCCACACTTGAACGCGTAGTTGTCCTCAACTAATGCATAGTTCAAGCGAAAAGACTCAGCATTCAAATGTAGGTGGTGGTAAGTCTACTCGGACGAATCCTCGTCGTCCTGGTCCTGGTCTCCAGAATAGGCATCCGAATGGTACTCGTAAGCACCCGGGTAAGTCTATTGGCAACTAGGCCACTGGTCTCTCGGAAATCCCACATAAGTGGCCAATGCCTCCAGCCACTGATCCTGACGGTGCTGATGCAGACTCACCTGAAGTATTCCCTGTCCTAAGTTACGCATGCTACTGCGATGATGCTCAAACTGCGCGCCTAGCACTCATGTCAGCAACATGGTCATGGGACCGACCCTGGGATGTGAGGGTCATGGTCCTGGTCAACCTCAACTCGGCCATTAAGTCTGCTAAGCTTACACTCGGCTGGCCAGGGTCAATGAAAGGTGGAGGTACAGGATGAGGTGGAACTGGAGGAGTAGGAGCTGCACGCGAGGAAGAGGCTCTTTTCTTAGCCTTTCCTTTAGGAGGTCAAGAACTGGTCCCTGCCCCCATCACAACTACATCTTTCAACGGTCCGGGATTTTGTCAAACAGTCTCGGACCCTTGGGTATGAGGTCTCTCTCATTCTTAGCCATGCTGGCCCCGCAATCCTTAGCTAAGTGCCTGAGTAAGAAACTATGGCCCGCAGACTTCCTATTTTTCGGTTCAAACCTTTCGTGCAAATACAAGAAGATCCGCCTAGGATTGTCTATCCGATGCCCCTTGGATACACAAAGAGCCATGAGACACACCTCAAAGTCAACAAAATTTGGAGACGAAACTCCCACACCCATGAATCCAAGATCTCAATGAGCCACCTTGGTTTAGACAGCAAGTATCCGACTGGGATCTTCCAATGTCTGATATTGGTTTTAGACCTATCCCAGTCGGCTCCTGGCACTCTCGCTAAACAAAAGGCCGACACCTCATTAATGAGCTTCTGTTGGTCTTTCTGCAGATAAATCTTAAATTGACATGCCTCTGTCAACGGGGGCCAATGAAGTGTTGCTGCGATGCGCTCATAAGACAGAACTAGCCAGTTCGACGACAATAAATCACACGAGGGTCATTGATCCTAGACGTCTCACCCTCATCGGTGTGTCTCGCATTCGCATAAATCTCACGAGTCAGTGCAGAACTTGCTTTCTTTTTCACTAACTTCATCCACCCCGCAAAGTTCATGGTCTTCGCGACCTTTTGCAGGTCCTCTGGTACTCCGTCAAGTGGAAATACTGTCTCGTCCTGGACACCTCTATTAATCCTAGGGTTCCCTTTGTAAAAACCCTGGGCATTCGCTCAAATAAACCTATAGTCGCAAAAGACCCCGCCCCTATCCACAGAAAGCTCTCGACCACCCCCACACTATGGCACTGTTCAAATCAGCTCACAGTCCTATCTTCAAAAATTTACCTCGTAGTTCGTGCCATTGTGCCAGCTTCCCAATTTCTTTACGTCTTCTTTGCGTATATCAAGACGGGGAGTCCGGGAACTTGATCTTCCCTAGGTGCCTGTGTTGAGTAAGTGTAGGAATGGCGTCAATCATCTATTTCTTCATTCCGGGTCCCGATACGCGTTATGGTCTGCTCTTTCTCGTTTTTCGTGCAATTCTTCACTCGCGCATCAAGAAGGGGGATCCGGAATAGGCCTTCCACATAGAATTCTTGCACATACTCATTGGAAATATTAAATCCACTCTCTCGCACCTCTCAAATAGTTAGAACAGAATAAAAAAACAAGACATTATTGAAATCTACACTATGTAGTAAATTGGTTGGGTTGCCTCCCAACAAGCGCTTTGTAATTTAAGGTCGACGGCCCGACCCAGTTACCTCAAATGAGCTCATATATCGGGGATTGGTTTGAGGCACTCAATCACCGCCAATGAAATTCCCATCCACGTACAGCTTTGCTCGCTGTCCATTAACCTTGAATCTGTTCCCATTCTCTGCTTCTACCTCGAGCGATCCCCATGGGTTAACCTCTATAATTGTAAATGGACCACTCAACCTTGACTTCAGCTTGCCCGGATACAATTTCAGTCGTGCGTTGAATATCAATACCTTCTGGCCCACTCTGAAATCTCGTGGAAAGATATGCTTGTCATGCCATTGTTTGGTTCTCTCTTTGTAGATCTTGGCACTTTGATATGCCATCAACCTGTGTTCTTCTAACTCGAGCAATGCCTGCTTCCTTTGCTCACCAGTGACCTTAGCATCCAAATTTACTTTCTTTAGTGCCCAAAACGCTTTGAGCTCAAGTTCCACCGGAAGATGGCACGATTTCCCAAAAACAAACTGGTAGGGAGACATGCCCAAGGGAGTCTTGTATGCAGTCCGGTATGCCATAAACTATCATCCAAGTGTAGAGCCCAGTCTTTGCGTCCTGGATTGACAGTTTTCTTTAGAATCCCCTTTATCTCTCGGTTAGACACTTCAGCTTGTCCATTGGATTGTGGATGATAGGCCAATGAGATCTTGTGTGTCTTTACCCCATGCTTGCTCTAGGTATTGGCAAAGACCTTGTTCACAAAGTGTGATCCCTCATCGCTAATAATGGCTCTAGGCGTTCCAAACCTTGTGAATATATTCTTGCGCAAGAATCTCTCAATTGTAGCACTATCATTCTTTGGACACGCAAGAGCTTCGACCCACTTGGTCACATAATCAACAGCTAAAAGGATATAGAGATTACCAAGTGAAGATGGAAGGGGCCCATAAAGTCTATGCCCCATACGTCAAATGGTTCTACCTCTAACACGAAATTTTGAGGCATCTCATTCCGGTTGGAAAATTGCCGGTTCTCTGACACCGGTCACATTGCTTTACAAATAGATGGGCATATTTATGCAATGTAGGCCAAAAGAAACCGCTGTGAAGTACCTTAGCAACTGTGCGTGATTTGCCGAAATGACCTCCACAATTCAACTCGTGGCAGTGTCTGAGAATCTCTAACGTATCCGGCTCTACAACACACCTCCGCAATACATTATCTGCTCCCAGCTTGAACAGATAAGGATCATCCAAGAAATATTGTCATGCGTCTGCAAAGAATTTTCTTCCTCTTGTGATAAATCATGTCCTTGGGTACAATGTTTAGTGCCTTGAAAATTTCCAAGTCAGCAAACCAAGGCATAGCTGCAACTACAACCATAAGCTGCTCATCTGAAAAATCCTCTCGAATAGGCAAATCTTCCTGCTTATCGTTCTCCAGTCTTGACAAGTGGTCCGCAAACACATTCTCTACCCCCTTTTTATCTTTGATCACCACATCGAACTCTTGCATCAATAAAACCCACCGGATCAATCTTGGCTTGGCGTCCTTCTTGGTGAGAAGATACTTGAGGGCTGAATGGTCCGTGAAAATCATCACCTGAGAACCCACAAGATATGGACGAAACTTGTCCAATGCAAATATGATGGCCAACATCTCTTTCTCCGTGGTAGCATAATTAACTTGTGCATCCTTAAGAGTACGAGTGGCATAATAAATGACGTGAGCTACCTTATCTTTCCGCTGGCCCAGAACTGCTCCCACCGCATCGTCACTAGCATCACACATGAGCTCAAATGGTAGGGTCCAGTCTGGTGTGGCAATGATGGGTGCGCTAATCAACTTTTCCTTGAGCAAATCAAAAGCTGACTTGCACTCCGCATTAAAATCAAAGACTGCATCCTTCTCAAGCAATCCACACAAAGGCTTCGTGATCTTCGAGAAATATTTAATAAAGCGCCGATAGAATCCTGCATGTCCCAAGAAACCTCTTACCCCTTTGACAGAGGTAGGGTAAGGAAGCTTATCAATCACCTCGATCTTGGCTCTATCCTCCTCTAAACCTTTGTTGGAGATCTTGTGGCCCAAAACAATACCCTCAGTAACCATGAAGTGACACTTCTCCCAATTGAGCACTAGGTTGGTGTCAATGCATCTATCCAGAACCCGAGCCAACTGTTTAAGGCAGTCTTCGAATCAATCACCATAGAGCGAGAAGTCATCCATGAATACCTCGAAATTCTGCTCCATCATGTCAGAGAAGATCGACATCATACACCTCTGAAACGTAGCAGGTGTGTTGCATAACCCAATAGGCATGCGTCTAAAATCAAAGGTCCCATAAGGACAAGTGAATGTCGTCTTCTCCTGGTCAGCTGGCTCAATTGCTATCTGGTTGTACCTGGAGTACCCATCCAAAAAGAAATAGTGAGAATGACGCGCCAGCCTATCAAGCATCTGATCAACAAATGAGAGGGGAAAATGATCCTTGAAAGTGGCATCATTGAGCTTGCGGTAATCCATGCAAACTCTCCACCCAGTAACAGTACGAGTGGCAATCTAATCACCTTTTTCCCCTTCCACCAGAGTTATACCTCCCTTCTTAGGGACACACTGCACCGGGATAGTCCATGTGCTGTCGGAAAATCGGATAAATGATGCCCGCCTCCAACCACTTAAGCACCTCTTTCTTCACCACCTCCTGCATGTGCGGATTGAGACGTCGCTGAAACTGAACTACCGACTTCTTATCTTCCATGAGCCGAATCTTGTGCTGGCAAACTGTGGGGCTGATCCCCTTGATATCTGCTATGGTCCATCCCATAGCTGCCTTTCTTTCCTGTAGTACCTTGAGAAGCTGCTCCTCCTATTCCCTGTCCAAACATGCAGACACAATCACAGGTAAAGTCTCATTAGATCCCAAGTACAAATATTTCAAATGAACAGGTAAAGGCTTTAATTCTAAAACAGGAGCTGTAATAAGAGAAGGAGTAAGAATCTTCCTACTTCCCTCATTAAAGAGGGGTAGTGACTGGCGCCAATGAACATCTAAGCCTTGCTTTTTCTTGCTGGAATCAAGTAGGGCAAGCTCCTCATATAGTTTCTCCAACAAAATATCGTCCTCTTCGTCCGGCGTGTATGCCTCCACACAAAAGCACTGCTCGCTTACCGCATATGCGGGAAACTTCAAAGCCTCAAATACTTTGAAGGCCACCTTCTCATCGTTGATCTGCATAGTCAGCTCTCATTTGGCCACATCAAGGATAGTCCTCCCAGTGGCCAGGAATGGGCGGCCCAAAATAAGAGGAACATCATCGTCAGCCTCCATGTATAGGATCACAAAATCCGCTGGGAAGATGAGTCCTTCAACTCTCACTAATACATCCTCTAAAACACCCCCTGGGGCATTTTATAGTGCGATCAGCCATCTGCAAGCACATCCTGGTAGGCTTAGGATCTCCCACACCAAGTTGCTCAAAAACTGATGTGGGCATTAAATTGATACTTGCACCAAGATCACATAATTCCCTCCCATGAAACGCATCTCCCAATGTCATAGGAATAATGAAACCACCCGGATCTTTAATCTTCTTTGGTAACGCCTTTTGCACAACTGCGCTACACTCCTCATTCCGAGTCACGGTTTCAAAATCATCCATGCGCCTCCTATTAGAGAGGAGGTCCTTGAGAAATTTAGCATAATTAGGCATTTGCGAAATGGCCTCCGGAAAAGGGATATTAATGTGCAGCTTCTTAAAGATATCCACAAACTTCTTGAAGTGCTTGGCATCTTCTTGACTCTTCAATCTCTGCGGGTATGGCACTCGCACACTGTATTCCTCCTTTGGTTTCTGTTTCTCATTTGACTTCCTAACCGTTTCCTTGGATTGGGGAATCACGGTAGCCACGGGAATTTCTTCATCTAAGGCTTTTTTAGTGGCCTTAGTCGCCTCAGCTCGCGCATGGGTAGGATATGGGGGATCCTGGGTAGTGGTCCCACTGCGAGTAGTAATAGCCTTCAACTGCTCAGTTGGAGTAATAGTGTTGGACGGAAGCATACCAGGTGGAAGTCGAGTATTTTGATTGGCTATTTGCCCAATCTGTGTTTCATGGATCTTTATCGAGGCTTCTATCGCGACAATCTTGCTCTCAATCTTATCATTGCTAGCTAACAGTTTCCTCAACATCGCGTTTGTATCCTGTTCTTCTGAGGGTGGAGGTGGAGCCTGTTGTTGTGGAACCTGTCTTTGAGCTTGGTAAGGAACATTTGGCCTTTAACCTGGCGCATATAATCCACTATTCGGATTGGCATAGCTGAAGTTGGGGTGATTGCGATTGTTGGGATGATAGGTGTTTGGCCATTGCTGCTGTCTTTGTTGACCCATGTAGTTCACGTCTTCAATACCATCCCCATATCCCTGATTTGCATCTGCTACCATTTCTCCCACGGACTTCACTTGTGCCGATGGATTCAAATTACTGAAAGCCGAAGTCATCACTGCCATCTGATGTTGAAATTTCTGTTCCACCATGGACTCAATCTTACTAACTAATGCCCCATCTGATTTTTGTGTTTCTACGAGTCTCAGACCTCGTTGATTCACGTTTAGCTACATTATACAGCAAATCCCGACATCTCTGTAATCCCATTCCCATAAAATTTCCTTGAGCCATCATATCCAGTTCACTAGCAGTCTCTCTATCCAAAGCATTATAAAAGTAATGCAGAAGTTTGTACCATGGCTCTCCGTGAGTAGGGCATCTGCGAAGGAGCTGGTTGAAGTTTCTCCACGTGTCTTCCATAGAATCATCTTCCCGTTGTGTACATTTGGTTATATCAGCCATCCGTTCAGCAACCTTAGATGGTGGAAGATACTTCCTGTGAAACTCTGCTACAATCTGCCCATGTAACAATGCTGCCTGCTGGAAGATCCATAAGCCATGTCTTTGCCTTTCCCGATAAAGAGAAGGGGAAAAGCATGAGCTTTATCGTCTCGATTGGAACTCTTTGGTCATACATGGTAGAAGTAATCTGCTCGAAATTGAGCAAGTGTTGATGTGGATCATCACTCGGGGCTCCAGTGAATAAGCATTCATCCCTAACCATATTGATCAACGGTTTGCGAATCTCGAAATGTGCGGCATTAATCTAAGGCCTGACAATAGTGGGTTGATATCCCTCCGGTGTAGTTCTGAAGTAGTCCACCAAAGGACGTTCGTCCTCCTCAGCATTGTTGACTTGCTCTGCCGCATTCCGACAAATATTTTTCCTATTATTACCCCCATTATTCCCATTGCCACCGTTGTTTTGACCATTAACTCCTCCGTTGTTTCTATCAACTATTTTCGCACCAGGGAGTTGTTGTGGATTTTGGGGGTTCATGCGATCAATCATTGCCTGCATCTCAGCCATTTGAGCCCTAATCTGCTCAGTCTCCCTTGCTCGATTTGCTGCATCTTCCACAGCTGCAGCTCTAGCTGCTTCCGCATATTGCAGGCCTTTGCGGAACCTCTTAAACTCAGCTCTAGTTTGCTCGTCCATCTGAACTGAATTTGCTTTCCTCTTGTCTCTACTCTGTGCTCGCAATAAGGATTTCAGATCTTCAAGTGTTGGATGCAAAGGCTCGTTTCTAGAACGTGACATGCACCAAGTGAATAAGACCTGAAAACACGAATCACACACACAAAACAGGTGAGTAACAGATATAAACTGAAATAGTAAATCCCTAAAGAGAAAAATAATAGCTAATTTATCTGAAGTCCCCGGCAACGGCGCCAAAAAATTGACACGCTACAACTGCAAGTGCACAGTTGTCGGTGTAGTGATAATATTCCGGAAATCCGGGTTGTCGAACCCAAGAGACTTCGTGTAAATTAACTACTAAATTTGTTCTTCGTGTGGGCAAAGCGCGTTGAGTTGTTGTTTCTAATTCTACTAATGATTAAAATAACGAGTATCTCAAATAATTCGATGAATTAATTCAAGATTAACAAGCACGAGTTAATTTGGTTGTTTCTCAAAGTTGGTCAAGATCAGGATATCTCTACGGATCACTAGGTATTTCACACTGCGTTGGATTTATGTTCTACTAACACGATGAGTTTTTGTTCTAGTTAAACGAGCAATTTTATATTGAAGATGTCTCAACCAATAACTATGCTTAAACTCTCATAACTGATTCCTCTAGCCTACTTAAGTTTAAGCACGCATTATGATATTGATTCTACTCTTTGTTCTTAGCTAACTAGCAAGATTCCTCAACCCTAGATACGGCTAGTGTGTATTTCAAGTTTCCGGGCAACGAACGTAGATTCCTCTATCATTCACAACCTAACACAATCCTATTAATACCTCTACTAATAGAAAAGATAGACGAAAAGCGTAAAATGCACATAACTAGACAAAACTTCATCAATTAAGCATGAATGCATGAAAGAAGATCCATAAATCACAATACGTAGTGATAAAACCCTAGTTTCCTACGAGATATCCCGAAATAAGTGTTTAGCTACTCATAAACATGATCAATACACAATTCTTCATGATCAAATAGCAAAAACTAGAGAAGAAACGAAGTTTGAGAAGCCAAACGGATGATCCAAGCTCTCCAACCTAGCTCCTATCTCTCCAAGCACGTCTCCCAAGGTGTTCCTTGATGCCAATCACGTTCCCCAATGTTTCCTAAGTATTTCGTGGCTCTACATCCTCAAAACTATGCCAAAATAGCAAAATAACCCCAAAAATACGATCCTGGCAGCAGAGGTAATCGTACGATTACCTTGATGTAATCGTACGATTACTTCGTGCGATTACTTCACAAGATCACCCGTGTGATTACTTGACAGCTTCAATATTTGGCCAAGGGGTAATCGTACGATTACCTCCATGTAATCGTACGATTACTTCTGCGCAGCTAACATCAAAATCCCATCTTCTTGCTCTTTTTCCCGTCGTGTTCACTTCCCGAG
Organism: Linanthus parryae; assembly: GCA_023055425.1. Lineage (NCBI taxonomy): Eukaryota > Viridiplantae > Streptophyta > Magnoliopsida > Ericales > Polemoniaceae > Linanthus > Linanthus parryae. The sequence goes on from JALGPY010000010.1 coordinate 23,301,001, forward strand.
CATTCCTTTGAGACTCCAACTTTTTCGAAGTCCACTTTTGCTCCAATGTCACGTCCCGAGCTCCCGGTTCCTGAAAACCACAACACGAGAAACATACCTGAAGATCAAACGTGATAAAATATAGTCAAAATTAACGCAAAAAGTGCCCAGACTCAACATTTACATGCAAAGACTCAACACGCTCAAATTTAGCAAGAAATGGTCCTAAATTTATCAAAACGCCTCGGAATGCACGCAAAACGGTAAGGAAACATATACAAATATAACTCCGATTATGGAGTTGTCAGTGTGACCCCATAGGTTTCTACTTAATTGGTAGTAACTATTAAAAACATGGAGTGGTGTCTAGCAACACATCCATGCCACCCAATTAATAGAAATAGTCATCTTGACAAAACCTTGTGATCTTATTATCGCATCCCTTTGTCTCATTATCCGGATTGGACACGAAAAATACAAGTCACACTTTTATATCCAATCAATGTTTCTCGATCCTGGGAATAGCCCTATCCATGCATATGACATCAATATCCCCATATAGATTCATATGAGTGTGGCCTGACATTCCATAGGCGCCGTCCCCCGAGTGGCCTCGGATATTTGCTCCCGTTATGTGGGAGGGACAAATCCTATCTACATCACTCACCATCTCTAAGCTTGCTTCCTATTGTGCCCAACATTCGCTTTTATAACAACCCAGTTATGGAGTAGCGCTTGATGTTATCAAAGCACAATATTCCACAACTAGAGGATCTAGTGACTTCAAGTCTAAGGATGATAATATCCTATCACCGCGAGAAGCGCTTGTGACTTTACATAACTTGTATGTAGCCTTCTCGGATTTGGGTCAATCCAGTATGTCATTACTCCTAATACATACCCATGTGTTGGATCGTGATATCTCTATATCAATCCATCCCCATACTAGTCTATAGATGATCGTCCTATTAATCATAATATTTGACTAGTAATATTTAAGATAAACAACACGATTTGTAAATATAAGGACTTCATTATATTAAATATCTCCATAAATAATACAATGATTATTCTAGCCAATTCATACTAAAATTAGATTGCCTCTAGGGCATCTATTCCAACAGTCTCCCACTTGCACTAGAGTCAATCTGGTGCATCACGTATGCCAATCGCCCTAGTGGGCTCTTCATGCTTGTGCTAAACAAGCGGCTTCGTGAATGGATCTGCCAGATTATCATCTGTAGGAATCTTGCATATCTTCACATCTCCTCTATCGATAATCTTTCGAATAAGATGGAACTTCCGGAGTACGTGTTTTGATTTCTGGTGTGATCTAGGTTCCTAGGATTGAGCGATCGCGCCTGTGTTGTCACAATACAACACTGTGGCATCCTCAATGCTAGGAACTACACCAAGATCAGGAAAAAAAAACTTTCTAATCCAAACATCTTATTTTGTTGCACTACTTGCAGCAATATACTCAACCTCTGTTGTAGAATCAGCAACCGTCTTTTGCTTGGAACTCTTCTAGCTCACAGCTCCTCCATTTAGGCAATACACAAATCCCGACTGTGGTCTGAAATCATCTCTGTCGGTTTGAAAGCTTGCATTTCTGTAACCAGTTACACGCAACTCTTCCTCACCTCCAAATATCAAGAACGCATCCCTAGGACTTCTCAAATACTTGAGGATGTTCTTAACTACTATCGGTTTCTCTCACTCGGATTAGACTGATATCTTCTCGCCATACTTAACGCGTATGATACGTGTGGTCTAGTACACAACATGGCGTACATGATAGATCCTAAGGCTTAGGCGTAGGTGATCTTACTCATGTGTTCCACCTCAATCTTATTGGATGGATAATCACTCTTCGAAAGAGTAATTCCATGTGACATGGGCTACAATCCCTTCTTGGAATCTTGCATGTTGAACAGTTTCAACACCTTGTCTATATATGTACTTTGACTTAGGCCTAGCAACCTCTTAGATCTATCACTATAGATCTTTATACCGAGTATATAGAATGCTTCCCCTAAGTCTTTCATTGAGAAACACTTTCCTAGCCAATTCTTAACTGATTGCAGCATAGGAATGTCGTTTCCAATGAGTAGTATGTCATCCACATACAAGACCAGGAACGCTACGGAGCTCCCACTAACCTTCTTGTGGACACAAGACTCATCTTCGTTCTTGATGAATCCAAGCTCTTTGACAGCTTCATCAAAATGTCGATTCCAACTTCTATAAGCTTGCTTCAATCAATAAATGGATCGTTGAAGCTTACAGACTTTATTTGCATGCTCTAGATCTACAAAACCTTCTGGTTGTGTCATGTACACATCCTCGAGAAGATTCCCATAAAGGAATGCTGTTTTGACATCCATCTGCCAAATCTCATAGTCATAATAAGCCGCAACAGCAAGTAGGATTCGGATGGATTTGGTCATAGCGACTGGGGGAAAGTTTCATCATAGTCTATACCATGAATATGTCTGAATACTTTAGCCACCAATCGGCCCTTATAGGTAGCTACATTACCATCCATGTCGGTCTTCTTCTTGAAGACCCATTTGCACCCTATGGGGCGTACCCCTTGGGGTGGTTCAACCAAATTCCATACTTCGTTTGTGTACATGGATTCGATCTCGGATCTCATGGCCATTAGCCACTTCTGAGAGTCTGGCCCTTGCATGGCCTCTCCGTAGGTACTAGGATCATCTCCTATGAGCATAGTGTCACCAGTTTCCGTCACGAGAAGTCCATACCTCTCTAGCTCCTGGCGCACTCTACTCGACCAATGAAGCTCTTGTGTTACTTGAGCAGGTTTCTTCACAACCTGTTGTGGTTCCTGTTCATTTTCCATAACCGAATCAGTAATTTGTGGTTCTTGAACTTCTTCAAGTTCTACAGTCCTCTAACTTGCTTCCTTAGAGACAAATTCTCTTTCTAGAAACACGCCGGTCCGAGCAAAAAACACTTTGTTATCGGTTGGATTGTAGAATTAATATCCCTTAGTTTCCTTAGGGTATCCCACAAACTTACATTTATCCGATTTCGGCCCGAGTTTATCAGGATGTAAACGTTTTACATAAACATCGCAGCCCCATATCCTCATAAACGACACTGTGGGATAACTCCCACTCCACATCTCATTTGGTGTTTTCATGACTGATTTGGATGGAACACGGTTAATGGTGAAAGCTGCACACATTAAATCATAGCCCCAAAAAGATAACGGAAGATCTGTTTGACACATCATATATCTCACCATGTCTAACAAGGTTCGATTCCTCCTCTCGGATACGCCATTCCATTGTGGCGTTCCGGGTGGAGTGATTTGGGATGATATCCCACACTCTCTAAGATAATCATCAAACTCTTGGCTCAAGTATTCACCTCCTCGCTCTGATCGTAGAGCTTTGATACTTTTGCCAAGTTGCTTCTCTACTTCATTCTTAAATTTCTTCAATATCTCAAAAGATTCGGATTTAGCCTTCATAAAGTATATAAATCCATATCTACTGAAATCATTAGTGAATGTAATGAAGTAGACATAACCACCCCTGGCAGGTTTAGCAAACGGCCCACACACATTAGTATGTATGCGTGCTAATTGTTGGAATAGATGCCCTAGAGGCAATCTAGTTTAGTATGAATTTATTTGTGGCTAGAAATTCATTTATTATTTATTGGATATTTAATATAATGAAGTTCTTAGATTTACAATTGTGTTGTTTATCTTAAATATCCCTAGTCCAGTATAATGATTAATGGGACAATCATCTATAGACTAGTATGGGGTTGGATTGATATGGAGATATCACGATCCAACACATAGGTGTGCATTAGGGGTATTGTTGCACTAGATTGACCCATCTCCGATAAGGCTACAAACATGATATGTTGAGTCACAAGCGCTTCTCGCGGTGCAATGGTATTGTCATCCTTAGACTTGAGGTCACTAGATATTTTAGTTGTGGATTATTGTGATTTTGGTAGCGTTAAACGCTACACCGTAACTGGGTAGTTATAAAGGCGTGTACTAAATACAATAAGAAGCAAGCTTAGAGATCGTAGTCGACGTAGATAGAATTTGTCCCTCCCACATAACGGGAGCAAGTATCCTAGGCCACTCGAGGGATAGTGCTTATAGAATGTCTGGCCAGACTCAAATAAATCAATATGGGATATTGATGTTATTTGCACGAATAAGGCTATTCCCATGGATCAAGAAACTACGAATTGGATATACGAGTGTGACTTGTATGTCTCGTGTCCAATCCGGATATAGAGACAAAGGGATGAGACAATTACTTGTACAAAGGTTGTCAAGATGACTATTCTATTAGTTGGCTAGAATGGATGTTTTGCTAGAAACCGCTCCATATTAGCAAATAGTTGCTACCAACTAGATAGAACCTATGGGGTCACACGCTATATAGAGTTGAACTAGACTTGGGAATTAATTAATTGGATTATTTAATTAAAAGGATCACTTTTCAAAACCTTGCAAACTTAGTAGGGACAAATTTGCAAGGAAGGGACTAAATTGAATTCTAGTAGGACTAGAATAAGTCCTTTAGGTAGTTGGCAAGTAGTTGTTGGACTATATAAAGGACCTTCCTTCCTTCCTTCCCAGAACTTATGCTCGTTATTGAACATAACTAGAGTGGGAGAGAACAAAAGGAGAGAGAGCAAGCAACAAGAGGAGCCGACCGCCCCTCTTGCCGCTGCCCATCCCGTGGGCCACCAAGGAGGCCGAGAGCCCCTTTTTGGTCTCGTTTTGCGTGATTTTTCTTCCTCTTCCTCTTTCCGGGCTAGCACCAAGGACTTGGGAGATCTAGGATCAACTCTAGGCGTCGATCAACCATAGAGAACGTGACACAATTCGCGTTTGAAGTCATCAAAGGAGAACCCTAAGGTGTGTTGTTTATTTCTTCCTTTACCATCGTAATGTGTCTTGACTTGTGATCCTTGGAGGGTTTTTATTTTGTTTCCGTTGCGCATCCATGAATCAAAACCCAACACTAATTGCTCACTAGTCCTTTCACCTTTCTTGTTGAAAGGGGACTTTGTCATCTTTCCTAACAAACAAGCCTCACATGTCTCATATGATTCAAAATCAAATGAGTGTAGAAATCCATCCTTATGGATTCTAGATACACGTTTCTCAATTATATGGCCTAGACAAACATGCCATAGATAAGCAGGATTTAAATCATACATTTTAATCCTCTTAGTATTTATGTTATAGATTGGATAGCTTAGATCAAGGATATATAATCCATTAAATAATTGTGCACTACAATAGTGAATACTATCTAAATAAATGGAACAACAATTGTTCTTTATTGAATTAGTAAAACCTTTGTTGTCCAAACAAGACACGGAAATAATGTATTTACTCATAGCAGGAACATAAAAGCAGTTAGCTAATTCTAATACTAATCCAGAAGGCAGAGACAGCCTATACACGCCTATAGCCAATGCAGCAACTCCTGCTCCATTCCCAACGCGCAAGTCCACCTCTCCTTTTGCTAATATTATACTTCTACTTAGATCCTGGATGTTTCGAAAAATATGAATCCACATCCAATATCCAATACCCAAGATGAAGAAGTAGTTAAATTAACATCTATAACAAAAATACCTGGTGGTTGTGGGATCACTATCCCAATCCTTTTATCCTCCAGATAATTTGGGAAATTCCTCTTCTAGTGTCCAGGCTGACTGCAGTAGTGACAATCACCCTTGATCACGCATTTGGCCACGCCACCAGCAGGTTTAAGAGCAGTGTCCTTAGGTTTGGCAACTGCCTTTCCTTTACCTTTGTAAGTAGAGGAAAACCTTTTACCCTTTCCTTTCTGCACCATCATTAAGTCCTTGCCCTTTCCCTTGTTGATGGATTGTTCAGCTGTCCTGAACATATTTAGTAGCTCTGGCAGAGGCTTAGCGATCTCATTCATGTTATAGTTCATGATGAACTATCCATAACTATCTGGCAACGATTGCAGAATGAGATCTGTGGCCAACTCTTGACCAATCGGGGACCCTAGGCAATCGAGATTTTTAAGATACGCGTGTGGTCCTACTGGGTTCCCTTCCGTCAAGTGACTCTTGAACAATGCCTGAGAAACTTCATACCGTTCAACCCTTTCCTGATCTTGAAAGAGCTACTTCAAGTGTTCGATCCTATCGACTGCATTCATGTTCTCATGTTGCTTCTGAAGCTCAGGACACATGGTGCAAAGCATAAGGCAGGCCGCATCATTAGCATCGTCAAAACGTTTCTGATACGCATTTAGGGCTACTGGGGTATTGTTCTCTGGACCCTCTGGGACTTCTACTTCTAGTGTGTACAGTTTCTTTTCTTGGTTAAGAAAAAATCTTAAATTTTTGTACCAATCCAGAAAGTTGGTTACAGAAAGCTTGTGCTCTCAAGAACAGCCCGTAGGGAGTGTGATGAATGCGATGAATTTTTTGCCATCGGAATTCTACAAAAACGATAAATAACAAGATTTTAGTATGATTTTACTATACTCAATAATGGCTAGATTATTAAATATAGCTCCCACTATTTTTCTCGGATTAATAACCCTCCATATTAATGCGGAAAATATCCTTATATTTTCTAGTGGGCCAAGATCCATATTTCGCCTCTGCCGAGCATGCTTTGGCAAGTCACCCGGAATTGGTTATTTAGGTAGGAACCATTCCAATTACATCATATGTAACTCTTGGTTCAATTGGGAAATAACTATTTATCCATCCCCATGAATAATCCCAATTGTATGCCTCTAGGTTCTCTTAATCTTTTTTGAATCTACCTAGTTGTGTCCAACCTCTTACTTAAACAATTGCACATTGTTACGTGCCGCCGCATCTAATCACGATAAACCATGTGGCCATCCTTTGGCACGCACAATCATGGGATGTAGTAATCATGATGAGTGTTTAAATAACGAGAAGGCATAAACACAATATTTTGATTGAGGGATTTGCCGTTCAATTTTAATTTGCATTGTTGATCTAATATCAACATGATCCATATGTTTGAGTTTTGGGAAAAACTCCAAATCATAGATCCGGGTTGTCTAATTATCTTATTATCCTAATCGAATGCATCAACCATACACCAATCACAAAATAATAAGACAATAAAATAAACAACCACAACAAAATAAACGTGATGTGGATATGGCCTTTCTAGACTAAGATATTCCCAAGCCAATGAGAATATCTATAAACCCTAAAATAGATCACATCGCCATGCGTCTCCATCTTTTGGTCCATCCTTCATAGTCTTGTGGAATGTTCCATGCTCCATCTCCATGGCTCCAATGTCTTTGGGCTTCTTTTCTTCAATCTTGGCTAACAATCTATTTTATCTAGCTACTCCTATACTAAATAAAATAAATCTCAGAAGTTGAGAAAAATACGACTCGGAGGCCGTAAACTTTAATTAATTATTACATTAATTGATCAGCTCGCAGGCCGTAAAACAAACAACAAAATAAACATTCACACACAAACCACAACCTAGGGCCATATCCAACCACCATGTGAATAGCACATAAACAGTTAAAACCAATTTTAACGCACTTGTTTAGTTTTTAATTGTTTTGGAAGAAGTAGGGCAAAAAGGTATTCTAAAAAGGACTTCACAAAGCCCTATTGGATCACACACGGCCCTACGGCCCAAACTAGCCCAAGCCGCCGGTCCCCCCGGTCGCGCCTAGGCCCGGCCGGCCCTTTGGCCGTGCGTGTATTGGGAGGCAAGGCATAGGGCGGTAACCTATGGGGGGCCGAACCCTTTATGGGAGTTGTTTCCAAAAACAACTCCTTCCTTGTTGCCCAATCCAAGTTGTTTCCATGTTGAAAAACCTTATTCTCAATCAAGTGCCCAAACCCTAATCTTTAAACCAAGAAACTCACTAATTTATTGAATCCAATGCACAATTAGATCTTGTTAGATTGAATCTCCATTCAATTGCATCTACTATGCTTAATTTTTCGTTTTACGCGATAAACATGAATGTAAAGTGTTAAAACAACAAAATCGTAACACATAAACTACGTTATGCTCTACGACATGTGGCTCTGATACCACTGTAGGGTTTTGAACATGGAATCACAGCGGAAGAAGATAATTATTCCGTTCAAATCCGTCCAAGGATCACAAGTCAAGAACACATAAGGATAGTAAAGGATTAATATGTGTTTACCTTTGGGTTCTCCATTAATGACTTCAAACGCGAATAATGTCACATTCTCTACGGTTGATCAACGCCTAGGATAGAGAATTGGACCTCCCAACCTTCTTGTGCTAGCTAGAAAGGAGGAAGGAGACAAAGAAATCAAGCAACGAAGCCATAAAGAGAGGCTCGGCCTCCTTTGTGTGGCCGACGGGTTGTGGCGGCGGGTAAGGGGCGTTCGGCCTCTTACTTGCTTGATCTCAACTCTTTTCTCTCCTCTCAATATGTGTTATAAATAACATGTATTGAGAGGGAAGGAAGGAGTTCCTTTATATAGTCCAACTACTCCTAGTTGTTTCCATAAAGGGCCCAAACTAATCATATCCATATATGGACTAGTATTATTTGCTAATTAGTCCCACTAAGTTAGCAACTTGTTGCAATATGATCCTTTTTAATTAAACTCTATTAATTAAGTCTCTTGTCCAATTATAACCATATGGCGTGTGACCCCATAGGTTTCTACTTAATTGGTTGTAACATTTTCAAAGATGGAGTGGTGTCTAGCAACACATCCATGCCACCCAATTAATAGAAATAGTCATCTTGACCAAACCTTGTGATCTTATTTTCGCATCCCATTGTCTCATTATCCGGATTGGACACGAGACATACAAGTCAAACTCGTATATCTAATCCATGTTTCTCGATCCTAGGAATAGCCCTATCCATGCATATGACATCGATATCCCCATATTGATTCATATGAGTCTGGCCACACATTCCATAGGCGCCATCCCTCGAGTGGCCTCGGATATTTTCGCCCGTTATGTGGGAGGGAAAAATCCTATCTACATCACTGACCATCTCTAAGCTTGCTTCCTATTGTGCCCAACATGCACTTTTATAACTACCCAGTTACGGAGTAGCGTTTGACGTTATCAAAGCACAATATTCAACAACTAGAGGATCTAGTGACTTCAAGTCTAAGGATGATAATATCCTATCACCGCGAGAAGCGCTTGTGACTTTACATAACTTGTATGTATCCTTCTCTGATTTGGGTCAATCCATTATGTCATTACACCTAATACATACCCATGTGTTGGATCGTGATATCTCCATATCAATCCAACCCCATAATAGTCCTTCCTATTAATCATTATATTTGACTAGGAATATTTAAGATAAACAACACGATTTGTAAATCTAAGGACTTCATTATATTAAATATTTCCATAAATAATACAATGATTATTCTAGCCAATTCATACTAAAATTAGATTCCCTCTAGGGTATCTATTCCAACATCAAGGCCTTGAGATGTGCCTTAGCTGTTGAAAGTCAGAGTTAATTTGATTCTTTCTTGCAGGGTTTGATCTTCATTATAATGATTGTTTAATGACTTCTAAAAGTCTTAAACTAGTTTATCATTAGTTATATGTTTCATAAGTTAATCAGATTATTGTTTTATTCACTTGATCCAGTTTTTATTCAGAAACTGGAAATCCAAACAGACTTAGTGCTGTTATATTTCTGGATTTTGTTGTTGATGTGTTTTAATGTTGTTGCAGGTTTGCTAAACATGCAAATGCAATCTTAAAAAACTCCAAAAGATATCTACTCAAAGCTGTTTTAAATTACAGTTATAAAGGATGAGGATTTGCAGGAACTGAGATCATAAAATCTCTCATTCAGTTGCAGAGAGTGGATAAAAGACTGGTTTGAATTTTGCAAGAGATAGAAGCTTACAGAGAACTGAGAGAGGTGTGGAAAATTCGTGGAAGACCAGACATTGAAACACACAAACATTCAGGCTTCAATTACACCTTTCAGAAGATCAATTATTCCAGTTTCCTGAAGAACACATCCAGGCCTTCACAAGCTTATTTCTCTACTGTGTTCTTCTTCTATTTTGTAATCTGCTTATCTTTTTTATATCTAAAACCTCACAAAACCTAGTGGTTGGTTGTTCAAGTGAACAACAAGAGGTTTTTGTTGGCTCAACAGTTCGTAGCTTGTACAAGATAGGTTTGGAACCACAAGCTATATAGGTGTAAGGGAATTCACTTAGGCTTGAAGATCTAGGGGTGTTTCTGTGTGAGTAATAAGAAGTGTTTGCCCAATCGTGGTGGGATTAGATCCCTCAGGCAGAGATTAGGTCCATTGGGATTGAACTCTGTAAATTGCCTTGTGTTCTTTACTTTATAGTTTTCTTATTATCTGCTGCAAGCAACTCAAATCAAACTAGGGTTTATAAACTGTTCAGAACTGGTGGTAGTTCAAGGCCTTGAAGCTTTTTGTTTGCCTTAGAAAGTTTCTGACTAGTTTTCTAAAATCTCAAGGCCTTTAGATTTGAGTTCTTACATATTCACTTAGTTAAAATTTTTGTTTATCAAAAAGTGTCCATACTATATTCAACCCCCCCCCCCCTCCCCCCGCTTCTAGAGTATTTTGGTCCTGTTTTTAGTCTACATTACAAAATTTCAGGAGGAACCAGATTCCAAATCTTGTTACTCTCAAATTTATTAAGTTTACTTTGCATAGCAATGATCCAGTCTGCTTCTTGTAATGCTTCTTTCACATTCTTTGGCTCCATAACAGACACAAAAGCATTGAAAGCACAAATATTCTTTAACTGTGATCTTGTTTGTGTACTAGTGGATGGATCAGATATAATGTTTTCCAGTTGATGAGATTAAAGATATTTGAATCTTTTCCTTCGTTTCTATGGTTCTGGTTCTCAAGGAATCTTCTCATGTCTTTGAGAGCTTGAAGTAGTGGCTTGTCGACTCTGATTCTCTTGCTGTTCTTTGACTCATTTTCAAGGCTTTCAAAAATTTCATTGTTTTTCTGCAAGCTTTCCCTGGAACCATTTGAAGTCTCTGCTTCATTTTCTGACTCATGCTTTTTTTAGTTCAAGTCTGCAAAACTTTCACTCAAAGATCCATCATAGGTTTCATAAAAAATAACATGAATACTTTCTTCAACAACCTTTGTTCTCTTGTTATAGATTCTACAAGATTTTCTAGTCAGTGAATAACCTACAAAAATACATGCATCACTCCTGGAATCAAACTTACCAAGATTTTCCTTACCATTATTTTGGACATAACAAGTACAACTAAATGGTATGAAGTAAGAAATGTTTGCTTTCTTTCTTTGAACAACTCATAAGGAGTGTTCTTCAGAATCTGTCTAATCAAGCACCTGTTAAGAATATAATTTTCAGTGTTCACAGCTTCTTCCCAGAAGGAATTTGGCAATTTGTTCTGTACTAACATTTTCCTTGACATGTCCTCAAGAGTCCCGTTTTTTCTTTCAACAAAACCATTCTGCTGAGGAGTTCTAGAAGCAGAGAAGTTGTGAGAGATGCCATGCTTAGAAAAAAATAAATCAAACTGAAGTTGATCAAATTCTCTACCATGATCACTTCTAATAGAAGCAATAGGCAAGTTTTTCTAAGTATGAAGTTCGTTACAAAGTTTTGAAAATTTAGAAAGTGATTCAGACTTATCTCAAAGAAACACAACCCAAGTTAATCTAGAAAAGTCATCAAAAATAACTAACATGTATTCTTACCTTTTGGAGTTGGATTTCTCATAGGACCACAGAGATCCATATGAAGTAGTTCAACGGGTCAAGTACGAATTACAAAGTTCTTTGGCTTGAATGAGCTTCTTGTCTATTTACCTTGAGCACAAGCTTTGCATACTTCTTCATCTTTGAACTTGATAGGGGGAAGACCTCTTACTATGTCTTTAGAAACCATCTTGTTCAAAGTATGTAAACTGATGTGTCCAAGCATTATGTGCCAAAGCTTTTAATCCTCTTTCAAGGCCTTGAGACACTTAAGACTTTCTCTCGCAACTTTTTAAGTGTGCAAAGTATAGACATTGTTTGACCATGAGGCAGTGAGGATTCAAAATCCAGATTTCTCATTTTGCACCACAAATTTTTCTTTGTCAAAGATAACTTTGCTACCATTATCACATAACTTAGATACACTAAGCAGGTTGAACTTCAAGCCATCAACTAAATAAACATCAGAAATAGAGTTTTCAGATTTTGTACCAACTTTACCAATACCGAGTATATTGAATTTTACTTTTTAACCAAGTGTGATTGAACCCTCCGATTGCTCTTTTAGTTCTGGGAGTAAAGATCTCTTTCCACTCATATGTCTGGAGCAACCACTGTCTATAAACTATTTCTTTTCTTTGCTCTTGGTGACAACCTGCAAACACCATTCACTGCCTTATCTAGCTGTTAAACCAAGTGTACAATTTATATTCATATTCAGGGTCAACCATGTTAGGTGGTCAAACCACTTTAGGAACCCCAATTTGTTTAACTTGTCCTTTAAGTTGAACTGGAAAAGTGTTCCTCATTATGTGAGGGTCTCTTCTTCTAAAAGGACAAGTCATCTTAACATGACCAATTACATTGCATTTGGCATTTAGGAGAGGCCCTGCTTCAAGCCTTCAAAAATCAGGTATTGTTCTTTCTAGGAAAATTAGGATTATAACCAATACAATTTTTGTGAACAGACTTTAAGTTTCCTCGAAGAATCAGGTTTATATTGTGTTCTAAGCTAGCAATTTTTGTAATAACTTTCTTAGATTCTTGAAGTTTCTCAGTTCGAGTAGTTCTTTCTTCCTCCAATTCATCAAACTGATGTCTTAGAGAAACAACATTGTCACACAAAATAGAGTTCTCAGTGATTACTTCATTGACTTGAGTTTTCAAGGCTTTGAAGCTGGTTTACAAGGCCTTGAAATCTGTTTCAGACTTTTTCTTAGATATTTCAAGATTCTGAAGTTGACAAACAAGTTGTAAGTTTTCTTTTGCTTGCTCATGCACATTTTCTTTCAAAGTCTTGATTTCTTTCTGATAGTCCCCTTCATTTAAAATCATTGTTCTAAGATAGTCAGAGAGGACATTTGTTGGTTTTGAAATCAAACAGTTCACCTTTACCTCAATGTTATTTTCAGAAGTTTCATCATGCTTGGCCATAAGGAAGAGTTTCTCGTGTTCTTCTTTAGATTCTGAATCACATGAGGAATCTGAGTCACTCCAAGATGCTATCATAGCTCCTTTTCTCCTTTCATGATCTTTCTTCTGAAAGTGTTTGTTTTTCTTGTGTAGAAAGTCTCTAATCAAGTGTCCTGCATCACCACACTCAAAGCAGTTCATTACTTTAGACTTATGACAATGGGAAGAACTTTTACCTTTGTAGTCCTTGCAACTGGAGAGTTTGTATTTATCCTTGATGAAGTTTTTGTTTACAAAGTTCTTTTTCATCTTTCGGATTATGTTCAATTCTTCAGAAATGATGGAAAAGGGATTTTCATTATCATCTTCTTCATTTTCAATTCCTTGAGATGGTACAGTATCTTAAGCCTTGAGAGCTAGATTCTTGACACTATCTGGCAGTTCTCCATAAACTTCATTCATGGATCTTTCATGTGTAAGAAGCTTTCCCTGCAAGTCATCAAGTTGAAGTGATGATAGATCTTGAGCTTCTTCAATATATGTAGTCTTTGGTTCCCATTTGGCTTTGGGAAGGCTTTTCAAGATCTTCCTGACTTTTTCTTCATTGGACAAGGATTTTCCCATAGAGTCAAGATTATTGACAATGTCAGTGAAGCTCTTGATCATGTCTTTGATTGACTCATCTCCATTCATCTTAAACAGTTTATACTGCCTAATAATGTTGATCTTTGTTTGCTTGACTTGACTGGTTCCTTCAAAGTTTACAACCAATTTTCCCCATATCTCTTTAGCAGTCTTGCATCCTTAAATCTTGTTGATTTTATCTGCACTCAAAGAACAATATAAGAGATTCATAGCTCTCTAATTTTTGAAATATTTTCTAACTCAGAAGAAGAAAGTGAATCCTCTGTCTTGAGAGTTCTAATCCCATCTTTCTCTGTGTAGAATGTGTGAGGACCATTCTGAATGATAGTCCACAACTCCATATCTTGATCAATGATGAAAATTTTCATCAGGGCTTTCCAGTGCACAAAGTTCTCACCACATAACAGAGGAAGTTTGTTAGCAGCTCTTCCTTGAGAGAAACCACCATTACTTACAGTACTCATAATCACTAGATGGTTAAATCTATGCAGTGATACAAGCTGTGATACCAATTGAAAGACAATAATGTAGGTTGTAAAACAGGATCAATACTCTTGAAGGGGGGGGGGGTAAATATAGTATGGAAACATTTTACAATTTATGTCAAAAGAGTAGCTTCAAAGCAAGTTGAGTAAAGCTGTAAGTATTTCAAGGCCTTGAACTAAGTTTCAAATCCTTGGAAAGAAAACAAATGAAAAAAATAAAGCTGAGAGTTTTCAAGGCCTTGAAATTCCTTTCAAACCTTTGAACTAAAACCCTTTTTTGCAGCTGATTTTTCTAAGTATACAACAACAAAATGAATGCAAGAGACACAAAGATTTATAGAGTTCAGTCCACATGGACCTACGTGTCTACCTCAGGGAATGAATCCCTGCAAGATTTTCAACTCAATTCTTATATATCAAAATCTAAGCCCTAGAACTCAAGCACAGAGAGTTCCCTTTGAACAATTCACGAGAATTCACGAAAACACAATGAACAATTCACGATAACACAATGTAACAAGTATCATCAAAATGATATACAAATAGAGTTCAGAAAGAAGAACACTGAGAACTAAGTCTCCAGTTAGAATGCAATGCTCTTTAGATGATTGGATTGAGTGATGTAGATCTGCTTCTAGTTTTTTTGTCAATCCTCTTTAGTGTATGAATGTATCACTATATTGCTGTATCAAAATTCTTCAGCAATTCCCTCTTTTAAGCAGCCCGTTTGAATTGAAGATCTTCAGGATCTTATTAACAAACTTCCAAAAAGATAGCTTCAAATCTTGACTCTTCTAACAGCTTCCTCCAACGGCTAGTTGCTCAATATCTTTAAGGACACTGTCTTTGAATGTGCTTAAGAGTGTATTTGAAATGTGCAGGTTAGATTGAGCTATCAAAGAATCAGATTAACAACTTAGTTTCCTATTTTGCAACACTCAGTTCAGGAACGAATTCCGGTAAAATAGGTAACTGTATATCCCTGCAAAAGCTTAGTCAAAAAGATATATTAATCACCGTTTAGAGTAACAGAATGATTTTTATTTCATAATCAAATAACATATAATCAATCATAGGAGATCAGGAGTTACAATAAAATCAAAAGATCCCAAGTTCATGCTGAAAACCGCATCGTGTGTTTCAAACCCTTGAAACCAGTTTCAAGGCCTTGAAACAGACAAGCTGTTTCAAGCCTTTGAAACTAGCTGAACTTACACGAAGAACTAAGGATGTGTTCTTGATCTATGGAGGGGAGGAAGAGTTTCGTGTAAGGGGTTACACAGATTCAAGCTTCCAAACAGACAAAGATGATTTCAGATCGCAATCGGGATTCGTGTTTTGCTAAAATGGAGGAGTTATGAGCTGGAAAAGTTCCAAGCAAGAGACGGTTGCTGATTCTACAACTGAGGCTGAGTACATTGCTGCATCGGGTGTAGCAAAGGAGGCTGTTTGGATTACGAAGTTCATTGCTGAGCTTGGTGTGTTTCCTACTATTGTGGATCCATTAGAGTTGTATTTTGACAACACTGGAGCGATCGCACAACCCAAGGAATCCAGGTCAGACAAGAAATCCAAGAACGTACTCAGGAAGTTCTATCTTATTCGAGAGATCGTCGATCTAGGAGATGTGAAGATATAAAATATTCCTACAGTTGAAATTCTGTCAGATCCACTTACAAATCCGCTTGTTCAGCGAAATCATGAAGGGAACACTAGATATATAGGCATACGAGATGCACCAGATTGACTCTAGTGAAAGTGGGAGACTTTGGTAATAGATTCCCTAGAGACAATCTTGTTTAGTATGAAAATTATTTTAGCTAGAATAATCATTGTATTATTTACAGAGACATTTAATATAATGCAATCCTTAGATTACAAATGTGTTGGTTATATTAAATATCCTAGTCGATTATATTACTTAAGAGGACGATCAACTATAGACTAGTATGTGGGTTGATTGATATGGATATATCAAGTCTAGCACAAGGGTATGCATTAGGGGTAATGGCATACTGGATTGACCCACAACGAGAAGGCTGCATACAAGTTATGTAAAGTCACAAATGCTTCTCGTAGTGAAAATGGTAGTTTGGTCCTTAGAATTGAAGTCACTAGATACTCTAGTTGTGAAATATCATGCTTTGATATTATCAAATGTTGCGCCTTAACCAGATAACTATAAAGGTAGTCATCGGGCATGATAGGAAGCAAGCTTAGATATCGCAGTGATGCAGATAGGATTTTTCCCTCTCACATAACGGGAGCAAATATGCGCAACCACTCGAGGGGTAGTGCTTATAAAATGTCTGGCCAGACTAAGATACATCAATATAGGATATTGATGTTATCTGCATGGATAAGACTATTCACAGTATCGAGAAACTATGGATTGGATATAAGAGTGTGACTTGAATGTCTCGTATCCAATCCGGATATGGATTCAATGGGATAATACAATACGGTAACATTTGTCACAAGGTTTGTAGAATTACTGACAATTTCTATTAGTTGTATGGCATAGATGTGTTGCTAGACACCTCTCTATGTTAGTAATTGTTACTATCAACTAAGTAGAAACCTATGGGGTCACACTCCCTAAGGATTAAACTAGACTTGGGAATTAATTAATATGATTAATTAAATAGAAGGATCAATATGAACCCACATGCAAACTTAGTAGGACTAATTTGCAAGGTGGATTAATCCGTGTAAGGACATGATTAGTATTGGGGAAATTACGTAGTTAACAAGGAGTTGTTAGACTATATAAAGACACTCCTAGCTTATTTTCCCATAAGTGTCATAAATTTATCACACAAGAGAGAGAGAAAAAATCAAGGAGAGAGACAAGACAAGAAGGCCGAAGCCCCCCCCCCTCTTGCCGTCGGCCTCAAGGAGGCACGTCGCCCCTTTGCTCCGTTTTGCGTGGTCTTTTTATTTCCTCCTTCCATTCATTGCTTGCACAAACGATTTGAAGGACTCGAGACTTGATCCTAATTGTGGACTACTATAGAGACGTGGACACTATTTCACGTGAAATCATAAAAGGAGACAAACAAGTTACATGATACTCCTATCCTTTACCATCGTTATGATGTCTAGTCCTGTGATCGTTGGAGGGTCTTGAACGGAATGGTTTATTGTTCATTCCGCCGCGTAATGCGTATCAAAATCCTACAGATTATGACCCTCATAACTTGATTGTTGAATGAACTTCAACAATGTTTTCTCCTTTCTACTCATGTATATATGGTCTTCAATCCCTTACTTTGTATGTCCCAAATCTCCCACGCTACCAGAAATATGGCCTTTGTGAATTTAACCACGGGTAAAAAGCGTGGCTAATAAAAGTATTAACCACAGGAACCAACCGTAGGTAATATGATTTTTAATAGTCACGGGTACATAAAAAACGTGCGGCAAAAATTTATTTTAGCCACGAGATGCCCATCCACCGTGGTAGTTTCGATACAATCAGCCACACAACTCTTTTTTACCGTGGTTAAATTATTTGGCCACGATAGTTTTCTGTGTGTATTTAGTTAAAATCCCAAATGTCCACTGTCTTTTCACAAACTTCTTATAAGTCATTGATTTCACTATATCGATGGGTCCGAGCAGAAAATTATCCCCAAATTGATGAACGTCTTCTCCACCTCCCTCTCTTCCCTTGACCTGTCTCCTCCATCGCAGCACAACCAGAATGACGTTGTGGGAAGTTTGTTTCTTCCTCCGAATCGACGGTCCCAAGATTCTGCGGCGTCTCTGGTAGTAGTTGTGGACTCTTCCTCCATCAACGGTAAAGGCCCGGCTAGGATAATGCATAGGTACAAACCCTCGATCTACATCGCTACCGATTTCATCTTTAGATTTGATTTCTTTTCCTCTTATGGAATTTAAAATCAACCAATTTAAGGGCATGCAAAATATATATCTTTTATGAAGTACAAAAATTAAACTCGAAACTATGAGTTGCTATCTGCTGATTATAGTTCTAATATCTGTCATTTCACTTTATGAATGGGCTTCATTTGGTTCTGAGATTACGAAAAACGTAAGGTTTATGTATATGTTTGACCTTGATTTGCATTTTTATGATATTCGATCAACCACTGTATTTGTCATCACTCTCATTTAAAGGTTTTTTTATTCACATCATTGCAATCACATGATCATGTGCATCTCATACAATCATATTTGTTTATGGCGTACTAGTATGTTGTTTTGGAATTGGTATTTGTTATGAAAAACCACATCACGAACGAAGAACGAATAAAAGAAGAACACGAATATTTTACGTGGTTCGCTAGCAAAATATTAGCTAACTACCTCCATGGCAGAAAGACACTCTTTATTCACTTAAGAGGAACAATTACAATGTTTTTGCATACCTAGTAGAGAGACTACTAGCTTCTTTATCTAGTACCCTAGAGGAAACCCACATGCCAAAGGTTTCCAAAACCAAAATTGCAAACAAACCTGCTGCCCATAAGTTTCCATCATTGATATGGAAACAATTCCACCGCCTTTGACTAATTCAACACATTCAAGGCACCTCCTCAACAAATCTCCACCTTGACTTGAATTCTCTTGTCAACACCAGCTGCTCCTCTTCTCGTAAACAAAGCTACGTATTCTCCGCTCCCAATTGTCTCTCGTCACAAAGACTCACAGGACCCCCACCGGGTCCGACATGGCCCCTAAGGGCCTCACTGGCTCAAGATGTTGAGCAATTCCAGACAATGCTGGAACTTGCTCTCCGGAACCGGCTTGGTGAACATATCCGCGGGGTTGTCAGCGGTCCCCACCTTCATCACCTTGATCCTGCTCTCGTTTCTCAGAAAATGATACCTGAAGTCGATATGCTTGGTCCTTTCATGATGAACCTGGTCCTTAGTCAAGCAAATCGCACTCAAGCTATCACAGTAGACTATCGCCTGATCTTGAAGTAGCCTTAGATGATTGACCATTCCCTTAAGCCAAATTTCCTCCTTTGCTGCTTCCCTTAGAGCCATATACTCCGCCTCTGTGGTGGACAAAGTCACCGTCGGCTGTAGCTTCGCCTTCCAACTCACAACAGATGCTCCCAGAGCAAATACGTAGCCTGTCATTGATCTTTTACTGTCAATATCCCCTGCATAGTCCGCAACCGAGAAACCATCTACCAAGATTTTTTCACGTGACCCATAGCATAGGCCAATGTCTGACGTACCCTTAAGGTACCTGAATATCCGCTTCACCGCCTGCCAATGGTCCCTACCCGGATGAGACATAAAACGACTAACAACACTAACAGCGAATGCTATGTCCGGTCGAGTGCAGACCATAGCATACATGAGACTTCCAACTGCTCTAGCATATGGAACCTTGGACATGTACTCCTCCTCCTCGGTCTGAACGGTGTACATTCCTAGCTTGCTGTTTGTTTCCATAGGAGTATCTATAGCTTTAGCTGATAACATCCCGAATCTTGCCAAGATCTTCATGATGTATCCCTGCTGTGATAGGAAAAGCTTCTTCTTCTTCCTATCTCTATAGATCTCAACTCCCAATATCTTCCGAGCAGCTCCCAGATCCTTCATCTCGAATTCCGAGCTAAGGGACCTCTTCAGTTCTCTAATTTCCTTGATATTTCGTGTTGCAATCAAAATATCATCCACATATGGAACTAGGTAAATACGTGATCCACTATGCAACTCTTTGTGATACACGCAGCAATCATACTCGCACTTGTGGTAACCAATCTTCAACATGAAGCTGTCAAACCTCTTGTACCATTGCCTCGGTGACTGCTTAAGTCCATAGAGAGATCTCTTCAGCTTGCACACGTGGTTCTCTCTTCCGGGAACTTGGAACCCCTCCGGTTGGATCATGTATATTTCCTCCTCTAACTCTCCGTGCAGGAAAGCTGTCTTGACATCCAATTGCTCAAGCTCTAGGTCGTGGTGTGCCACTAAAGCTAGTAACACCCGGATAGAAGTATGTCTGACCACCGGTGAGAAGATCTCGTTGTAGTCAACTCCCTCTTTCTGACTGAACCGTCTTGCAACTAGACTTGCCTTATACTTGACGCCCTCTCCAGATGTAGTTCCTTCCTTTCTTCTGAAAACCCACTTGCAGTCGACTATCTTCCTTCCCGCTGGCAATTTAACAAGCTCCCAATTCGAGTTATTGCTAAGAGACTCCATCTCCTTTCTTATTGCGGCAATCCATTGTGTTGACTCAGAACTAGATATAGCGGCCTTGTAGGAGGATGGCTCGTCCTCTACCTCTTCCGCTACCTGTAATGCATATCCCACCATACCATCATCTCTGTATCTCGCCGAAGGCTTTATGACTCTCCTTCATCTTCCTTCAGCAATACTTTGATGAACCGGTTCCTCTGGTGTAGACGCATCCTCACTATCAGACTCTTCTGCTTCTTCCTCTTCGGCTTCCGGCGGCGGTGTAAGGATTTCGGAATCCTTAGAATCAATAGGATCCGACTCTCCCTCCACCTTCTTCTTTGCATCCCCAAGCTCCACCTCCACGGAGTTTTTTCAACATATGAGACTCATCAAAGACTACACTTCTGCTAAGTATAATCTTGTTGTCTGCCATATCTTGTATCCCTTCACACCTGTTCCGAAACCCATGAATACTCCCTTCTTAGCTCTTGGTTCTAATTTGCCATCATCAACGTGATAATAGGCAACACAACCAAAAACACTCAAATCCGAGTAATCCACTGCATTACCGGTCCAGACTTCTATAGGAATCTTGCATCCTATACCTGTGTGCGGGCTCCGATTTATGAGATCGCATGCCATGGAAACTGCCTCTCCCCAGAAACCTCTAGAAAGACCTGCATTCGAAAGCATGCACCTTGATTTCGCTAAAAGTGTCTGATTCATTCTCTCGGCTACACCGTTCTGCTGCGGTGTGTGCCGAACGGTGCGATGGCGTGCTATTCCCAGATCCTTGCAGAATTCATCAAACTCTGATGAACAGAACTCTAAGCCGTTGTTCGTGCGAAGCCTCTTCACCATCTTTCCCACCTGATTCTCTACTAGTGTCTTCCACTCCTTGAATCTTGCGAAGGCTTCACTCTTGAGCTTCATCACGAATATCCAAGTCAACCTGGAGTAATCGTCTATGATGCTTAGGAAATACCTTTATCCTCCAATCGCCTCGACTCAGATGGACCCCAGCAATCCGAATGTATATAATCAAGAGTACCTTTCGATCTATGAATCGCCTTAGGGAACTTGCTACGCTGTAGCTTCCCATACACGCAGTGCTCACAAAACCCTAGGCTCTTAGGCGCATGCCTGGTGAGATACCCATTTTTGTGAAGTTCCTGCATTCCACGTTCACTCATATGACCGAGCCTCATATGCCACAGCTTGGTTAGATCGGCTGAGACAACTCCAGCAGAACCTGTGATCGTCGAATCTTGCAACATGTACAAAGTCAAGCTCTTGACTCCCTTGAGTATCACCTTAGAACCCTTGCAAATTTGTAGATCTCCACCTTCACCTTTGAAACTGTATCCCTTGCTGTCGAGTAGACTCAAGGAGATCAGATTCTTCTTGATATATGGTACATGCCTGACTTGCTCTAAAGTACATAACTTCCCTTCATTCGTCTTCAATCTAACTGAGCCGCTCCCAATCACCTTACAGACGGCTCCATTTGCCATGTAGACAGACCCTCCATCCGTTTGGTCGTACGTCGAGAATAGCTCCCTGTTAGAGCAAATATGATAGGAAGCTCCGGAATCAAGGACCCACGCATCCTGAGAGTGCGTGACAACATCCGCCATTAGAACGTAATCATCCTCAGACGAGTTACCTTGTTCAGCTACGGCTGCGAATCCATTCTGCCCCTGTTGACCTCGTTTAGGGCAATCTCTCTTCCAGTGCCCCTTTTCCTTGCAAAAGGCACAAACATCCTTGGGTAACTTAGGACCTGAGAACTGCTTCTTCTTGTTCTTCTTACCCTTCTTGCTTCCCCCCGTTGCCATCAGTCCGGAAGCATGGTCCTCTATACCTGTGCCTGCACCCTTATGGCGCAGTTCCCTAGCATGGAGTGCCGATCTCACCTCCTCTAGGAATAAGTCGTCCTTGTTCACAAGGAACGATTGCACGAAGTTCTCATATGATGGAGGTAACGAGATCAATAACAAAAGTGCAGCATCCTCATCTTCCACCTTCTCGCCAATATTACGCAAATCTAACAGAATTGTGTTCAATTGATCAAGATGGTCCTTGAGAGCCATACTTTCGAGCATCCGCAGGGTGAAGAGCCTTTGCTTTAGCATCGACTTGCTAGTGAGACTCTTCGCCATGTAGAGACTCTCCAACTTGAGCCAGAGCTTCGCTGCTTCCTTTTGATCTGCGATCTCGATTATCACGTCATCCGATAAGCACAGCATAATTGTTGCGTGTTCCTTCTCCTCCATTGCCTTGAACTTCGCTGATGCAACATTCATGCCTCCCTTGTCCGCGGTCAAAGGTGCCCACAAGCCTTGCGATTTCAAAGCCTCCATCTTTATCTTCCACAGGCTGAAGCTGTTCCCTCCTGTGAACTTGTTGATCTTCAACATCGATCCGGACATCGTTCTTGGTGGATCTTGAACTCTAGTCGTGTGCTCCACCTAGATCGCAAAACCCTAGCTTTGCTTTCACCAAGTTGTGAAACCCTAGCTTTGCTCCGCCTTGATCTTGAAACACTGTCAACCTTGGCTCGGATACCAGTTTGTTATGATAAACCACCTCACGAACGAAGAACGAATAAAAGAAGAACACGAATATTTTACGTGGTTTGCTAGCAAAATATTTGCTAACTACCTCCACGGCGGAAAAGCACTCTTTATTCACTTAAGAGGAACAATTACAATGTTTTTGCATACCTAGTAGAGAGACTACTAGCTTCTTTATATAGTACCCTAGAGAAAACCCACAGGCCAAAGGTTTCCAAAACCAAATTGGAAACAAACTTGCTGCCCATAAGTTTCCATCTTTGATATGGAAACAATTCCACCGCCTTTGACTAATTCAACACATTCAAGGCACCTCCTCAACAGTATTCACAATCCATAATGTTCTCATTTGAAGACACACACTGTAGTTGATTGCTTCATATATTCCAATAAATAAAATATAGCTTTTGCACAAGTATCATCCAAAATTTTAAGATGTTACAAACTTGGAGTTTATAATGTTCCCTATGCAAGACCATGTTAGTTGGACCTGAAGCATTTTATTCCAATCTCTTTTCTTGTGCGCCTAAACGGGCCATATTGCTCATAAGCGGTAAATCGGAAAAGCATTGCAACAAAGCACACGGTGCATAACCCGTTGCAACAAAGCACCAACATAGGTAACTAACTCACTTATGGATGAAAGTACAGAAATACCCTTATGTGGCTACCCCTCTTTTAACTTGAAGTACCAAAATACCCTCGGTTAGTTACCCTTCCGGTTAGAATTGAAGAGCCTGAGAATCGACCTAGTGGAGTCGGCTATCGACTTCACTAAGTCGACAGCAGACCTGAACTAGTCGATAGTCGACATGCACGGTCGACATGCCGGAATTGCCTGTCGACCTAATCACGTCGACATTCGACTTAGGTAGATCGACGGTTGACTTCTCTTGGTCGATTGTCTACCTGTCTAGGTCAACCGTCGATATGGGTAGGTCGTCCGTCGACCTTTATAGGTCGACGCAATTGAATCATCCTTAAGATTGATTTTTTTGACCTAGGACCCTAACTATGTTTGATTTTCTATAATTGCATACTTGTCTAAAATCATGCTATGGGGAATGGAGATGTATACGTACGTTGGACAAAACAAAACACTATGGTGCCAAAAGGGTTTTGCCATCGGTGTCGGTATAAGTTACGACAGGCTAATCCGAGAGATTATGGGGCGGTTTCATTCGATGCTGCAATGAAAAGAGCTCGGTACATATGGAGATGTGATGATGGCATGTATATACGTTGTACAAAACAAAAGACTATGGTGCCAAAAGGGTTTTGCCATCCGTGTCGGTATAAGTTACGTTGAGAGACTGTCCGAATCTCAAACCGTATTGAAGTTAATGGTTTGATTTGTTTGTAAGACTAATGGTGACGTTGTATGGATGTTTGATATGTTTGTAAGACTATGGATTGATGTTTTATTTGTTTGTTTCACGATTTCGTTACGTTTTGGTCATTCTTTCGACTTAGCATGTCTACGGTCGACCAGATCACCTCGACGGTCGACATAGCTAGTCTACTGTCGACTCGTATACATCGACTGTCGACATATACGGGACGAATGCGACGTGTATGGGTTTAGGGTTTAGGGTTTGGGGTTTAGGGTTTAGGGTTTAGACGTCGACCATGGACGTGTAGACGTCGACCGTCGACATGTTGTAGTCGAAAAAAACTGCAAAATTATGCCCAACCGGGCCAACCGCCTCCAACACCACGGTTTGGGCCAACCGCCTCCAACACCACGGTTTGGCCCATACGTATATATACATATATTGTATATATAAACCTTCTGCATGCAAACCGTGGTCTTGTCCTCAGTCTCTTCTCCAACGGCAAGCACACAAACTCTTCTCTTCTCCAACGCAAGCACACAAACTCGATATGGCCAATCTCCAACGGCAGGTATGTAATATTACAATATGCATGCTTTTGTGATCGATGAATGTTGATGTATGTTAGCCTCTGTTACTCCCTCACAACTCGCTGGAGTTCGAACCATATCTAGGGTTTCTTAGTGACTCAGTTTTAGGGTAGAAACAGTGAATATGCAAGCTCATGAATGAGGCGAAACAGTGAATATGCAAGCTCACGAATGAGGCTACACGGTAGAAACAGTGGCTGTGGTGCCGGTGCTTTCTGAATTTTTTATTCAACAACCCTCCCTCACAACTCACTGTTCCTACCGTGATTTCTGAACTTTTTTGACCCAGTTAGTATATTTAGGGTTCAAACCATATCTAGGGTTTCTTAGTGACTCAGTTTTTGAGGGTTCGAACCATATTTAGGGTTCAAAAAATAATTTTTTGACCCAGTTAGTATATTGAGGGTTTGCATGTTGTTTTTGCATGTTTTTTTTCCTTCACACGTTCAGAACATTATGTACCCTTCTCTATATTTTGTTCTATGTAGGTGATGGCGGCAATAATGGATGCATATGCGGAAGAAAGTCGTAGAGTGGAATTCAACATAATGAAAGCCCGTCGTGAAAGAAAGAAGCGCCCTATCGTAACTTGGACGAACACGGCCATGGATGAAGTCAGGGTTGACGTAGGTAACGTCGTAGATGTTAGAGATGATAAGAAGATAAACAAGAAGAAAAAGAAGAAGAAGGGAAAGAACAACACGGTTGCAGCCCCGCAGGAGACCGTTGAAGATAAATTAGTTGCAGCCCAGCAGGAGACGGATGAAGTTAAATTGGTTGAAGCTAAGCAGGAGACGGATGAAGTTAAATTGGTTGAAGCCAAGCTGCAGACCGATGAAGTTAAATTGGTTGACCGAGACAAGAAGATATTTTCATGTAATCGGGGTTACGATTTTGATTTGTCTGAGTGGATCGCATATAAAATAGATCACGGTAGTCGGACGTACAGAAACAAGCTGTCTGCACATACTAGAGGAATGATTAGAGCAATTCTCAGTGAATACGTACAATGCAGTGCAAACTGGGACGAACAACTGCAACGAGCACTAAAGAACTCTGAAAACTTCATCTTCAAGCGCCAAAAGGGCAGCTGGGACGTCCGTCATGATCCTCAGGTAGAAAAAGAAATTGACTTTGCATGTACAATATTGGCAGTTAACCTGAAGACTGACGATGCTTCTTCCATGGAGGGTCCGCCAGGAATGACAGGGTTGATCCATACCATCTTCAAGCATATTCTGAAGGGTGAAACCTATCCGGCTGACGTACAAGATTTGCACGACACTCTGAGCCACAACGATTTTGACCGGTTTATGAAATATCTGCCAATTTGCGTTGACCACTCGTCTATGTGGTCTGGGGAGGAGAGGATGGAAAAATTGTTACGAGTGTGCAGAGAATACAAAGCACAGAAGTATAAGCCCCTTAGTAATGGACATGCTAGCTGGGAAGATTGCATGAAGAAGACTAACCCCCTTGCAGGCACTACGGGTCATGCAACAACGGACTAGAGAGACCTATTCCCTCCAGGTAAGGCACCCCATGGCCACCCCCTCTATCGCGTACTGTGCTATAAGAGTTTACGGAAGAAACGGAAACCGAAATTTTCGCAGTGGACCAAGGGCTATGATGACACCACCGTGTCCTTTTACTTGTTCGTTAGGAACGCGTATGAACATCTTCGGAAGCCCTGCGACAACTACCTTAATCTCCCGGATGATAATGACTGGCTCGACGGGGAGTTCATTGAGAGTCAAATCATTGGTTTGTTCCCACGTTATATGGTGGATTTGATGGCGAATACGTACGATATGAATTTACCGTTTTCAAAGGTATGTTTCCCTCACCTCACCGATACGTACATACGTGCTATATTTATAAATTCATTAAACTAATATATACATGTATCTATCTTGTTTTGTTGGTGCATGCAGTAACCGCCCGTGGAAGGAGTACGTGCAGCTAGCTAGCATATGATCGGTGAAGGATGAATTATAATAGTTTCTTTTTAGAGTTCATAGTTATTAATTAGTTGTTTTTATTGCTGGATTCTTAAAGTTCATGAATTTGTTGGTCTTGGATTCTTTAATTTAATGAATTTATCGTTTTCTAAGGTATTGTCTGGGTGCTTTAATTTCAAAGACAGCAGGGACAGAAAGCAACAATTTCTTGCTGTTTAGTCGACTTCCACAGGTCGATCGTCGACAGCCGTTGCATGGTTACACAGATAACATGGACAGAGGGCATTATTTTTTTCCTTGTTTGTCGACATCCCAGTGTCGACAGTCGACAGTTCGTCGTCAAAAACCTTGAATTTTGTTCAATTTCATACAAATTTTGGTGTTTGTTCTTCGATGTCATACCAGTTTTGGTGTTTGTTCTTCAATTTAATACCAATTTCATAGAAATAGTTTCAAAAAAAGTATCAATTTCAAACAAATTTCTGGGTTCTTTGCCGGAGACGAAGAAATCTGGGTTCTTCGTCGGAGACGAAGAAGACGGGCCTGTGAAGAAGAAGAGACGATCTTGCCTGTGAAGAAGAAGAAGACACGGCGAAGGTTGCCCCTGGGTTCGTCACTGTGTTTAACAGAAGGGGGAAGAGAGAGAGAAGTATTTTTTTTTTGGATTTTTGTTAAGTAAATCAAGATTTTCGGAGAATTAAGTAGTATAATTACAATTATTACCCTTAAACACCAACTCCTTAATTGTTGGTGCTTCTCGGCAGTGGAAAACATTTCCACTGCCTTCTGGCCAATTCTTTCAGCGCCTAAACCCTCACGCTTTGATGCACCTAAATTTTTTAAACTCACTGGTGTTATATTTGGTCAGGCCATTGTCAACAATGAATCATTGGGCTATTTCATTGGGAGGGTATACTTATTCTTGACTAGTCTTAGTATAGACAGTGCGCCTAAGATTTTGACAACATCTTGAAAATGAGAAGGCACACTATGCTACAGATTGTTGGGATACTGAAATTGAGTGCTCTTATGGCTGGATAAAATATGTTGGAATAGCTTATAGATCCGCATATGATTTACACGCTCACTGGATAAGTTCTTGGCATTCTTTCATGTTTGTTTTAATCTAGAATCGTCTCTCTGACTTCTGCAAGTACAATCACGAATAGATGATTAGGTAAAACTGGAAAATATATAATATGAACTGAGCATCACAAAAACATGCTCGAGACTACCTTTATGTACTAATATGGTCAGAATGTCATATCGATTAGTCAAGTTTAGTATCTGAGTCTTGAACGTTTGAGTAGTTGTAAAATTTGTTATTTTTCTGTTAATTATTATTTTTTGTTTGCTTCAATCTAAAATTGATATTCCAGTTCCATTGTTTAACGACAAAAAAAAAAAAAAACATTGTTTAATTAGATGGTACCAGTGGTAGATTAACACGTTTCTTAATCTAATTTCCTCCGTTTTGTGCATATTGGCTTGTATCTGTTTACCTGCTTCATCATCAGCTTCACCAAATTAAGCCATGAAATCAAACAACCACTACCTTTTCAAAGTTCCAATTTATTTTGAATCATTGATGCTCTTTGAAAGATAAACTTAAGTGTCTAAACAAAATAGTGGTGCAGCAGCAGCAGTGTTTTCTGGTTTCCTATTCTTCTGTTGAAAAATGGTTGTTTCAATGTCTTGCTGTGCTTTAGAGTCAACTAAAATAATAAGCTCTTATTTCTTCACCTTTAAAGAAAAAATTGAATAGGTAACTAGGCAAGCCGGCTGCTTGGGCTGCCGTGTATGAACAGGTGGCCCCATAGGGGCTGTGGTTGAAACCGTGAGGTTAGTGGAGCGGCTGGATGAAGGGTTCCATGAGCGTCGCAGAACATACGATTGAAGAAGGTCATCCTCACGGACTGAAAGTTCTCTAGCCAAGCCAAATGCTTCGGCAAGTGTGTGGGGGGTTCCGTAACGCCAACTCTCGCTTTGGGGGCTGTTTGAGGCCGGCTTGGAAAAGCGAGATCAATATCAATTCTTCCAATCCAGTAATCTTGTTGAGCATCGTTTCGAACTCGGTTTGGTATGCCAACACCGTAGTGCGCTGTTGGATTTTAGAGAGTGTCCCCAAATAATCCTCGTAGTGGCCGGGGTCAAATCGTTGTTTCACAGCTTGCAGAAACTTTATCGAGGAAGCCGTTAAATGGTTGGATTGATAATATCGGAACCACTCCGATGCGGGGTGATCGATAAGCATAGCGACCAAGTCCAAGCGATCAAGTTCGGCTGTACGATGGTAGTCAAAAAACTTCTGGACCCGGAAAATCCATCCAACGGGGCCGTCGCCATTGAACCTAGGCGAGTCGAAGCGCATACGTGGAGCGCCGTCCGTTGGGTTTGCCGTTTTTGTACGCGATGGTTGGGGCTGCCACCTCGCACGTTGTGGGACAGATGCGATGGCAAGTTGCTATCAGGTTGTTCTAGGCGTGTTGGCGAGGTGCGTCCAGGCAGTGTGTTGTTTCCCTGGTGGGGCGGTGGGTAGCAGCGGAGGTGGAGGCGGAGGGGGTGGTGGAGGTGGAGGTGGCGGTGGTAATGGAGTAATTCGTTGCCCTAGCTGCCGGATGGTGTCATGGAGGGCTGCGTTCTAAGTTGCAAACCGGTTATCGCGCGTACGCATCACGACTTCCCATCTCTGATCACGCGCAATAGCATTCTGTTACAGTGTTTTGTTGTTGGCGATGAAGTCCGCTTGAGAGAAGACCGGACCCTCTGGGGTAGTTTACTCAGTAGTGGACATGGTGGATGGAGTTCGAACGGCTTCGCGAATCAAAGATCCGATCGACAACCACAATGAAAGCACCAGTTTGTTACCCCTGGTAACAATGGAGCCGACGGTAGCCCTGCTACTCGTCCGAGAGAGCAAACAACGAAAGAGAAAAAACAGAAAATTAGGGAAAAATTCTTCTGAAATAATTTTAGGAAGCAAAATACACCCTTTTATATGACCCTCTAACCCAGACGGCTCGTCCCTAATCCTAATCCGGGTAAAGAACAGTTTAGAAACCCCTAATAATTCAAATACTCCACAATCAAACCAATAGTTCAAAACAATTAACGAACTAATAAGACCTAACTATCATCTAGACATAATCTTCTAAATAAATTGGTGGACGCACATTGCGCTTGGGTCGCGCACTAGCTTCATCATCACGGTCAGCATCATCGTCACTCGTGTCTGACCCATCTCGTACCATAGCCGTATCACAATGACAGAGGGATTAATACATTTCAGTATATCAGGTTAGAATAATATGTACCCTGCGGCATATACATGCCAATTATAGAATAAAATAAAGAAACGAGGTTGCTAGGGAACTTGACCGGAAGAGAGATGGGAAAATGGTTGAAGTTTTCTTGGGAACAATGTGGGCTTACTAGAGATACGTAAGGGTTGTAAATACATTTCATAATTATGTTGGGTTTTGTAACGGATTACGCAGAGGAATTAAACAAATAAGATCTGCACAAGACCTACCAAGGATCAGAGGAAGAGACATCATAACGATAGAAAATGTTGTAGTAACAATTATCTTGTTTGTCTCCTGTGATGAATTCAAACTCAAAAATATTGTTTGCGTCTCTATAGCTAGTCCAAGCCTAGGATGAAGAACAAAATTCCTCTATGTATCGAGCTAGCAACTGGTGGAAGAAGGAAGAAGAAGAATCACACAACGGTGACCGAAGGGAGGCTCGGCCTCCTCTTGGCTGACGGGTAGGGGGCGGACGGGTCTAGGTTCGGCCTAGACTTTTCTTTCTCTCTCTCCTCTCTTTTCTCTCATTCAATCGATGTGTTATCAGCATTATTGAGAAAATAAGCTAGGAGTGTCCTTTATATAGTCCAACAACTCCTTGTTAACTACATAAAGGCCCCTATCCTAATCCTTTCGATACACGGATTAGTCCAACTTGCAAATTAGTCCTACTAAGTTTGCAAGTAGTTTCATATTGATCCTTCTACTTAATTAATCATATTAATTAATTACAAAGTCTATTTTAATTCATATGGGGTGTAACCCCATAGGTTTCTACTTAGTTGGTAGTAACGATTACTAACACGGAGCGGTGTCTAGCAACACATCCATGCCACCCAACTGATAGAAATAGTCATGAATTTGACAAACCTTGTGCAAATATTGTGTCATCCCTTTGTCTATAAATTCGGATTGGACACGCAACATACAAGTCACACTCGTATATCCAATCCATAGTTTCTCGATCCTGGGAATAGCCTTATCCATGCAGATAACATCAATATCTTATATTGATTTATCTGAGTCTTGCCTAAAATTTTAAAAGTACCATCCCTCGAGTGGCCGTGGATATTTTCTCCCGTTATGTGGGAGGGACAAATTCTATGTAAATCACTACCACCTCTAAGCTTGCTTCCTATTGTTTCCGAAACGCGCCTTTATTACTACCCAGTTACGGTGTAGCGTTGGACGATATCAAAACACAATATTCCACAACTAGAGAATCCAGTGAGTTCAAGTCTAACGATGAAAATACCTTTGTCACTACGAGAAGCATTTGTGACTTTACATAACATGTATGTGGCCTCTTCGTTGTGGGTCAATCCAGTATGCTATTACCCTCAATGCATACCATGTGTTGGGTCGTGATATCTCTATATCAATACAATCTAATGCTAGTCTTTAGTTGATAGTCCTGTTAATCAGTATAATTGACTACAGATATTTAAGAATATAACATTTATATTCTAACAACTTTATTTATGTAAACATATCTCCATATGGATAACTTGATGAATAGTAAGTCCATATAGATGTCAGTAGAAATAGAGTGCCTCTAGGTCATATATCCAACAGTCTCCCACTTGCACTAGAGTCAATTTGGTGCATCATATGCCTATTGATCTAGCACATCCCTCATGCTATCACTGCGCAAGGGGAGTAGTAGGTGAGACCTCTGCTGGTACCTTTTGCATATATTCGCATCTCCTATATCTGATTGAGATTGACTATTCCGAGTAAGTGCATCCCATGCAGTACTATACTCAGTCCTCTGTGGTAGAATCAGCAACTGTATCTTGCATGGAATCTCCTCCAACTCAGAGTTCCTCCCACTAGGGTAAAACATGAAACTTGACTATAATTTGAAATTATTTTAATCAGATTGGAAGTTCTCATCACTGTAACACCTTACCATAAACTCTTCCTATCCTCTATTTATCAAGAATTCAACATTTAGTTCTTCTCAAGTACTTAAGGATATTCTTGATAATTATCCAGTAACCCTCACCCGGATTTTACTGGTATCTCTATGTCATGCTCATATGACATGACTGGCCTAGTACATATCATGGCGTATCTCGTGAATCTCATTCCTACGGTCCTTTCTCAATCCAATTGGAAAGATAATTACTCTTCCAAA
The DNA here is from genome assembly GCA_023055425.1 of Linanthus parryae. NCBI lineage: Eukaryota > Viridiplantae > Streptophyta > Magnoliopsida > Ericales > Polemoniaceae > Linanthus > Linanthus parryae. The sequence continues at coordinate 23,333,382 of JALGPY010000010.1, forward strand.
GAATAATTCCATGTTACATGGGTAAGAATCCATATTCTTGCATGTTGAACAATTTCCACACCTTGTGAATATATGTACCATGACTTCAGCCGAACAACTATCTTGATCTATCTCCATAAATCTTTATAGATTGTCTCGCCTAAGTATTTTATTGAAAATCAATTCCCTAGCCAATCTCTACAAGACTGCCGAGTAGGGACATCATTCTCAATGATTAGTATGTCTCTACATACAAGACCAGAAATATAAATGTGCTCCCACTAACCTTCTTGTAAACACAATATTCATCTTCTTTCTTAATGGAATCAAACTTCTGATTTCATCATTAATCGAAGATTCCAACTCCAAGAAGCTTTACTCAATCTGTAGACAAATTGCTGCAAGCAAGATGTGAATTGATTTAAGCATCACAATTGGGGAAAAATATTTCGTCATATCCTATACTATGAACTAACAGGGAACTTTTCCTCGAATTTTCCCTTAAAATAAATCTCATTACCATCCATGTTGATTTCCTCATAACCCACTTGCACCCTATGGGTCCTACCCTTTTAGGTGGTTCCACCAAAGTAATACTTTGTTGGTATACATGGATTTCATATCGTATCTCATGGTTTAAAGCCATCACTGAGATTCCAGCCCATTTGTGGCCATCTCAAAGGTTGTAGTCTTATCTCCATGAGCAACACATTAACGGGCTATGAGAAATCCATTTTTCTCTTGCCCCTTGACACATTTAACCTATGAGGTTCTTGTGTTACCTGAGTAGGTTGCTCCACGACACCTTGTGATCCTGCTCATGTTCCATAAAAATGATCAATTCTCTGTTGTGGTTCTTGAACTCCTTCAAGTTCTAATGTCCTCCCACTGTTTCTTTTAGAGAAAATCTCTATCTAGAAACACATCGGTTCGAGAAAAAAACAATTTGTTCTCCGTTTAATTGTAGAAATAATATCCTTTGTTTCCTCAGGATATTCCACATAGTAAATTTATCCGACTTCGGTCCAAGTTTATCTGTAAATTATTTACATAAATTTCATAACCCAAATTCTTCATGAATGACAGACTAGGACACTTCCTAATCCATATCTCATATGGTGTTTTTCATAATTAATTTTGATGGAACAAGGTTAAGGGCAAATTTTTCTGTAATTAGAACATGCCCATAAAAGTAAACTAGAAGTTCTGTTTGACGCATCATGGTTGCGAACGTGTCGAACAAGGACCAATCTCTCTTCTCAGACACGCCATTTTATAATGGTGTTCTAGGTAGAGTGAGTTCTGATCACATCGCGTACTCCCTTAGATGCTTAAACTATTAGCTTAAGCACTCACGCCTCTACGATCCAATCTTAGAGCCCTAATACTTTTTTCAAGTTGGTTCTCTACTTCATTCTTGAATACCTTGAACTCTTCAAATGATTCTGGTTTGTTTCTTCATAAGATACACAAATCCATATTCAGTGAAGCCATCACTAAATATGATGAAGTACTGAAAACCACCTTTAGCATTTGCTCTTAGAGGCCTACATACATCAATATGTATGATTCCTAAAACATCACATATTTTCCCAATAAATAAGTCTTATATGTCACATATGATTCATAATCATACGATTCCAGAAATTCATCCTTATGGAGTTCTAGATATGTATCTCTTATTTATGTGCCCTAAACAATAATTAATGCTAAAGATAAGTGAGGTTCATATCATTATATGCAGACCTCTTGGTATAAATTTTATAGATGAAATTACCATGATCAAGGATATACAATCCATTAGAAAAAATTGCATTACAATAATCCATATCAGAACAAATGGAACAACGTTTCTCATTTATTATGATAGAGAGTCTTTCTTGTCCAAAAAAGAAACTACGATAATGCACCTACTCATAGCAGGGACATAATCACTTTTATCTAATTCATGAACAAGTTCAAAATGTAGAGATAATTCTCTACGAAAAATTCAGCAACCCCTTGCTTCATTGACCCACGTGTAGGTTTATTTCTTCCTCACCCAATTGTCTACATCTCTTGAGCTCCTCCACATTTCTATAAACCTGAGATCCTCATCTAGTATCATATACTCATGATGATGAGTGTTGATGAATTGAAATTGCATATTTTAGTATGTTAACGAACTCTTCATAACTTGCTAATATGTGTAATTTAGCTATTTTATCTCTCTTTCTAGACTTATGCTTGTTTTCGTAGTTTTGGGTGTTTTTGATTAATTTGTAGGTCAAAGACGTGCTTTAGAACGCAAGGGGCTAGTTTGGGAAAGCTTGAATGATAAATCGAGACGCTTTGAAGGGGCCAAGATTGAAGACAAATCAAGTTAGAAGGTCGGAGTTACATCAAAAGAGCTTATTTGAAGATAATTTAACAGAATTGGGGCTTAAATGGAGTTTCTCAAACGTTTTAAGGGCCGCCATGAAGAGTTTTTAAACGAAAGGGGGTTTAAGTGACATTTTCATAAGCTTTTAAGAAGGGCTGGGGAACTTTTGAAGCCCCCAGCAAACTAGAGGGGGCATGAGTGCAATTTCAGGAGAAACAATTCAGCAGAACGCTGAATCTTTTCTCTCTCCCCGACGAAGAAATGCAGAAACAACCAGAGACCTCCATTGGAGGCCGACCGAGCTCAAAACCGAACCCAAATCGCCCTCTTCTCGCACCCATTTCACTTCAAACCAAGCCCAATCTTCTCCCCTCGTCTCCCTCTCTCTTCTATGCACAAACCCACGCTGATTTAAGCCCACAAAAAGAAAGCCCCAATTTTCTGGGGTTCTTGAGTGAGAGGACGAAATCAACAATAGAGGATGAATTGGTTCAATTTGAGGGCTGAGATGAGTTCTTGGAGGCCAAGAAACGTAGAAGAGACATCTATATAAGTGAAGATTGAAGAACAGTGAAAGAGGAAGAGAGGGAGAGAGGAGGCCGGATTAAGCCATTTCTGGGCTGTTTTTGACGAATTTTGGGTCTGTTAGCCTCTGTTTCTCCTCTCTCACTCTCTCTGATTTCGCCCAGCTCTTTGGGTTGTTCTTGATATAAGAACAGTGAAAGAGGAAGAGAGGGAGAGAGGAGGCCGGATTAAGCCATTTCTGGGCTGTTTTTGACGAATTTTGGGTCTGTTTTGTTTCGATTGCAATGAGCAATCGATTCTTGAGGCACTTGTCTTGTGGAATTCTACATGTGATATGAGAACCGGGCTTGAATATAATAGGGGGATTGGTCACTAGAGAAACCGATGATCCCTAGCCCCTCATTACTTGTTATTTCACTACTTTCTTGAATCGTAGTTTTAGTAGTTGTTTACTTTGTTCTTTAAATTCTCAAATCTCAACTCGCTCCATCAATTAGTTTTGGTGGATTTGATAGCTTGGCAAGCTCTAAAGCCATTGAGAGAAGTTGCTTTTATCGTTTAGTTAGTCGTTTTTTAGTTTTGCAAGTCACTCTCTAATCCTCCTCTCCTTGTGGATTCGACCCCGTTCTTACTCGGGTACTACTTAGAACGATATTCCTATACTTGGGAATTATCGCGAACAAGTTTTTGCGCCGTTGCAGGGGAGAAGCTAGGCTTTAGATTTGATTTGCTTTACTTTCTTAGTATTTTTCTTGACATTTTCTCTAGTTGCTTGTGGTTAGTTAAGCTTGTGAGATTCAAGAGGGCTTGTGAAATTCATCAAGTACCTCTCATCTACTTGCTTGAAAAAAAAAATGTCTCATGAACATTTTGGACTTGGTGAGAGGCCTAACGTCCATTCACATCCTTACTACTATGCATTTACTAGACATGAAAGTCATTCTAAGGAATCAATGCGTTCCAAACGTGAGCGCGCTTACAATAATGGTGATTATTTTCCTAAGAATGATTATTCTTGGCATGATAGTAGGACACTAGATTACACATCTCATGCTTCTTGTGCACAATCACCTCCCTCAAACACTTACATGTTTTTGAACTCTCATGATTCTTGCACTTATCAATATAATGATATGATGTGTGAATCAAGAGAAGTTAATCATTTTGAGAGGGAATCACTTGTGAATGATGAGTTAAATATGCCTATAAGTGATTCTCTAGAGGAGACATTTCAAAAATATCTCCAAGGCATAAAAGAACTAAGAGATTCAATAAGAGAACTAAGAGAATCACAAAGTAAACTTGAAGGCTCATTTAGAGAAGTAGAAGGATCGTTTTGTCACTCGATTGATAGAGTGGAATCCTCATATTCACAATCGCATGATAATGAGTCTCTTGCATATAGTACTTACTCTTCACAAAACTCGCCATCATATGACTCTCAAGTTCTCACTCACACACATCACAAGTCTATTGAAGACCAAAATTTGGATGATGTGTTTGATGATGAAGTTGTTGCCACTAGGATAGGTGATTGTATTCATTTCTCATTCGCACATTCTAAAGAAGCATGTGATAGTGATGTTGGTAGTGAAATTGATGTTTTTGATGATGACTCTTCAACCCATGACATGAGTGAAGTCATTTTGGATGACTCACATAGTGACACATGTGAGGAGGAGTCGCAAAATGGAAATCACTCATGTGATGAGTTAGGGGTCAAATTTGATGCTACCACTAGTGAAGGGAATGTAGACTTGTCTTGTGCTCAAGAAGAGCCTAGTACTTACTGGAGTTCCTATGATCTTGATTGTGACGAAATTGAAGTTTTATTGGGAGGTACTCCGGTTAGTATTGACATGTCCAATGAAGATCCGGGGAGCTATGCTCGTATTTGTGACAAAATTGAATTTTACTTGAATTCTCCCTCGGATTCTATCATTATGGAAGATGTGCCTAAGGGTTTGGATGAGGCTTCAAGTTCTCAAATTATTTTAACTCCCACTTGTGAAGCCCCATCCCCAAATCCATATGACTTATTTAAAAGTGATGAGATTGAGGATTCACAAGTTGCCACCATCTCTCAAGTTTTGATTTCAAGTAAAAATTTGGCAACTTATGAAGACCCATTCTATGATTCAATTAGTTTGAGGATTTCAAACCCTTTTCTTAAGTTGATGCATGATATAACAACTTGCCCTAACTTTATTGTTAGATTTTGCTTGCATCTCTTATTCATCTTTTGTGTCTTGCCCCTACTTCTCCTATCTATTCTAATTGATGAATCCAACTTTTTAAAGGAGAAGTACTTTTCTAAGAATGAAGTAGGGGCATGGCATGGAAAGGAATTTCCAAGATTGGGGGTGGGATAGCATCATTGTCTTTGTTCCACCTCCCTAGTTGTAAATAAATAAATTAGTTTATCTCTATTTCTTGCATTTTCTTTTCTTTTACCATTTTGTAGGTTGCTCTTGGAGGACGACTTGTGCTTGGTGGCCAAGGAAGCTAAAACGAGGTCTATCTATCCCTTATCTCTTATATGAACTTGTATGATCTTCCATTGTTCTCACACATTGAGGACAATGTGACATTTTAGTTGGGGGGTGGGATGTAGATTTTGTTTCTTGCTTAAATGGTTACTAGCATGATTTTTCTTCATTAATAATTTACATGAAAATACAAAAAAATGAAAAATTTGAAAAAAAAAAATGAGAAAAAGTGAAAATGGAGAAATTTAGGAAGCTAGATGTTTTCAAATAATGAAATTTCTTAGTCCATGTTCTTTTTATTTATATTTTAATAAGGATTTCTTTGCTTATAATCAATACATCTACACCAATATCCCACCTTCCGCGACATCATGCGTTCTCACAAAGCGACACACTAAATTTACGTTTCATGTTTAAGTCCTTCAAGCTAAGTTTATCACATAAACTTTGACGTCTTATTACTTTTGATAAAGGGTGCATTTTCTAAAGCTATTTGAACTTCGCAAAAAGATTTTTCTCTATTCGTTTTTGCGGTGGAAACTTGTAGCCCATTGGAGTGGTGGTTACCAATGACACCCCATGCGATGTCTAAGAAATAGAGAGGTGTCCGGGGATAATGTTACGTCACCACCTAGATAGCTCCCTTGGTTTAGCTTAAAAAGCCCACTCGCTTGTATATTCCTCTGTTTTGTTGTGGGTCTTGGAGATCCTTGGATTGGAGGTAAAAAAAAAATGTTAATGCTATAAATCTCGAAAAAAAAAATGAAATTATAATAATTCGCACTATCTCCCAATCCACAAAAGGATCATACAAGCCCACAACCACATCCCCCATTCTAAAACTCGTTTTTGTTCAAAGCTTTGGAGGTCCATCCTACATGGGTGCTTTTGAATGAGTATGAGAATGTCTAGTTTCATGTGATCCTTATTTTTGAAGGCATACTTTCTCGCAAATTGGACTTAATTAACAAGTTTTGTGGATCGCATGAGTCACCTTCTACCAAACACCGCCCACATTTGTATGAGTATATGCTTAGACGTCCATAGGCTTCTTTCTCTATCTTCTTGGACTTTGAGAATTTATTTGAGGAGACATTTGTGCATTCTTCTTTTTCTACCACAAAAAAATTAAAATTAGCTCGTAATCTTTAGTATTTTATTTTCTTTGAGTTCTCACTTAGGATAGATAATGTGTGTGTGCGTTTTTGTAAATATTTGATTCTAGATTAGAACTGAGTCAAGCCTTGTCTAGTTGAGTGTGTGTCTCTCATGATTGGTTTTTCACTAAAATTTCAACTCATATCGCTCTCTTTGCACGACGGCGAGCAAAAGGCTAGTTGGGGGGGGGGGGTGTTGATGAATTGAAATTGCATATTTTAGTATGTTAACGAACTCTTCATAACTTGCTAATATGTGTAATTTAGCTATTTTATCTCTCTTTCTAGACTTATGCTTGTTTTCGTAGTTTTGGGTGTTTTTGATTAATTTGTAGGTCAAACACGTGCTTTAGAACGCAAGGGGCTAGTTTGGGAAAGCTTGAATGATAAATCGAGACGCTTTGAAGGGGCCAAGATTGAAGACAAAGCAAGTTAGAAGGTCGGAGTTACATCAAAAGAGCTTATTTGAAGATAATTTAACAGAATTGGGCTTAAATGGAGTTTCTCAAACGTTTTAAGGGCCGCCATGAAGAGTTTTTAACCGAAAGGGGGTTTAAGTGACATTTTCATAAGCTTTTAAGAAGGGCTGGGGGCTAAAGCCCCCAGCAAACTAGAGGGGGCATGAGTGCAATTTCAGGCGAAACAATTCAGCAGAACGCTGAGTCTTTTCTCTCTCCCCGACGAAGAAACACAGAAACAACCAGAGACCTCCATTGGAGGCCGACCGAGCTCAAAACCGAACCCAAATCGCCCTCTTCTCGCACCCATTTCACTTCAAACCAAGCCCAATCTTCTCCCCTCGTCTCCCTCTCTCTTCTATGCACAAACCCACGCTGATTTAAGCCCACAAAAAGAAAGCCCCAATTTTCTGGGGTTCTTGAGTGAGAGGACGAAATCAAAGATAGAGGATGAATTGGTTCAATTAGAGGGCTGAGATGAGTTCTTGGAGGCCAAGAAACGTAGAAGAGAAATCTATATAAGTGAAGATTGAAGAAATTTCGAGCTGGCTACACACCCATTCGGTCTACAGTGCTCCTCTGTTAGCCTCTATTTCTCCTCTCTCTCTCTCAGATTTCGCCCAGTTATTTGGGTTGTTCTTGATATAAGAACAGTGAAAGAGGAAGAGAGGGAGAGAGGAGGCCGGATTAAGCCATTTCTGGGCTGTTTTTGACGAATTTTGGGTCTGTTTTGTTGCGATTGCAATGAGCAATCGATTCTTGAGGCACTTGTCTTGTGGAATTCTACATGTGATATGAGAACCGGGCTTGAATATAATAGGGGGATTGGTGACTAGAGAAACCGATGATCCCTAGCCCCTCATTACTTGTTATTTCACTACTTTCTTGAATCGTAGTTTTAGTAGTTGTTTACTTTGTTCTTTAAATTCTCAAATCTCAACTCGCTCCATCAATTAGTTTTGGTGGATTTGATAGCTTGGCAAGCTCTAAAGCCATTGAGAGAAGTTGTTACTTGCTTAGTTAGTCGCTTACTTTAGTGATAGTAAGTCATTTTCTAAACCTCCTCTCCTTGTGGATTCGACCCCGTTCTTACTCGGGTACTACATGAGACGATATCCTATACTTGGGATTTTGTCGAACAAGTTTTTGATGCTTGAAACACTTGAATTTTGAGTATAGGAATATCGTTCTAAGTAGTACCCGAGTAAGATTGGGGTCGATTTCCACAAGGAGAAGAGGTTTAGACAATGACTTGCAAAACTAGAAAAAGACTAACTAAACGATAAAAGAAACTTCTCTCAATGGCTTTAGAGCTTGCCAAGCTATCAAATCCACCACTAGTGATGGAGCAAGTTTGAGAATTCAAGTACGAAACAAAGGAAACGACTACTATACTACGATTCAAGAGAGTGAAGTTGGGTTAATTGATTTCGCTAGAGAACTTGTAAATGAAGTTCAACACCCAAAACTTGTATCAATTGAAGAAGCATGGATTCTAAAGCAAAGATGAATGTCTAGCTCATGAATTCAAGAGCGAAACCCAAAATCGAGTTATGTCAAGCATCAAGGATATGTACTCATCTAAGTGAGTCCACATACAAGATCAAGCCACAATTCGGATTTGTCTTTCGACACACGAATTCAATAACTCGACATCCAAGCTTGTGACAACTTGAAGAAAAATTGAAAACTTCACAACAAGCTATCCAACTTCATCAAGTAACCCAACAAAAGAACTAACTACTCATGATATTGAGTTGAAGAAGAGATTTCACTAACATATTCAAATAATATTCCATACATTTCAACCTCAAAACCAAGAATACACAAGCTAATCTCTATCTTCAACCCCAAAACACAAGCTATAGCTCAAAGTGAAGAGCAAAACAACCCAACTTGAATCAAGACTACACCAAATCAATTCACAGCAGCTAGCAGTACTCACTAATGCTACTGCTACAGTAACTAGATGTCAAGAACAGAGCACTAGCAGCACAGGAAAGAGGAGCTCGAAGCTCTCAAGAACAGCCGATAATTTTTGATCCAATCCGACTCCTCTCTCCCTCTCTTCCTTTTCTAACGATTCTTGGCCCTGATTTAGCTCAACAAAGAGCTCAGGGACTCAAGAATGAACCCAGAAATGGGTGAATCGGAGAGAGAGAGAGAAGAGACCCGAAACAGAGTATTGTGCCGAATGGGTCCGAGAGAGAGCCTTTGATTTCTTCAAGCTCTGTTTATATAGCCTTGTCAGTGCGGTTTCGTGGCCTCCAAGGCTCATCTCATCCATCCAATTCGTCCGATTCCCTCTCCTTCGTTGATTTTCATCATACCCTCAAGAACCCTAGGTTTTGGGGGTTTTCTCTTGGATCATTGTTGGGCCGAATTGAAAGAGAAGGGATGTAGAGAGTGGGCTAGGGAGCGATTTCGGACTGGTTTGGGTCAGTTTGCTCGAGTTTTGGTCAGGTTATGGTGGGTTTCGGAGCTTCGTCTGAAGCTTCCATGGAGGCGTTGCTGGGTTCTGTTGAACGACGAGGAGAAGAGGAGTTGATGCGTGTGAGAGATGAGCTGGTTCGCCTAATTTGCAAAAAGGCCCCCTCTGTTTGCTGATACGATTTAAAATACCCCGGGCTCTTCTTAAAATGTTTGAGAAAATACAATTCCACCCCGATTCTGTTATAAATCCTTCAAATAAGCCATTAACTCGTTTATAAAACTGCAATAAGCTCCCCAACTCCGTTAAATGGTTTTCAAACAACTTGTTCGCGATAATTCCCAAGTATAGGAATATCGTTCTAAGTAGTACCCGAGTAAGAACGGGGTCGATTTCCACAAGGAGAGGAGTTTAATCAATGACTTGCAAAACTAGAAAACGACTAACTAAACGATAAAAGCAACTTCTCTCAATTGCTTTAGAGCTTGCCAAGCTATCAAATCCACCACTAGTGATGGAGCAAGTTTGAGAATTCAAGTACGAAACAAAGGAAACGACTACTATACTACGATTCAAGAGAATGAAGTTGGGTTAATTGATTTCGCTAGAGAACTTGTAAATGAAGTTCAACAACCAAAACTTGTATCAATTGAAGAAGCATGGATTCTAAAGCAAAGATGAATGTCTAGCTCATGAATTCAAGAGCGAAACCCAAAATCGAGTTATGTCAAGCATCAAGGATATGTACTCATCTAAGTGAGTCCACATACAAGATCAAGCCACAATTCGGATTTGTCTTTCGACACACGAATTCAATAACTCGACATCCAAGCTTGTGACAACTTGAAGAAAAATTGAAAACTTCACAACAAGCTATCCAACTTCATCAAGTAACCCAACAAAAGAACTAACTACTCATGATATTGAGTTGAAGAAGAGATTTCACTAACATATTCAAATAATATTCCATACATTTCAACCTCAAAACCAAGAATACACAAGCTAATCTCTATCTTCAACCCCAAAACACAAGCTATAGCTCAAAGTGAAGAGCAAAACAACCCAACTTGAATCAAGACTACACCAAATCAATTCACAGCAGCTAGCAGTACTCACTAATGCTACTGCTACAGTAACTAGATGTCAAGAACAGAGCACTAGCAGCACAGAACAGAGGAGCTCGAAGCTCTCAAGAACAGCCGATAATTTTTGATCCAATCCGACTCCTCTCTCCCTCTCTTCCTTTTCTAAAGATTCTTGGCCCTGATTTAGCTCAACAAAGAGCTCAGGGACTCAAGAATGAACCCAGAAATGGGTGAATCGGAGAGAGAGAGAGAAGAGACCCGAAACAGAGTATTGTGCCGAATGGGTCCGAGAGAGAGCCTTTGATTTCTTCAAGCTCTGTTTATATAGCCTTGTCCGTGCGGTTTCGTGGCCTCCAAGGCTCATCTCATCCATCCAATTCGTCTGATTCCCTCTCCTTCGTTGATTTTCATCTTACCCTCAAGAACCCTAGGTTTTGGGGGTTTTCTCTTGGATCATTGTTGGGCCGAATTGAAAGAGAGGGATGTAGAGAGTGGGCTAGGGAGCGATTTCGGACTGTTTTGGGTCAGTTTGCTCGAGTTTTTGTCAGGTTATGGTGGGTTTCGGAGCTTCGTCTGAAGCTTCCATGGAGGCGTTGCTGGGTTCTGTTGAACGACGAGGAGAAGAGGAGTTGATGCGTGTGAGAGATGAGCTGGTTCGCCTAATTTGCAAAAAGGCCCCCTCTATTTGCTGATACGATTTAAAATACCCCGGGCTCTTCTTAAAATGTTTGAGAAAATACAATTCCACCCCGATTCCGTTATAAATCCTTCAAATAAGCCATTAACTCGTTTAGAAAACTGCAATAAGCTCCCCAACTCCGTTAAATGGTTTTCAAACAACTTGTTCGCGATAATTCCCAAGTATAGGAATATCGTTCTAAGTAGTACCCGAGTAAGAACGGGGTCGATTTCCACAAGGAGAGGAGGTTTAATCAATGACTTGCAAAACTAGAAAACGACTAACTAAACGATAAAAGCAACTTCTCTCAATTGCTTTAGAGCTTGCCAAGCTATCAAATCCACCACTAGTGATGGAGCAAGTTTGAGAATTCAAGTACGAAACAAAGGAAACGACTACTATACTACGATTCAAGAGAATGAATTTGGGTTAACTGATTTCGCTAGAGAACTTGTAAATGAAGTTCAACACCCAAAACTTGTATCAATTGAAGAAGCATGGATTCTAAAGCAAAGATGAATGTCTAGCTCATGAATTCAAGAGCGAAACCCAAAATCGAGTTATGTCAAGCATCAAGGATATGTACTCATCTAAGTGAGTCCACATACGAGATCAAGCCACAATTCGGATTTGTCTTTCGACACACGAATTCAATAACTCGACATCCAAGCTTGTGACAACTTGAAGAAAAATTGAAAACTTCACAACAAGCTATCCAACTTCATCAAGTAACCCAACAAAAGAACTAACTACTCATGATATTGAGTTGAAGAAGAGATTTCACTAACATATTCAAATAATATTCCATACATTTCAACCTCAAAACCAAGAATACACAAGCTAATCTCTATCTTCAACCCCAAAACACAAGCTATAGCTCAAAGTGAAGAGCAAAACAACCCAACTTGAATCCAGACTACACCAAATCAATTCACAGCAGCTAGCAGTACTCACTAATGCTACTGCTACAGTAACTAGATGTCAAGAACAGAGCACTAGCAGCACAGAACAGAGGAGCTCGAAGCTCTCAAGAACAGCCGATAATTTTTGATCCAATCCGACTCCTCTCTCCCTCTCTTCCTTTTCTAACGATTCTTGGCCCTGATTTAGCTCAACAAAGAGCTCAGGGACTCAAGAATGAACCCAGAAATGGGTGAATCGGAGAGAGAGAGAGAAGAGACCCGAAACAGAGTATTGTGCCGAATGGGTCCGAGAGAGAGCCTTTGATTTCTTCAAGCTCTGTTTATATAGCCTTGTCCGTGCGGTTTCGTGGCCTCCAAGGCTCATCTCATCCATCCAATTCGTCTGATTCCCTCTCCTTCGTTGATTTTCATCATACCCTCAAGAACCCTAGGTTTTGGGGGTTTTCTCTTGGATCATTGTTGGGCCGAATTGAAAGAGAAGGGATGTAGAGAGTGGGCTAGGGAGCGATTTCGGACTGGTTTGGGTCAGTTTGCTCGAGTTTTGGTCAGGTTATGGTGGGTTTCGGAGCTTCGTCTGAAGCTTCCATGGAGGCGTTGCTGGGTTTTGTTGAACGACGAGGAGAAGAGGAGTTGATGCGTGTGAGAGATAAGCTGGTTCGCCTAATTTGCAAAAAGGCCCCCTCTGTTTGCTGATACGATTTAAAATACCCCGGGCTCTTCTTAAAATGTTTGAGAAAATACAATTCCACCCCGATTCCGTTATAAATCCTTCAAATAAGCCATTAACTCGTTTAGAAAAATGCAATAAGCTCCCCAACTCCGTTAAATAGTTTTCAAACAACTTGTTCGCGATAATTCCCAAGTATAGGAATATCGTTCTAAGTAGTACCCGAGTAAGAACGGGGTCGATTTCCACAAGGAGAGGAGGTTTAATCAATGACTTGCAAAACTAGAAAACGACTAACTAAACGATAAAAGCAACTTCTCTCAATTGCTTTAGAGCTTGCCAAGCTATCAAATCCACCACTAGTGATGGAGCAAGTTTGAGAATTCAAGTACGAAACAAAGGAAACGACTACTATACTACGATTCAAGAGAATGAAGTTGGGTTAATTGATTTCGCTAGAGAACTTGTAAATGAAGTTCAACACCCAAAACTTGTATCAATTGAAGAAGCATGGATTCTAAAGCAAAGATGAATGTCTAGATCATGAATTCGAGAGCGAAACCCAAAATCGAGTTATGTCAAGCATCAAGGATATGTACTCATCTAAGTGAGTCCACATACAAGATCAAGCCACAATTCGGATTTGTCTTTCGACACACGAATTCAATAACTCGACATCCAAGCTTGTGACAACTTGAAGAAAAATTGAAAACTTCACAACAAGCTATCCAACTTCATCAAGTAACCCAACAAAAGAACTAACTACTCATGATATTGAGTTGAAGAAGAGATTTCACTAACATATTCAAATAATATTCCATACATTTCAACCTCAAAACCAAGAATACACAAGCTAATCTCTATCTTCAACCCCAAAACACAAGCTATAGCTCAAAGTGAAGAGCGAAACAACCCAACTTGAATCAAGACTACACCAAATCAATTCACAGCAGCTAGCAGTACTCACTAATGCTACTGCTACAGTAACTAGATGTCAAGAACAGAGCACTAGCAGCACAGAACAGAGGAGCTCGAAGCTCTCAAGAACAGCCGATAATTTTTGATCCAATCTGACTCCTCTCTCCCTCTCTTCCTTTTCTAATGATTCTTGGCCCTGATTTAGCTCAACAAAGAGCTCAGGGACTCAAGAATAAACCCAGAAATGGGTGAATCGGAGAGAGAGAGAGAAGAGACCCGAAACAGAGTATTGTGCCGAATGGGTCCGAGAGAGAGCCTTTGATTTCTTCAAGCTCTGTTTATATAGCCTTGTCTGTGCGGTTTCGTGGCCTCCAAGGCTCATCTCATCCATCCAATTCGTCTGATTCCCTCTCCTTCGTTGATTTTCATCTTACCCTCAAGAACCCTAGGTTTTGGGGGTTTTCTCTTGGATCATTGTTGGGCCGAATTGAAAGAGAAGGGATGTAGAGAGTGGGCTAGGGAGCGATTTCGGACTGGTTTGGGTCAGTTTGCTCGAGTTTTTGTCAGGTTATGGTGGGTTTCGGAGCTTCGTCTGAAGCTTCCATGGAGGCGTTGCTGGGTTCTGTTGAACGACGAGGAGAAGAGGAGTTGATGCGTGTGAGAGATGAGCTGGTTCGCCTAATTTGCAAAAAGGCCCCCTCTGTTTGCTGATACGATTTAAAATACCCCGGGCTCTTCTTAAAATGTTTGAGAAAATACAATTCCACCCCGATTCCGTTATAAATCCTTCAAATAAGCCATTAACTCGTTTAGAAAACTGCAATAAGCTCCCAAACTCCGTTAAATGGTTTTCAAACAACTTGTTCGCGATAATTCCCAAGTATAGGAATATCGTTCTAAGTAGTACCCGAGTAAGAACGGGGTCGATTTCCACAAGGAGAGGAGGTTTAATCAATGACTTGCAAAACTAGAAAACGACTAACTAAACGATAAAAGCAACTTCTCTCAATTGCTTTAGAGCTTGCCAAGCTATCAAATCCACCACTAGTGATGGAGCAAGTTTGAGAATTCAAGTACGAAACAAAGGAAACGACTACTATACTACGATTCAAGAGAATGAAGTTGGGTTAACTGATTTCGCTAGAGAACTTGTAAATGAAGTTCAACACCCAAAACTTGTATCAATTGAAGAAGCATGGATTCTAAAGCAAAGATGAATGTCTAGCTCATGAATTCAAGAGCGAAACCCAAAATCGAGTTATGTCAAGCATCAAGGATATGTACTCATCTAAGTGAGTCCACATACAAGATCAAGCCACAATTCGGATTTGTCTTTCGACACACGAATTCAATAACTCGACATCCAAGCTTGTGACAACTTGAAGAAAAATTGAAAACTTCACAACAAGCTATCCAACTTCATCAAGTAACCCAACAAAAGAACTAACTACTCATGATATTGAGTTGAAGAAGAGATTTCACTAACATATTCAAATAATATTCCATACATTTCAACCTCAAAACCAAGAATACACAAGCTAATCTCTATCTTCAACCCCAAAACACAAGCTATAGCTCAAAGTGAAGAGCAAAACAACCCAACTTGAATCAAGACTACACCAAATCAATTCACAGCAGCTAGCAGTACTCACTAATGCTACTGCTACAGTAACTAGATGTCAAGAACAGAGCACTAGCAGCACAGAACAGAGGAGCTCGAAGCTCTCAAGAACAGCCGATAATTTTTGATCCAATCCGACTCCTCTCTCCCTCTCTTCCTTTTCTAACGATTCTTGGCCCTGATTTAGCTCAACAAAGAGCTCAGGGACTCAAGAATGAACCCAGAAATGGGTGAATCGGAGAGAGAGAGAGAAGAGACCCGAAACAGAGTATTGTGCCGAATGGGTCCGAGAGAGAGCCTTTGATTTCTTCAATCTCTGTTTATATAGCCTTGTCCGTGCGGTTTCGTGGCCTCCAAGGCTCATCTCATCCATCCAATTCGTCTGATTCCCTCTCCTTCGTTGATTTTCATCATACCCTCAAGAACCCTAGGTTTTGGGGGTTTTCTCTTGGATCATTGTTGGGCCGAATTGAAAGAGAAGGGATGTAGAGAGTGGGCTAGGGAGCGATTTCGGACTGGTTTGGGTCAGTTTGCTCGAGTTTTGGTCAGGTTATGGTGGGTTTCGGAGCTTCGTCTGAAGCTTCCTTGGAGGCGTTGCTGGGTTCTGTTGAACGACGAGGAGAAGAGGAGTTGATGCGTGTGAGAGATGAGTTGGTTCGCCTAATTTGCAAAAAGGCCCCCTCTGTTTGCTGATACGATTTAAAATACCCCGGGCTCTTCTTAAAATATTTGAGAAAATACAATTCCACCCCGATTCCGTTATAAATCCTTCAAATAAGCCATTAACTCGTTTAGAAAACTGCAATAAGCTCCCCAACTCCGTTAAATGGTTTTCAAACAACTTGTTCGCGATAATTCCCAAGTATAGGAATATCGTTCTAAGTAGTACCCGAGTAAGAACGGGGTCGATTTCCACAAGGAGAGGAGGTTTAATCAATGACTTGCAAAACTAGAAAACGACTAACTAAACGATAAAAGCAACTTCTCTCAATTGCTTTAGAGCTTGCCAAGCTATCAAATCCACCACTAGTGATGGAGCAAGTTTGAGAATTCAAGTACGAAACAAAGGAAACGACTACTATACTACGATTCAAGAGAATGAAGTTGGGTTAACTGATTTCGCTAGAGAACTTGTAAATGAAATTCAACACCCAAAACTTGTATCAATTGAAGAAGCATGGATTCTAAAGCAAAGATGAATGTCTAGCTCATGAATTCAAGAGCGAAACCCAAAATCGAGTTATGTCAAGCATCAAGGATATGTACTCATCTAAGTGAGTCCACATACAAGATCAAGCCACAATTCGGATTTGTCTTTCGACACACGAATTCAATAACTCGACATCCAAGCTTGTGACAACTTGAAGAAAAATTGAAAACTTCACAACAAGCTATCCAACTTCATCAAGTAACCCAACAAAAGAACTAACTACTCATGATATTGAGTTGAAGAAGAGATTTCACTAACATATTCAAATAATATTCCATACATTTCAACCTCAAAACCAAGAATACACAAGCTAATCTCTATCTTCAACCCCAAAACACAAGCTATAGCTCAAAGTGAAGAGCAAAACAACCCAACTTGAATCAAGACTACACCAAATCAATTCACAGCAGCTAGCAGTACTCACTAATGCTACTGCTACAGTAACTAGATGTCAAGAACAGAGCACTAGCAGCACAGAACAGAGGAGCTCGAAGCTCTCAAGAACAGCCGATAATTTTTGATCCAATCCGACTCCTCTCTCCCTCTCTTCCTTTTCTAACGATTCTTGGCCCTGATTTAGCTCAACAAAGAGCTCAGGGACTCAAGAATGAACCCAGAAATGGGTGAATCGGAGAGAGAGAGAGAAGAGACCCGAAACAGAGTATTGTGCCGAATGGGTCCGAGAGAGAGCCTTTGATTTCTTCAAGCTCTGTTTATATAGCCTTGTCCGTGCGGTTTCGTGGCCTCCAAGGCTCATCTCATCCATCCAATTCGTCTGATTCCCTCTCCTTCGTTGATTTTCATCATACCCTCAAGAACCCTAGGTTTTGGGGGTTTTCTCTTGGATCATTGTTGGGCCGAATTGAAAGAGAAGGGATGTAGAGAGTGGGCTAGGGAGCGATTTCGGACTGGTTTGGGTCAGTTTGCTCGAGTTTTGGTCAGGTTATGGTGGGTTTCGGAGCTTCGTCTGAAGCTTCCATGGAGGCGTTGCTGGGTTCTGTTGAACGACGAGGAGAAGAGGAGTTGATGCGTGTGAGAGATGAGTTGGTTCGCCTAATTTGCAAAAAGGCCCCCTCTGTTTGCTGATACGATTTAAAATACCCCGGGCTCTTCTTAAAATGTTTGAGAAAATACAATTCCACCCCGATTCCGTTATAAATCCTTCAAATAAGCCATTAACTCGTTTAGAAAACTGCAATAAGCTCCCCAACTCCGTTAAATGGTTTTCAAACAACTTGTTCGCGATAATTCCCAAGTATAGGAATATCGTTCTAAGTAGTACCCGAGTAAGAACGGGGTCGATTTCCACAAGGAGAGGAGGTTTAATCAATGACTTGCAAAACTACAAAACGACTAACTAAACGATAAAAGCAACTTCTCTCAATTGCTTTAG
Organism: Linanthus parryae; assembly: GCA_023055425.1. Taxonomy (NCBI): domain Eukaryota; kingdom Viridiplantae; phylum Streptophyta; class Magnoliopsida; order Ericales; family Polemoniaceae; genus Linanthus; species Linanthus parryae. Next base: position 23,351,279 of record JALGPY010000010.1, read on the forward strand.
AGCTTGCCAAGCTATCAAATCCACCACTAGTGATGGAGCAAGTTTGAGAATTCAAGTACGAAACAAAGGAAACGACTACTATACTACGATTCAAGAGAATGAAGTTGGGTTAATTGATTTCGCTAGAGAACTTGTAAATGAAGTTCAACACCCAAAACTTGTATCAATTGAAGAAGCATGGATTCTAAAGCAAAGATGAATGTCTAGCTCATGAATTCAAGAGCGAAACCCAAAATCGAGTTATGTCAAGCATCAAGGATATGTACTCATCTAAGTGAGTCCACATACAAGATCAAGCCACAATTCGGATTTGTCTTTCGACACACGAATTCAATAACTCGACATCCAAGCTTGTGACAACTTGAAGAAAAATTGAAAACTTCACAACAAGCTATCCAACTTCATCAAGTAACCCAACAAAAGAACTAACTACTCATGATATTGAGTTGAAGAAGAGATTTCACTAACATATTCAAATAATATTCCATACATTTCAACCTCAAAACCAAGAATACACAAGCTAATCTCTATCTTCAACCCCAAAACACAAGCTATAGCTCAAAGTGAAGAGCAAAACAACCCAACTTGAATCAAGACTACACCAAATCAATTCACAGCAGCTAGCAGTACTCACTAATGCTACTGCTACAGTAACTAGATGTCAAGAACAGAGCACTAGCAGCACAGAACAGAGGAGCTCGAAGCTCTCAAGAACAGCCGATAATTTTTGATCCAATCCGACTCCTCTCTCCCTCTCTTCCTTTTCTAACGATTCTTGGCCCTGATTTAGCTCAACAAAGAGCTCAGGGACTCAAGAATGAACCCAGAAATGGGTGAATCGGAGAGAGAGAGAAGAGACCCGAAACAGAGTATTGTGCCGAATGGGTCCGAGAGAGAGCCTTTGATTTCTTCAAGCTCTGTTTATATAGCCTTGTCCGTGCGGTTTCGTGGCCTCCAAGGCTCATCTCATCCATCCAATTCGTCTGATTCCCTCTCCTTCGTTGATTTTCATCTTACCCTCAAGAACCCTAGGTTTTGGGGGTTTTCTCTTGGATCATTGTTGGGCCGAATTGAAAGAGAAGGGATGTAGAGAGTGGGTTAGGGAGCGATTTCGGACTGGTTTGGGTCAGTTTGCTCGAGTTTTGGTCAGGTTATGGTGGGTTTCGGAGCTTCGTCTGAAGCTTCCATGGAGGCGTTGCTGGGTTCTGTTGAACGACGAGGAGAAGAGGAGTCGATGCGTGTGAGAGATGAGCTGTTTCGCCTAATTTGCAAAAAGGCCCCCTTTGTTTGCTGATACGATTTAAAATACCCCGGGCTCTTCTTAAAATGTTTGAGAAAATACAATTCCACCCCGATTCCGTTATAAATCCTTCAAATAAGCCATTAACTCGTTTAGAAAACTGCAATAAGCTCCCCAACTCCGTTAAATGGTTTTCAAACAACTTGTTCGCGATAATTCCCAAGTATAGGAATATCGTTCTAAGTAGTACCCGAGTAAGAACGGGGTCGATTTCCACAAGGAGAGGAGGTTTAGACAATGACTTGCAAAACTAGAAAACGACTAACTAAACGATAAAAGCAACTTCTCTCAATGGCTTTAGAGCTTGCCAAGCTATCAAATCCACCACTAGTGATGGAGCAAGTTTGAGAATTCAAATACGAAACAAAGAAAACGACTACTATACTACGATTCAAGAGAGTGAAGTTGGGTTAATTGATTTCGCTTGAGAACTTGTAAATGAAGTTCAACACCCAAAACTTGTATCAATTTAAGAAGCATGGATTCTAAAGCAAAGATGAATGTCTAGCTCATGCATTCAAGAGCGAAACCCAAAATCGAGTTATGTCAAGCATCAAGGATATGTACTCATCTAAGTGAGTCCACATACAAGATCAAGCCACAATTCGGATTTGTCTTTCGACACACGAATTCAATAACTCAACATCCAAGCTTGTGACAACTTGAAGAAAAATTGAAAACTTCACAACAAGCTATCCAACTTCATCAAGTAACCCAACAAAAGAACTAACTACTCATGATATTGAGTTGAAGAAGAGATTTCACTAACATATTCAAATAATATTCCATACATTTCAACCTCAAAACCAAGAATACACAAGCTAATCTCTATCTTCAACCCCAAAACACAAGCTATAGCTCAAAGTGAAGAGCAAAACAACCCAACTTGAATCAAGACTACACCAAATCAATTCACAGCAGCTAGCAGTACTCACTAATGCTACTGCTACAGTAACTAGATGTCAAGAACAGAGCACTAGCAGCACAGAACAGAGGAGCTCGAAGCTCTCAAGAACAGCCGATAATTTTTGATCCAATCCGACTCCTCTCTCCCTCTCTTCCTTTTCTAACGATTCTTGGCCCTGATTTAGCTCAACAAAGAGCTCAGGGACTCAAGAATGAACCCAGAAATGGGTGAATCGGAGAGAGAGAGAAGAGACCCGAAACAGAGTATTGTGCCGAATGGGTCCGAGAGAGAGCCTTTAATTTCTTCAAGCTCTGTTTATATAGCCTTGTCCGTGCGGTTTCGTGGCCTCCAAGGCTCATCTCATCCATCCAATTTGTCTGATTCCCTCTCCTTCGTTGATTTTCATCTTACCCTCAAGAACCCTAGGTTTTGGGGGTTTTCTCTTGGATCATTGTTGGGCCGAATTGAAAGAGAAGGGATGTAGAGAGTGGGCTAGGGAGCGATTTCGGACTGGTTTGGGTCAGTTTGCTCGAGTTTTGGTCAGGTTATGGTGGGTTTCGGAGCTTCGTCTGAAGCTTCCATGGAGGCGTTGCTGGGTTCTGTTGAACGACGAGGAGAAGAGGAGTTGATGCGTGTGAGAGATGAGCTGGTTCGCCTAATTTGCAAAAAGGCCCCCTCTGTTTGCTGATACGATTTAAAATACCCCGGGCTCTTCTTAAAATGTTTGAGAAAATACAATTCAACCCCGATTCCGTTATAAATCCTTCAAATAAGCCATTAACTAGTTTAGAAAACTGCAATAAGCTCCCCAACTCCGTTAAATGGTTTTCAAACAACTTGTTCGCGATAATTCCCAAGTATAGGAATATCGTTCTAAGTAGTACCCGAGTAAGAACGGGGTCGATTTCCACAAGGAGAGGAGGTTTAATCAATGACTTGCAAAACTACAAAACGACTAACTAAACGATAAAAGCAACTTCTCTCAATTGCTTTAGAGCTTGCCAAGCTATCAAATCCACCACTAGTGATGGAGCAAGTTTGAGAATTCAAGTACGAAACAAAGGAAACGACTACTATACTACGATTCAAGAGAATGAAGTTGGGTTAATTGATTTCGCTAGAGAACTTGTAAATGAAGTTCAACACCCAAAACTTGTATCAATTGAAGAAGCATGGATTCTAAAGCAAAGATGAATGTCTAGCTCATGAATTCAAGAGCGAAACCCAAAATCGAGTTATGTCAAGCATCAAGGATATGTACTCATCTAAGTGAGTCCACATACAAGATCAAGCCACAATTCGGATTTGTCTTTCGACACACGAATTCAATAACTCGACATCCAAGCTTGTGACAACTTGAAGAAAAATTGAAAACTTCACAACAAGCTATCCAACTTCATCAAGTAACCCAACAAAAGAACTAACTACTCATGATATTGAGTTGAAGAAGAGATTTCACTAACATATTCAAATAATATTCCATACATTTCAACCTCAAAACCAAGAATACACAAGCTAATCTCTATCTTCAACCCCAAAACACAAGCTATAGCTCAAAGTGAAGAGCAAAACAACCCAACTTGAATCAAGACTACACCAAATCAATTCACAGCAGCTAGCAGTACTCACTAATGCTACTGCTACAGTAACTAGATGTCAAGAACAGAGCACTAGCAGCACAGAACAGAGGAGCTCGAAGCTCTCAAGAACAGCCGATAATTTTTGATCCAATCCGACTCCTCTCTCCCTCTCTTCCTTTTCTAACGATTCTTGGCCCTGATTTAGCTCAACAAAGAGCTCAGGGACTCAAGAATGAACCCAGAAATGGGTGAATCGGAGAGAGAGAGAAGAGACCCGAAACAGAGTATTGTGCCGAATGGGTCCGAGAGAGAGCCTTTGATTTCTTCAAGCTCTGTTTATATAGCCTTGTCCGTGCGGTTTCGTGGCCTCCAAGGCTCATCTCATCCATCCAATTCGTCTGATTCCCTCTCCTTCGTTGATTTTCATCTTACCCTCAAGAACCCTAGGTTTTGGGGGTTTTCTCTTGGATCATTGTTGGGCCGAATTGAAAGAGAAGGGATGTAGAGAGTGGGTTAGGGAGCGATTTCGGACTGGTTTGGGTCAGTTTGCTCGAGTTTTGGTCAGGTTATGGTGGGTTTCGGAGCTTCGTCTGAAGCTTCCATGGAGGCGTTGCTGGGTTCTGTTGAACGACGAGGAGAAGAGGAGTCGATGCGTGTGAGAGATGAGCTGTTTCGCCTAATTTGCAAAAAGGCCCCCTTTGTTTGCTGATACGATTTAAAATACCCCGGGCTCTTCTTAAAATGTTTGAGAAAATACAATTCCACCCCGATTCCGTTATAAATCCTTCAAATAAGCCATTAACTCGTTTAGAAAACTGCAATAAGCTCCCCAACTCCGTTAAATGGTTTTCAAACAACTTGTTCGCGATAATTCCCAAGTATAGGAATATCGTTCTAAGTAGTACCCGAGTAAGAACGGGGTCGATTTCCACAAGGAGAGGAGGTTTAGACAATGACGTGCAAAACTAGAAAACGACTAACTAAACGATAAAAGCAACTTCTCTCAATGGCTTTAGAGCTTGCCAAGCTATCAAATCCACCACTAGTGATGGAGCAAGTTTGAGAATTCAAATACGAAACAAAGAAAACGACTACTATACTACGATTCAAGAGAGTGAAGTTGGGTTAATTGATTTCGCTTGAGAACTTGTAAATGAAGTTCAACACCCAAAACTTGTATCAATTTAAGAAGCATGGATTCTAAAGCAAAGATGAATGTCTAGCTCATGCATTCAAGAGCGAAACCCAAAATCGAGTTATGTCAAGCATCAAGGATATGTACTCATCTAAGTGAGTCCACATACAAGATCAAGCCACAATTCGGATTTGTCTTTCGACACACGAATTCAATAACTCAACATCCAAGCTTGTGACAACTTGAAGAAAAATTGAAAACTTCACAACAAGCTATCCAACTTCATCAAGTAACCCAACAAAAGAACTAACTACTCATGATATTGAGTTGAAGAAGAGATTTCACTAACATATTCAAATAATATTCCATACATTTCAACCTCAAAACCAAGAATACACAAGCTAATCTCTATCTTCAACCCCAAAACACAAGCTATAGCTCAAAGTGAAGAGCAAAACAACCCAACTTGAATCAAGACTACACCAAATCAATTCACAGCAGCTAGCAGTACTCACTAATGCTACTGCTACAGTAACTAGATGTCAAGAACAGAGCACTAGCAGCACAGAACAGAGGAGCTCGAAGCTCTCAAGAACAGCCGATAATTTTTGATCCAATCCGACTCCTCTCTCCCTCTCTTCCTTTTCTAACGATTCTTGGCCCTGATTTAGCTCAACAAAGAGCTCAGGGACTCAAGAATGAACCCAGAAATGGGTGAATCGGAGAGAGAGAGAAGAGACCCGAAACAGAGTATTGTGCCGAATGGGTCCGAGAGAGAGCCTTTAATTTCTTCAAGCTCTGTTTATATAGCCTTGTCCGTGCGGTTTCGTGGCCTCCAAGGCTCATCTCATCCATCCAATTTGTCTGATTCCCTCTCCTTCGTTGATTTTCATCTTACCCTCAAGAACCCTAGGTTTTGGGGGTTTTCTCTTGGATCATTGTTGGGCCGAATTGAAAGAGAAGGGATGTAGAGAGTGGGCTAGGGAGCGATTTCGGACTGGTTTGGGTCAGTTTGCTCGAGTTTTGGTCAGGTTATGGTGGGTTTCGGAGCTTCGTCTGAAGCTTCCATGGAGGCGTTGCTGGGTTCTGTTGAACGACGAGGAGAAGAGGAGTTGATGCGTGTGAGAGATGAGCTGGTTCGCCTAATTTGCAAAAAGGCCCCCTCTGTTTGCTGATACGATTTAAAATACCCCGGGCTCTTCTTAAAATGTTTGAGAAAATACAATTCAACCCCGATTCCGTTATAAATCCTTCAAATAAGCCATTAACTAGTTTAGAAAACTGCAATAAGCTCCCCAACTCCGTTAAATGGTTTTCAAACAACTTGTTCGCGATAATTCCCAAGTATAGGAATATCGTTCTAAGTAGTACCCGAGTAAGAACGGGGTCGATTTCCACAAGGAGAGGAGGTTTAATCAATGACTTGCAAAACTAGAAAACAACTAACTAAACGATAAAAGCAACTTCTCTCAATTGCTTTAGAGCTTGCCAAGCTATCAAATCCACCACTAGTGATGGAGCAAGTTTGAGAATTCAAGTACGAAACAAAGGAAACGACAACTATACTACGATTCAAGAGAATGAAGTTGGGTTAATTGATTTCGCTAGAGAACTTGTAAATGAAGTTCAACACCCAAAACTTGTATCAATTGAAGAAGCATGGATTCTAAAGCAAAGATGAATGTCTAGCTCATGAATTCAAGAGCGAAACCCAAAATGGAGTTATGTCAAGCATCAAGGATATGTACTCATCTAAGTGAGTCCACATACAAGATCAAGCCACAATTCGGATTTGTCTTTCGACACACGAATTCAATAACTCGACATCCAAGCTTGTGACAACTTGAAGAAAAATTGAAAACTTCACAACAAGCTATCCAACTTCATCAAGTAACCCAACAAAAGAACTAACTACTCATGATATTGAGTTGAAGAAGAGATTTCACTAACATATTCAAATAATATTCCGTACATTTCAACCTCAAAACCAAGAATACACAAGCTAATCTCTATCTTCAACCCCAAAACACAAGCTATAGCTCAAAGTGAAGAGCAAAACAACCCAACTTGAATCAAGACTACAGCAAATCAATTCACAGCAGCTAGCAGTACTCACTAATGCTACTGCTACAGTAACTAGATGTCAAGAACAGAGCACTAGCAGCACAGAACAGAGGAGCTCGAAGCTCTCAAGAACAGCCGATAATTTTTGATCCAATCCGACTCCTCTCTCCCTCTCTTCCTTTTCTAACGATTCTTGGCCCTGATTTAGCTCAACAAAGAGCTCAGGGACTCAAGAATGAACCCAGATATGGGTGAATCGGAGAGAGAGAGAAGAGACCCGAAACAGAGTATTGTGCCGAATGGGTCCGAGAGAGAGCCTTTAATTTCTTCAAGCTCTGTTTATATAGCCTTGTCCGTGCGGTTTCGTGGCCTCCAAGGCTCATCTCATCCATCCAATTTGTCTGATTCCCTCTACTTCGTTGATTTTCATCTTACCCTCAAGAACCCTAGGTTTTGGGGGTTTTCTCTTGGATCATTGTTGGGCCGAATTGAAAGAGAAGGGATGTAGAGAGTGGGCTAGGGAGCGATTTCGGACTGGTTTGGGTCAGTTTGCTCGAGTTTTGGTCAGGTTATGGTGGGTTTCGGAGCTTCGTCTGAAGCTTCCATGGAGGCGTTGCTGGGTTCTGTTGAACGACGAGGAGAAGAGGAGTTGATGCGTGTGAGAGATGAGCTGGTTCGCCTAATTTGCAAAAAGGCCCCCTCTGTTTGCTGATACGATTTAAAATACCCCGGGCTCTTCTTAAAATGTTTGAGAAAATACAATTCCACCCCGATTCCGTTATAAATCCTTCAAATAAGCCATTAACTCGTTTAGAAAACTGCAATAAGCTCCCCAACTCCGTTAAATGGTTTTCAAACAACTTGTTCGCGATAATTCCCAAGTATAGGAATATCGTTCTAAGTAGTACCCGAGTAAGAACGGGGTCGATTTCCACAAGGAGAGGAGGTTTAGACAATGACTTGCAAAACTAGAAAACGACTAACTAAACGATAAAAGAAACTTCTCTCAATGGCTTTAGAGCTTGCCAAGCTATCAAATCCACTGTTTGAAGCTTTTGCGAAGCTCCCATGGTGTTCCCCTGTTTTAGCGTCGCGAGGAAGAAGATACAGCTGCGTTGCAGCTGTTAAATTGAGGAAAATACAAAAAGACCCCCTCTTGTTCGCTGGTATCTTTAAAAGGGCCCCTCTCCTCTTAAAACATTTGAGTAAACTGCAACTTCACCCCCACTCCGTTAGGAACACTATACTTAAGCCCTTAACTCGTTTAGAAAACTGCAATAAGCTCCCCAACTCCGTTAAATGGTTTTCAAACAAACCCTGGAATGCAACTTTGGCCTTGCAAATTAGTCTCTTGACTTCTTGAATCTTCAAATCCCTTCAAATTAAGTCCTCCAAGCTTCTTTAATTCATCGTTTGGCCCTCCTAGGCTAGTCTCTCGCGTTCTAAATCACGTATTTGCCTACAAAATAAGAGAAAAACAACCAAAGCTACGAAAACAAGCATAAGTCTAGAATTAGGGATATAACACGCAAATAACATATAAAAGTAAGTTAAGAGGAGGTCTTTATTCTACTAAAACATGCGATTTTATGTCCTTAATAATGAGATAGATCCATTGAATTTTATAACAAAAATACCTAATTTGGAATTCATAATTCCTTTAGTATTTCCTTCCAGGTACTTTGGGCAGTCTCTCTTCCTCTACACCACCTATGGGAATCTTAAGGGAACTTGGTTTTAGCAACAAGCTTGCTTTATACCCATGGGGTCGGCGCAAACCATTTTTCCTTACCCATGCTGTTAACCATTAGCATGTTTCTGCCTAAGCCCTTTATGAGTGCTTTGTTTAGCGATTCTCAATCATATTGAGTAAATCACCTTTGACAAAACTATAATTTCATCCAATGCAATTCTTCGTCCACTTGGGCGAATAAAATTTATTCTTTATCTATCTCATAGATAACACCAATTCCCTAACCTTTCAATCATATTGAATTAGCTTAGTTGCGTATGACCTCTTGCTTTAGCAGTCACACATTACTAGTTTGTGCCATTGTGTCATATCTTGATGAATCAAGTCGCCTTTCTTTGGCAAGCCCGAACCTCATTGCATCTTGATCATGACAAGTGCTAAGCAAAAGATGATAAAACGCAAAGTTGAGCAACACTTCAAACATTTCATGTCTAACTCGCTCTTTGAAAGACCTTCTTTTAATGTATGATCATATCATACGCCTCCATGTTTCTCAACTTTCTTCCAAAGCTCAGAGTTTATGGCAGCTAACACGAGGTAAGTGACATCCAAAGAACCATTCTTTGTTGTTCCTTACATTAGGTTTTAATGTGTTTTGATAGTCGATAGGAAAAGAACTTTATGTTTTACTACATTTTTTCTTTTATTTGAGAACAATTCTCAATTTTATACCAGTCTAGAAAATAGATTCCAGACAGCTTGTCCTTCTTAAGATCATAAAGTCGCTTTTTGTTTGTTTAAAGCCATGGGTATTCAACATAAAAAGATTATGCTAAGTATTGTGACATATAGCTATATTTAAAAATAACTTAAATCGTCAAACATAGCTCCAACTATTTTTCTCTGATTAATAACCCTCTATATTAATGCGGAAAATATCATTATATTTTCTAGTGGGTCCAAGTACAATATTTCCCTTCTTTTGAGCTTGTTTTGGAAATTCACCCAAAATTAGTTATTTAGGTAGGAACAATTTCAATTGCATCGCATGCAACTCTTGGTTCAATTGGGCAAATAACTCCTTAATTATATATCCCTATAGATAATCCTAATTGGTTGCCTCTAGGCTTTTAATCTTATTAAAATCACCTATTTGGGTCCAACCTCTTACTCAAACAATTGCACATTACTTTCTTGTTTCATCGCATCACATCATGACGAACAAAGTATCCTTGCTTTGGCACGCACGAGCTTGGTAATCATGATCATGATGAGTGTTTATGTAACGAGAAGGCAAAACGTAATATTTAAATTGAGGGATTTTGCTTTTTCAATTTTAATAGTTTTGTTGATCCATATAAACTGATCTACTTATTTTGAGTTGAGCAAACTCACAAATAAAAGATTCAGGTTGTTAATTATCTTATTATCAATTTTGCATGCATCATCCATACACCAACAATAAATAATAAGACAATAAATAAACAACCGCAAACAAAACTTAAACGTAATATGGATATGGCCTCTAAACTAAGATATTCCCAAGCCAATGAGAATATCTATGAACCCTAAAAAATAGCCAGCTCATCTCCATGTGCCACCATCTTTTGGTCCATGCTCCATCTTGTGGTCATTCAATTCTTTAGGCTTCTTCTTCTCCATATTATGACTATCATCTATTTTATCTGATACTAACTAGCATCTATACCAGATAAAAAGATCTCAGAAGTTGAGAAGAAGACCGGCTCGCAGGCCGTAAAACCTAATTAACTATAACATTAATTTTATCAGCTCGCAGGCCGTAAAAACAAACCAAAAAAATTAAACATTCACAACATCCACATCTAAGGCTATATCAAATCACCATTCATATAGCACATAAACAGTTAAATTCCAATTTTAACACGCTTGGTCAATTTAATTGATTTTGCATGAAATATGGTCAAAACGGTCCAAGAGGGCCCACCATAATTATGGCCGAACCCCTAAAGGAACGCCACAGGCCTTGGGGCCAGTCGGGCCCTAGTCCTCACGGCTAGTCCGTGTGCTAGGGAGGCCCGGCCCCTTGGTCGTAGCTTTCCTTGGGCGGCAAGGAAGGGAGGGGCGGTCCCCTGGGTCAGGGGGGGCGAACCTCCTTGGGAGGTTGTTTCAAAAATGACTTCCTCCTTGTTTCCCAAGTTTAGTTATTTCCAAATTGGAAAAACTCTTTTTTCCAACTTGTGCCCAAACCATAGTTTATAGATCCTAAAGTTCTCGTGCTATGTGATCCAAATTCACTAATCCTTACATCCAATGTAATATTAGGTATTTTTTGGTTGTATTATATACACATTGCATCAAATATGCTTGAATTGTCCCTGTTACGCGATAAACATTGATTAAAGTGTAAAATATACATAATTGTAACACATAACTACGTTATGTTGTACGACCTGTGGCTATGATACCACTGCTGGGTTTCGTAACAGATTATGCAACGAAATTAAACAATAAGATTCGGACAAGACCCACCGAGAGTCACAGGAAGAGACATCATAACGATAGTGAATGTTGTAGTAACAATTACCTTGTTTTTCTCCTGTGATGACTTCAAATGCAAAATATTGTTTCGTCCCTATAGCTAGTCCACGCCTAGAATGAAGAACTAGATTCCTCAAAGTCTTTTGCTAGAAATGGTGGAAGAATAAAGAAGAAGAATTACACAACGGAAACCAAAGGGAGGCTCGGCCTCCTCTTGGCCGACGGGTAGGGGCGGTTGGGTCTAGGTTTGGCCTAAACTTGTCTTACTCTCACTCCTCGCTCTTCTCCCTCTCACTCGATGTGTTATGAGAATTAGTGAGAAAACAATCTAGGTGTGTCCTTTATATTGTCCAACAACTCCTTGTTAACTACATAAAGACCCCAATCTTAATATTGTCCATACACTGAATAGTCCAACTTGCAAATTAGTCCTACTAAGTTTGTATGTAGTTGAGTATTGATCCTTCTAATTAATTAATCATATTTATAAATTCCGAAGTCAAGTTTAATCTATATGGTGTGTGCCCGTATAGGTTTCTACTTAGTTAGTATTAACGATTACTAGCATGGAGCGGTGTCTAGCAACACATCCATGCCACCCAACTAATAGAAGTAGTCATTACTTTGAAAAACCTTGTCCAAGAATTGTCTCATCCCTTTGTCTCTATATCCGGATTGGACACGAGACATAAAAGTCACACTCGTATATCCAATCCAGAGTTTCTCGATCCTGGGAATAGTCTTATCCATGCAGATAACATCAATATCTTATATTGATTTATTTGAGTCTGGCTAGACATTCTATAAGCACCATCCCTCCAGTGGTCATGGATATTTGCTCCCGTTATGTGGGAAGGACAAATTCTATATACATGACTACCATCCCTAATATTGCTTCCTATTGTGTTCGAAACGCGCCTTTATTAATACCTAGTTACGGTGTAGCGTTTGGCGATATCAAAACACAATATTCCACAACTACGGGATCTAGTGACTTCAAGTCTAAGGATGACATTTCCGTTGTCACTATGAGAAGCACTTGTGACTTTACATAATATGTATGTAGCCACCTCGTTGTGGGTCAATCCAGTATGCTATTACCCTTAATGCATATCCATGTGTTGGATCTCTCTATCAATCCAACTCCATACTAGTCTATAGTTGATTGTCCTGTTAATCAGTATAATCGACTATAGATATTTAAGAATATAACATTTATATTCTTAGGACTTAATTTATGTCAACATATCTCCATATCGATAACATAATGAATAGTAAGTCCATATAGATGTCACAAGAAATAGATTGCCTCTAGGGCATATTTTCCACAAATTATTCTTCATAAATTATTATATAGGTACCTCCATAAAAAAACATCAAATGCCTCTGATTTTCTTTTTATGCAAAGATGTTGGTACCTTATTACATCTAACTTCCTTATGTTCTGAATGACACGTTATCAAAGAGTAGGACGCAAATATATTGATACATCATAAAGAAGCAGCATACCGTTCATATAAAATTGTAGTGACTGATTGTGTGTTTGTTCTTAACTTGATTATTTGCAGGATGGGAGTGTTAGGATTCCAATACACGAGAAAGAAAGTGAAAGAAAAAAACAACAAGATCAAGAACACAAGCGATTAAACGTGGTTCACTAGTTTTGAGACTAGCTACATCAACGGCCAAACCAAACCAACATATTGATCTGAAAAACCCGATTACAATGCACGTCGTGGCCACAACAACCACGACGGCCACCCAGAACAACACACGCACCCAAGAGCACTCAATTGTGTCTCATACATACTAACAAAGGCTCACATTTCCAAATGTTTGTATTGCTACTCTTAACACCAAACATTGTCTTTATATATGAGCATGTACATAGAGGCAGTGACTTGATGCCAAAGCAAAACAAAACTACTAAGAAAGTTTCCAAAACCAACTACAAAACTTTCAACCAACTTTGTAACTGCCGAAGCAATATTTCCAAAAATATACTTTGCTTCCTTTGCCCAACAATCACCCGCCGCGAATTCAAACAAGAGAATAGGAAGTTTATTTCCTACTTCTCACACACCAACACCAAGCCATGCTATGTTTGAATCAACCAAAACAAAATCCCAACAAACCTCCCCGTTGATTCAAACTTCATAGCTACCGAACCAATTCTTCTTATCCATCCAACAAACCCAATCCGAGTGAATTCCCAATTAGCGGAATTTGAACACACTCCCAATACGTCCTAAAAATCGCGTCTATGCGCCTTCAACAAACATAAGGAAAATGCGTCCCAATAAATGCTCCTTCAATGCACCCTGACTAATGCATACCCCGAGGTCGCGCCAATGAAACTTCGCGAAAAAGTTCCTATCAAACGATGTCATGCTAAGTTGCGCTGCCATCCGCACCAATGCGTAAAACCAATAACCAAAGCGCACCAATCCAAGATCCAATCGCACCACCAACCGATGCGTGCACAAGAACGCGCCAACCAATTCGAGTTCCCAATAACACACGTCCATGCTTCATGCTTGGCGCCCGAACCGCCGCCAAGGGGCCTAGAGAGAAACATCGTCCTTGGGCTTCCGTTTTCCTACCCCTAAAGCGAGATCTACGGGTGAAAAATTCTTGGGACACTACCTCCAAACGCTAGTAGATTCGAGCCACCTCCACCTAGGCTTGAATCCTCCTAGCCACCAAATCTAGATATAGATCCAGATCACTCGCCGGGTTGAGCACACTATATCGATTGACGCATGATGGAACCGAAAGCGTGCTGGATGTACTTCAGCTAGATCAAAAGTTCTGATGCTCCACAAAAAGATCCCGATAGCTCCCCCAACAAGGAACCTGATAGCCTCCCAAAAAAGGCTTGGTGTGCTTGCGCCCTTTATTATAGAGGCCAACCAGCGGAAACCCAATCTTCCCATCAAACCCGACAGATCTTGATCACGAAAAATGCCAGTGCTTCTCTTGAGACTCAACAAACTTGGCTCTAATACCAATTGTTAGGAATCCACTACGCGAGAAAGCAAGTGAAAGAAAAAAACAACAAGATCCAGAACACATACCATTTAACCCGATTCCAATGCACGCCGTAGCCACAACGACCACGGCGGCCACCCAAAACAACAAAAACACACCCAAGAGCACTCAATTGTGTCTCACACACACTAACAAAGGCTCACAATTCCAACCATGTGTATAACTACTCTTAACACCAAACATTGCCTTTATATATAGGCATGTACATAGAGGCGGTGACTTGATGCAAAAGAAAAACAAAACGTCTAAGAAAGTTTCCAAAACAACCTAGGCATTTTTCCACCAACTTTGTCATTGCCCAAGCAATGTTTCCAGAACAACCACTTTGTTTCTGTTTTCCAACGAGCAGTCGCCCCAAATTCAAACAAGAGAATGAGAATTTTATTTCCTACTTCTCACACACTAACACCGAAGCCATGCTATGTTTGAATCAACCAAAACAAAATCCCAATAGGGAGCCTATAATCAAGCACGCCTTTGTCGTCAATCCTTTTGATTTTTGACTTATGCTAAGTTGAACTCCTACATAAACTTATTGGAAGTCTCACAACGTTGTTGAGTTTTCTGTTTTTTTTTTCAGTTGAAGTGTTTTGTATAAATAGATGGAAACATGAACCTCTGATGCATGTTTGAACGTTGTGTATGAAATATTTACATTTTTGTGTTGCTGAGGAGTTAAGAAAATTGGTTGCGAATGGCAATATACTTTGGGTCATTTTTAGGTTTAAATTTTTTCGAACATATTTCAAACCAGAACTAATAGAAGGGGTTTTGCTTTATATTATTATTTTTTTAAATATGTGCATTAGCCACATGAGACCAATGTGGTGGGTCACGAACTACTGTGAAAATTGGGAAAATTAGCCACTGTTACCAACCATGGCCATTAGTAGCTTTAACCACATAAGCTAGCGTGGTAAATGTTTTTTTAGCTACATTTATTGAAATTTCGTGGGTGATCAGTGCATCCAAGGCTACGGAGAAATGACCATGGGATTTACCGTGACAAGAAGTTCCCCACAGGAATCGCCCGTGGCTACGAAAAACCAAACCCTTTTTATCGCGGTTCGTAATTTTGGAAGAAATCGTGTCTAGCCATGGCAATTGGATCTTTTCCGATGTAGTTGCCCGTGGCCAAATGTTGTTTTTCTGGTAGTACCATATGATCTCTTTGTAATTGCCTGAAGGTTTGGTACGTAGTTGAAAAGTTAGGATCTTGATAACTGTAAATTTTTCTAAATGTTGCAATGTTGTGATGAAACGAAAATCTTTAGTCATTAATAACTTCTTCAATTCTTGATGAAATTTTGATATATTTTATGAAAATATGGTAATGAACACTTCAAATCGTGCCCTTTTAGCCTTCTTCAAACTTCTAACATATTTATTAGATCTTAATCTTAAAATTCTTGTCAAAAACTTGTGGAAACATTCAAGAACTCTTAAGTGTTGGAATCATGTTTTCTAACCAATTTTGACCAATCAAATATCATTGTACATTTTGAGTCTTTTGATGTTTAAATATGATTTTAAAATCGTGGAATTCAATCTTCAAAAGTCTATTGACCATAAATAAGCTGCCAAGTTGACTAGTTGAGTCGACTTCAACTTATCTTTGACTTTCCAATTTGGAAACACTAATGACATTTCTAACCTTGGAATTCATGAAAATTGTTCAAAATGTGATTTTGAGTTTGTATGTTAAATTTAGAGTGACTTCAATTTGGGAACTATCTGTTTGAGTAAACTGTATAAGAAGGGGAATATAGTAATTTTACTTGAAATTGGAATTCAGTTCAATTTTGTGACTTGGAGCTTGTTAGCAAGTCTGAAGTTATATGATATTTACATGACTTGTATGTCATTCTGGGTTAATCTTGACTACAGTAAGCTATAGGGAATTTTTGTAGTTTTCCTAACTTTAGGTGGTTAAGTATAATTAATTGAAATTTGTATAATTAAACGAATATTTATTCTAGATAAGTTAAGATTCATATATTTATGTTGCTAAGAGTGTATGAGTATAAGTTAGGGGTCCAGGGACAGTCAGGGACTGTACTAAACAATCCTGGAGCATTAGAGGCGATATGATCACTTGGCTTGCATAACCTTCATTATATTGCATAATCACATAAAGGCTCATATAGAGGACATGTACTGATAGACTGAAAACTTGACTTGTGTGGATAAAATTGATGTTGAGGATGATCTCAGATATAGGTATGAATTTAATTTTTTGCATTGGACATGAGGTGAGCAGTTTACTGAACTTTCTTTGACTACGGGTATTTTGCAACTAGAACTACTTTTCAAAAGAAATCAGGTGAGTTATCAAGGTACTCGTTACTTGAAAACTGATTTATGGGAAATCTAAATATTATTGTTTCTATGATAAGCTGCTATTGATGGATTCCGTAAGACGTGATAGGTTTTCAGGTTAAACTCTATCATGGGCTCAGGGTCTAAGGGTAAAGACGCTGCAAGTCTCGCCAACTCCACTATTTGGTAAGCTCTTGAGTAAGACGATCTATTTCTTTCATACTCAGCCGTGTACCAAAGTGGTAGACAACATTAGGCCCTAGTACTCTCTAATGGAATGTGAAACGCTTAAATTGCAAGTCACGGTCGTTAGGTGTAGCAATATCAGGTAAATCCAGGTTTATCGTACCCAAGATATTGTTATAGATTCCCTAGAGGCAATCTTATTTAGTATGAACATTATTTTGGCTAGAATAATCATTATATTATTTATGGAGATATTTAATATGATGAAGTCCTTAGATTAAAATTATTGTTTATCTTAAATATCCCTAGTCGTTTATATTGATTAATAGGATGATCAACTATAGACTAGTATGTGGATAGATTGATATGGAGATATCAAGTCTAGCACATTGGTATGCATTAGGGGTAATGGAATATTCGAATGACCCACCACGAGAAGGCTACATATAAGTTAAGCAAAAGTCACAAGTGCTTCTCGAAGTGACAATGGTACTGTGGTCCTTGGACTTGAAGTCACTAGATACTATAGTTGTGGAGTATTGTGTTTTAATATTGCCAAACGCTATGCCGTGACTGGCTGGCAATAATGGCGGTTATCGGACATAATGGGAAGCAAGCTTAGAGATTGTAGTGATGTAGAGAGGATTTTTCCCTCCCACATAACGGGAGAAAATATCCACGACCACTCGGGGTAGTGCTTATAGAATGTCTGGCCAGACTCAGATTAATCAATATGGGATATTGATGTTATCTGCATGGATAAGCCTGTTCCCAGGATCGAGAATCTATGAATTGATATACAAGTGTGACTTTTATATCTAGTGTCCAATCCGGATATGGAGACAATGTCATGAAACAATACGGTAACATTGGTCACAAGGTTTGTCGGATCACTGACTATCTCCATTAGTTGGGTGACATAGATATGTTGCTAGACACCGCTCTTTGTTAGTAATTGTTACTACCAAGTAAGTAGAAACCTATGGGGTCACACGCCCTATGGATTAAACTAGACTTGATAATTACTTAGTAGGATTAATTAAATAGAAGGACAAATACGCAACCACAAGAAAAATTAGTAGGACTAATTTGCGAAGTTGACTAATCCGTGTATGGACATGATTAGGATTGGGGTAATACGTAGTTAATAAGGAATTATTAACTATATAAGGGCACTCCTAACATATTTTCTCACAAGTGTATCATTATTGAGTGAGAGAACATAGAAGGGAGAGAGCAAGACAAGGAGGCCGAAACCCCCTGCGTCGTCGGCCTTGTGAGGCGTGCGGCCTTTGAGTTTTCCGTTTGCGTGATTTCTTCTTCCTCCTTCCTCCTATTGCTAGCACATACATGTTGGAAGGACTCAGGTGCAATCCTAGGCATGGATATACATTGAGACGTGGATATAATTCTACGTGGAGTGATCTTTTAGACAAACAAGGTACGCAACATTTCTACCCTTATCATGTTATGATGGCTTGTCCTGAGATTCATGGAGGCTCTTAAACGGAATTAAATTATTAGTTTTCCGCTGCGTAATCCGTGTCAAAACCCTACAAATACTTCACAATTAATTAAGATTTCTTTCCTAAATGTGAGTCAAAAGTTGAGATTTGTAACTCAATGTGAATTTTAGACTGGCGGTACCTGGTCGTACGACTAGCAAAATGTTTGGTAGGACTATACTAACTTCTTAACTCCAACTCAGACAGAACATAGCTTCATTGTCCGATCTCTGTTTTAGCTTCGTGACCTATTTTTAAAAGATCTTTGAGTCAATTTTCATTTTCCCCCGATCTCACTAAAAAATTCAATGTTGAACTCAAGATATCATCAAAATAGTGAAGGTTTTATTACTTTTTCTCCTCCACCTTTGCTTCTCTTGCTTCCTCTTGAGCTTGCTTTGCTCCTGAAGTTCGTTTCATGCCTCGTAGCAATCTTTTAGCAATCGTTCATATCAGGAAAACATGAACAACCATAAGGTAAGTTCAACTCAGTTTCAAAGGATTAAAATAGCTAGTCTATTTCAAGGCCTTCAAACAGCTTTCAAAGCCTTGAAACTGACTAAGCTTGATATGCACGAAATTAGGGGGAGTTTCTGATCTTGATTCAACTCCTGAACCCCTGTGCTTGATCAGTTGTTACTTGATGATGAAGGAAAAATTATTTGGACACTTTAAACTATATCTAATCCATCTATTTGACTTAGCTTTGCAGGGATATTTTGTTTCCTAATTTTTACAGGATCTATTTCAAAACCTAAGTTTTTCAGGAAAGGAAACTCTGTGATTTGATTTTGTGATCAATTCTGCTATGTTTGGAAGTTTCCAAACATGTTTACAATATCAAATTAGTATCGTTGAATACACTGAGTAACTATCCGTTGGATAAGCTGTTAGAGAAGTCAAAGTTGAAGCTACAAAATAGGGAAGTTTGTCAAGAGAAGATCTTGAAGATCTGCAATTCAATCTGCTCTATAAAAGAGGGAAAGCTAAAGCAATACAAGGGGACAATAAATATAAACAAAACACTTTAATGGATTGACAAGCAACAAATAAGCAGGTTCATTTCTCTCAATCCAAGCATCTGAAGAACACTACATAGTCACTGCAGATACAGTTCTAGTGTTCTCTGAACTTCATTTGTATATCATTATGATAATACTTCTAGTTCTTATTCTCAAGGATTGTTCAAGGTGAACAATAGAGAATTTTTAGTTAATCAGATAGCTAGAGCAGGTACTATATAGGCTAGTGAGAACCACAAGCTGTAACAGAGTAAGGCATATCTCTGTGCTTGAGATCTAGGGCTTACTTGTTGACTAATAAGAATTAAGTTGAAAATCTTTCAGGGAGAAGATCCCTGAGGTAGAGACGTAGGTCCAATTGGACTTAACCCTATATATCTTGTGTCGCTTGCATTTACTTTTCAGTTCCATACTTAGTTCTTTTGCAGCAATCAATACAGTTTCATTTCAAGGGTTTGAAACTCTTTCCAAGGCCTTGAAATAGACTTATCTTTTTATACTTCATTTGTTTTCATTCCAACGGATTGAAACTTATTTCAAGGCCTTAAATAACTCATTACAATTCTTTATGAAACCGCTCTTCTTGATAGTTTAGCATAAGTTGGCATACTCTATTCAACCCCCCCCCCCCCTTCTAGAGTATTGATCATGTATTTCTACCTATTGTACACCCCTTCAATTGGTATCAGAGCTTGTATCACCACATAGATTTAACCATCTTGTTATCATGAGTATTGTAGGTGATGGTGGTTTCTCTCAGGGAACTGCTGATAACAGACCTCCTCTCTTCTGTGGAGACAATTTTGTTCACTGGAAAGCCTTGATGAAAATTTTCATCATTGATCAAGATATATAGCTCTGGACTATCATTAAGAATGGTCCTCACACTTTCTACACAGAGAAAGATATGATTAAAACCCCAAAATCTAAAGACTCACTCTCTGCTTCAGAGTTAGAAAAAATTTCCAAATATTATAAAGCTATGAATCTCTTATATTGTTCTTCGAGTGCAGATGATTCCAACATGATCTCAGATTCCAAGACTGCCAAGGAGATCTGGGATAAGCTTGTGGTGACCTTTGAAGGAACTAGCCATGTCAAGCAAACCAAACTCAACATATATCTCAGGCAATATGAACTACTCAAGATGAATGGTGATGAGTCAATCAGAGACATGTTCAAAACATTAACTGATTTTGTGAACAATATTGATTCATTGGGAAAGCACATTTCCAATGAAGAAAAGGTTAGAAAGATTCTGAGAAGTCTTCCTAAGGCAAAATGTGAACCAAAGACTACTGTTATTGAGGAAGCTCAAGATCTTTCATCACTTCAACTTGATGACCTGCAAGGAAAGCTCCTTGCAAATGAAATATCCATGAATGAAGTTGATGGAGAATTACCAGAAGGTGTGAAGAACCTAGCTCTCAAATCAAAATAGAATGAGCCATCTCAAAGACTTGAAACTCAAGATGATGATGAAGATCCTATTTCTTTAATTTCCAAATCCTTGACCAGAATTCTCAAAATGGAGAAGAATTTTGGAAACAATGACTTCAGCAAAGATAGGTACAAATCCTCTAGTAGCAAAGACTACAAATGTAAATCTTCTTCACATGGTAATAAGTATAAATTAATGAATTTATTTGAGTGTGGTGATGCAGGACATTTGTTCAGAGATTGTCCACACAAAAAGAGCAACAACTTTCAGAAGAAAGATCATGATAGATGAAAGAAAGCTATAATAGATTCCTGCAGTGATTCTAAAACCTCAAGTGACTCTGAATCTGAAGAAAAACATGCCAACCTATGCTTTATGGCCAAGCATGATGAAAGTTCTGAAAAGAACATTGAGGTAATGGTAAACAGCTTGATTTCAAAACCAATAGAAGCCCTCTCTGATTATCTTAGTACAATGCTTTTAAATGAATAGGACTATCTGAAAGAGATTAGAATTTTGAAAGAAAAATTTCATGAGCAAGAAAAAGAACACTTCCATCTTGTCTGTCTGAATCAAAACCTTAAAATTTCTCAGAACAAAATTGACAGTGATTTCAAGGCCTTGGAAACCAGTTCAAAGCCTTGAAAACACAAGTCAATGAAGTAGTCACTGAGAATTCTCTTCTGAGAGACAGTATTGTTAATCTAAGACATCAAGTTGATGAATTGGATAAACAAAAGACTAATCTAACTGAGAAACTTGAAGAATCTGAATAAATCAAAACAAAACGTGCAGGCTCAGAACACAACCATAACTTAATTCTTGGAGGTAGCTTAAAGTCTGTTCACAAAACTGGTATTGGATACTATCAAAATTTTCCCAGAAAGAATAGTACCAGATTTGGGAAAGATGGAAGCAGAACATCTTCTAAGTGCCATTACTTCAATAAGATTTGTCATGTTAAGATGACTTGTCCTTTTAGAAGAAGAGACCCTCACATTGCATCAGTCACCCACTCTTAAAAATAACTCGTCCTCGAGTTCGATTTAGGAACTTGAATGATCCGCTACACCAAGAAAGGATCACAATAGCATGATGGAAACTTGAACGGAAAAACTATTGACTCGTTTATTTCAAATTTCGTATTTTCGTCGTCATATGCAACTTCATCTCCATCTCCATAGTCATCATAAACCATAGGGATTGTCCAATCCACCTCAGATTCACATGATTTGGAAATACGCCTGTAAAAGATTGCATCACGAAAAATATGTTCGATTTGTAACATACCTGAAGAATCTATCTCGTCGATCATGGAACTTGGTCCTCCATAACGCTCGCAATTGAATGGAATCTCGAACGCGGGCTCGAAGTCATGATCCAAGGCTTGACCTTCTGCCACCATCATCATAACCCCTTGGAGGTTAATATCCCGTTGCGGGGCTTCCTCAGCTGGAACCTGCCCGCAACCGCCAAGTCTTCCACACACCATGGTTATGACAATTTCTTTCAACGTCGAACTGAGCTCTGATACCAATAGGCACCGAACTGAATCGAGGCGTTTTATGGGAGCAGCAAGAAGAAACGAAGATGGAAGGGAAATGATGAAATAACCTCCATATGATTCATAGAAAACACTACTTTTCAGAAATAAACTCAATAATCAATTAACTGATGAAATAAGTCCACAAGCTGGACTTAAACAGCCAAAAACATGAATTTTGCTAACAATAGAAAAATCTCAAAATATATTCTTAATAAAAGTCCTAATAATGAAAATCATGCTGGAAAAAGATTGACTCAAATCAGGTTTAAATTGACCACCTAATTAACAAAGAGAATATACTAAAAATAGCAAATTTGACGATTTCGTGACCTAAACAGCTGAATTTGACCAAATCAACATGGTATTTAGTCACGAGTTTTCTTTAGAACGTCGTTTCTGATCAGATTCATGTATGGTTCGACCCAGTTCATCAATCCTTCAATTCTGCCCCTGATTCTGCTATGGACAAAAATAGCTTTTCTGAAACTGGCAAAATTCATCCTGCATCATCATACCTCGTTGGTATGCTGGTATGGAATAAGATTATTGGGTCATTTACACTAAACCTACATGCAATATGCACTTTGTGACAAGAAACCCCTTACAGTTTTGATTTCCCACTACAACCCCTTACACATTTGTATACAGTGACACTTAATCCTAGATTACTAACGGTGGTAGAAATACTAACAGAAAGAAGCAGATGAAATATTATGATGAAGAAAAAAGCATAAAAGAAAGATAACAAGAAGAAGAAGATAAAGAACAATTACACAAGCAAGAGCGATACACAAAGTGAGTTCACCCCCAAACATTTGAGTGTTCTATAAACAATCTCTCCACAAAATCGAAAAATACTCTCCCCTCTCAGGCCGCGGCGGCTCCTCCTGCATGGAGCTGCCGCTCGCCACCCACGACCAGTGACTCCGCTGGCCCTCCGACCACGCCGCCATCTCCTTCACAGACCTTCGCCGCTCCCTACCTTCAGCAACGAGGCCATTTCAGCCCGCCGGTTTGCTCAAGATCCGCGCAGCACCAACTTTCCCGCATGTATCGAAGTCGGGAGCGCCCCTTTTCGACGTCTCTGGGGACTCTAGTTCTGGCCTAAAACTACCATGTCTCCTCTGTGACGCCGCCGCTGCCGCGGCCTGTCTTCTCTGATGCCCCCTCCACCATTGAAGCTCCTGCCTTCGTTTGCCAGCTTTGTCGCCGCTGTCCCCTGTGCTCCCGCCGTCGCTTCCCCCTCTGTTTTCCCTAATAGCATCCCACTGGCTCTGCTTACACCCTTGCTTGGTAGTGCTTCTGGCCTATCACCCTCCGCCCTCCCCCGATCCAGATCTGACTTTTGGTGGCAGCTCCCATCACCTCCCCCGACTGTGGGGCTACACCCTCCCCCTCCCCCTTCACTAGGCTAGGCCACGGCCTAGTGAAGCTTCGCGGAGTATTTCCCTCACCGCCACCGATACTACTAATGTCGAACATTTATCAGCTCTCCAGGTGATAATCGGGAACCCCATGTTGCTATTTGGGTCACCGATCCTTGTGTCGGCTAGTGGCCTCTAATTTTGGCAGTCCTTCGTAGATGTTTTTGGTGGTCCGGATGCCTCGTGTTGCAACACCTTCGAAGATGCTTCAGGCTTTGCTAGGTCACGAATGTGACGGGTTGTTTGGCCGTTTCAGGTTTGGGCTTTCTCCTGGCGTATTTTTAGAAGATATAGGCTCTTGGGCCTTAGTGGGGCTGATCTTGTAAGCTTAGCGTAATTTATTGGGGGCCTTTGAGCCTGTATCCCAATAGGTGAGGTCTATCCATAGGTAATGGCTAGTTTACGGTAGGAGATTTGGCTCTGTTTTATGTTTTTACGTCTTCGGGTATGCCCCTTTCTTTTTCCTGTAATCGTTTACCTTTTAATGATATATTTCGTTGCTGGTGAAAAAAAAAAGAACAATTACTAAACAACAATCAATCTCTACATCTCAGCTACCCATACTCGAAACCACACCACCCAAATCTCATCCTCTCCATTTGTAACCATCATCGTTCTCAGCCCCGGCCCTCCACATTGCCGTCCTTTCCACCAATAAACCCAGCCATTGAAACACCCAGAAACCTGAACCCACCTTACCCCACCGCCACCCCACCACGATCGGCCATGGACACAACCGATCACTTTCCCTAAAACCCATACCTCTGCTCGCGTGAGTTGTGGTAATACATTGGAGATGACATTGTGGAGAAAGTTGTTCCACAAGTAAATGAAACCGATTGACTGCATTTGCAATGAGTCTTAGGTCATATGAAAACTTTTCATCTCTTCACCTAAACTGCCAGGAAATTATCTTTCCTGGACAGTAAACTAAAGAAAGAATTAGTGTCTTTACACTTGAGTTCTTTCTTTACTGTGATTTGGTCGCTTTAAATTTACTTGGAAAATCCTTCTTTAGCTTCATGCCTGGATGGACTCCTTCATCTTGAGTTTTTCCTTCTTTAAGGAGATTGCTGACTTGTTTATAGAGAGCTCTGTTGGCTGGGGTTTCTTCGTTCTATATACCTTCTTCACTTCACGCTCCTTAGAGTCATTACTCGAACATGTATGACAATCATTATGCACTGTTGGCTTACTTTGATGTTGGACACACCTCTTCTTTTGAGTAATGAGCATCCTTTCTTATTCCTTGCGGTTTCTTAACTCCGTCTCTAAGCAATGGTTTCCCCCAGTAGAGAAGATGTTCTTTGCAAATGACGTTGTTGTCTTCTTCCCTTTTTTGCGTCAACATGTGGTGACCTGAGCAACATTTTGTAAGAGGTCTTTGCTACTTGTGATTTTTCTAAATTTGAATTTACTTGGTTTGTATTACTCTTTTTTACTTTTCCTAAGAGCTTCACTAGCGTGGGCGTGACAACCATGGACTCTTAATTGACAGTTTTAATTGTGAACTTCCCGCCTTTATGAGAGTCTTGTTTGCTTCCTCCCTTTCAAGCTTCAAAAAGAGGTGGTCCATGGCTTCAGCTTCAGGCAATACTAGGTTCCATGTCGTGAGCATGAGTCGCAAATTCCTCGAAGGAATTTGACCTTATTCCTTGAAGTATGTATCGCACAGCCCAAATCATATCTTGGGTGCACATATCAATGGCCAAACCTTCCGATAGCCTATCCTTGCAGTTGAGGCTTAGGATCCTCCAACAATATATGTAGTCAATTGCCTTCGGGTCTTTATTTTGGCGAGTACTTGTGAGCTCGATCATGCTACCAGTACGCGCGAGTACTATAGAATCTTTTGAGGAACTCGGTCACCCACTCTTAAAAATAACTCGTCCTCGAGTTCGATTTAGGAACTTGAATGATCCGCTACACCAAGAAAGGATCACAATAGCATGTTGGAAACTTGAACGGAAAAACTATTGACTCGTTTATTTCAAATTTCGTATTTTCGTCGTCATATGCAACTTCATCTCCATCTCCATAGTCATCATAAACCATAGGGATTGTCCAATCCACCTCAGATTCACATGATTTGGAAATACGCCTGTAAAAGATTGCATCACGAAAAATATGTTCGATTTGTAACATACCTGAAGAATCTATCTCGTCGATCATGGAACTTGGTCCTCCATAACGCTCGCGATTGAATGGAATCTCGAACGCAGACTCGAAGTCATGATCCAAGGCTTGACCTTCTGCCACCATCATCATAACCCCTTGGAGGTTAATATCCCGCTGCGGGGCTTCCTCAGCTGGAACCTGCCCGCAACCGCCAAGTCTTCCACACACCATGGTTATGACAATTTTCTTTCAACATCGAACTGAGCTCTGATACCAATAGGCACCGAACTGAATCGAGGCGTTTTATGGGAGCAGCAAGAAGAAACGAAGATGGAAGGGAAATGATGAAATAACCTCCATATGATTCATAGAAAACACTACTTTTCAGAAATAAACTCAATAATCAATTAACTGATGAAATAAGTCCACAAGCTGGACTTAAACAGCCAAAAACATGAATTTTGCTAACAATAGAAAAATCTCAAAATATATTCTTAATAAAAGTCCTAATAATGAAAATCATGCTGGAAAAAGATTGACTCAAATCAGGTTTAAATTGACCTCCTAATTAACAAACAGAATATACTAAAAATAGCAAATTTGACGATTTCGTGACCTAAACAGCTGAATTTGACCAAATCAACATGGTATTTAGTCACGAGTTTTCTTTAGAACGTCGTTTCTGATCAGATTCATGTATGGTTCGACCCAGTTCATCAATCCTTCAATTCTGCCCCTGATTCTGCTATGGACAAAAATAGCTTTTCTGAAACTGGCAAAATTCATCCTGCATCATCATACCTCGTTGGTATGCTGGTATGGAATAAGATTATTGGGTCATTTACACTAAACCTACATGCAATATGCACTTTGTGACAAGAAACCCCTTACAGTTTTGATTTCCCACTACAACCCCTTACACATTTGTATACAGTGACACTTAATCCTAGATTACTAACGGTGGTAGAAATACTAACAGAAAGAAGCAGATGAAATATTATGATGAAGAAAAAAGCATAAAAGAAAGATAACAAGAAGAAGAAGATAAAGAACAATTACACAAGCAAGAGCGATACACAAAGTGAGTTCACCCCCAAACATTTGAGTGTTCTATAAACAATCTCTCCACAAAATCGAAAAATACTCTCCCCTCTCAGGCCGCGGCGGCTCCTCCTGCATGGAGCTGCCGCTCGCCACCCACGACCAGTGACTTCGCTGGCCCTCCGACCACGCCGCCATCTCCTTCACAGACCTTCGCCGCTCCCTACCTTCAGCAACGAGGCCATTTCAGCCCGCCGGTTTGCTCAAGATCCGCGCAGCACCAACTTTCCCGCATGTATCGAAGTCGGGAGCGCCCCTTTTCGACGTCTCTGGGGACTCTAGTTCTGGCCTAAAACTACCATGTCTCCTCTGTGACGCCGCCGCTGCCGCGGCCTGTCTTCTCTGATGCCCCCTCCACCATTGAAGCTCCTGCCTTCGTTTGCCAGCTTTGTCGCCGCTGTCCCCTGTGCTCCCGCCGTCGCTTCCCCCTCTGTTTTCCCTAATAGCATCCCACTGGCTCTGCTTACACCCTTGCTTGGTAGTGCTTCTGGCCTATCACCCTCCGCCCTCCCCCGATCCAGATCTGACTTTTGGTGGCAGCTCCCATCACCTCCCCCGACTGTGGGGCTACACCCTCCCCCTCCCCCTTCACTAGGCTAGGCCACGGCCTAGTGAAGCTTCGCGGAGTATTTCCCTCACCGCCACCGATACTACTAATGTCGCACATTTATCGGCTCTCCAGGTGATAATCGGGAACCCCATGTTGCTATTTGGGTCACCGATCCTTGTGTCGGCTAGTGGCCTCTAATTTTGGCAGTCCTTCGTAGATGTTTTTGGTGGTCCGGATGCCTCGTGTTGCAACACCTTCGAAGATGCTTCAGGCTTTGCTAGGTCACGAATGTGACGGGTTGTTTGGCCGTTTCAGGTTTGGGCTTTCTCCTGGCGTATTTTTAGAAGATATAGGCTCTTGGGCCTTAGTGGGGCTGATCTTGTAAGCTTAGCGTAATTTATTGGGGGCCTTTGAGCCTGTATCCCAATAGGTGAGGTCTATCCATAGGTAATGGCTAGTTTACAGTAGGAGATTTGGCTCTGTTTTATGTTTTTACGTCTTCGGGTATGCCCCTTTCTTTTTCCTGTAATCGTTTACCTTTTAATGATATATTTCGTTGCTGGTGAAAAAAAAAAGAACAATTACTAAACACCAATCAATCTCTACATCTCAGCTACCCATACTCGAAACCACACCACCCAAATCTCATCCTCTCCATTTGTAACCATCATCGTTCTCAGCCCCGGCCCTCCACATTGCCGTCCTTTCCACCAATAAACCCAGCCATTGAAACACCCAGAAACCTGAACCCACCTTACCCCACCGCCACCCCACCACGATCGGCCATGGACACAACCGATCACTTTCCCTAAAACCCATACCTCTGCTCGCGTGAGTCGTGGTAATACATTGGAGATGACATTGTGGCGAAAGTTGTTCCACAAGTAAATGAAACCGATTGACTGCATTTGCAATGAGTCTTAGGTCATATGAAAACTTTTCATCTCTTCACCTAAACTGCCAGGAAATTATCTTTCCTGGACAGTAAACTAAAGAAAGAATTAGTGTCTTTACACTTGAGTTCTTTCTTTACTGTGATTTGGTCGCTTTAAATTTACTTGGAAAATCCTTCTTTAGCTTCATGCCTGGATGGACTCCTTCATCTTGAGTTTTTCCTTCTTTAAGGAGATTGCTGACTTGTTTATAGAGAGCTCTGTTGGCTGGGGTTTCTTCGTTCTACATACCTTCTTCACTTCACGCTCCTTAGAGTCATTACTCGAACATGTATGACAATCATTATGCACTGTTGGCTTACTTTGATGTTGGACACACCTATTCTTTTGAGTAATGAGCATCCTTTCTTATTCCTTGCGGTTTCTTAACTCCGTCTCTAAGCAATGGTTTCCCCCAGTAGAGAAGATGTTCTTTGCAAATGACGTTGTTGTCTTCTTCCCTTTTTTGCGTCAACATGTGGTGACCTGAGCAACATTTTGTAAGAGGTCTTTGCTACTTGTGATTTTTCTAAATTTGAATTTACTTGGTTTGTATTACTCTTTTTTACTTTTCCTAAGAGCTTCACTAGCGTGGGCGTGACAACCATGGACTCTTAATTGACAGTTTTAATTGTGAACTTCCCGCCTTTATGAGAGTCTTGTTTGCTTCCTCCCTTTCAAGCTTCAAAAAGAGGTGGTCCATGGCTTCAGCTTCAGGCAATACTAGTTTCCATGTCGTGAGCATGAGTCGCAAATTCCTCGAAGGAATTTGACCTTATTCCTTGAAGTATGTATCGCACAACCCAAATCATATCTTGGGTGCACATATCAATGGCCAAACCTTCCGATAGCCTATCCTTGCAGTTGAGGCTTAGGATCCTCCAACAATATATGTAGTCAATTGCCTTCGGGTCTTTATTTTGGCGAGTACTTGTGAGCTCGATCATGCTACCAGTACGCGCGAGTACTATAGAATCTTTTGAGGAACTCGGTCACCCACTCTTAAAAATAACTCGTCCTCGAGTTCGATTTAGGAACTTGAATGATCCGCTACACCAAGAAAGGATCACAATAGCATGTTGGAAACTTGAACGGAAAAACTATTGACTCGTTTATTTCAAATTTCGTATTTTCGTCGTCATATGCAACTTCATCTCCATCTCCATAGTCATCATAAACCATAGGGATTGTCCAATCCACCTCAGATTCACATGATTTGGAAATACGCCTGTAAAAGATTGCATCACGAAAAATATGTTCGATTTGTAACATACCTGAAGAATCTATCTCGTCGATCATGGAACTTGGTCCTCCATAACGCTCGCGATTGAATGGAATCTCGAACGCAGACTCAAAGTCATGATCCAAGGCTTGACCTTCTGCCACCATCATCATAACCCCTTGGAGGTTAATATCCCGCTGCGGGGCTTCCTCAGCTGGAACCTGCCCGCAACCGCCAAGTCTTCCACACACCATGGTTATGACAATTTTCTTTCAACATCGAACTGAGCTCTGATACCAATAGGCACCGAACTGAATCGAGGCGTTTTATGGGAGCAGCAAGAAGAAACGAAGATGGAAGGGAAATGATGAAATAACCTCCATATGATTCATAGAAAACACTACTTTTCAGAAATAAACTCAATAATCAATTAACTGATGAAATAAGTCCACAAGCTGGACTTAAACAGCCAAAAACATGAATTTTGCTAACAATAGAAAAATCTCAAAATATATTCTTAATAAAAGTCCTAATAATGAAAATCATGCTGGAAAAAGATTGACTCAAATCAGGTTTAAATTGACCTCCTAATTAACAAACAGAATATACTAAAAATAGCAAATTTGACGATTTCGTGACCTAAACAGCTGAATTTGACCAAATCAACATGGTATTTAGTCACGAGTTTTCTTTAGAACGTCGTTTCTGATCAGATTCATGTATGGTTCGACCCAGTTCATCAATCCTTCAATTCTGCCCCTGATTCTGCTATGGACAAAAATAGCTTTTCTGAAACTGGCAAAATTCATCCTGCATCATCATACCTCGTTGGTATGCTGGTATGGAATAAGATTATTGGGTCATTTACACTAAACCTACATGCAATATGCACTTTGTGACAAGAAACCCCTTACAGTTTTGATTTCCCACTACAACCCCTTACACATTTGTATACAGTGACACTTAATCCTAGATTACTAACGGTGGTAGAAATACTAACAGAAAGAAGCAGATGAAATATTATGATGAAGAAAAAAGCATAAAAGAAAGATAACAAGAAGAAGAAGATAAAGAACAATTACACAAGCAAGAGCGATACACAAAGTGAGTTCACCCCCAAACATTTGAGTGTTCTATAAACAATCTCTCCACAAAATCGAAAAATACTCTCCCCTCTCAGGCCGCGGCGGCTCCTCCTGCATGGAGCTGCCGCTCGCCACCCACGACCAGTGACTTCGCTGGCCCTCCGACCACGCCGCCATCTCCTTCACAGACCTTCGCCGCTCCCTACCTTCAGCAACGAGGCCATTTCAGCCCGCCGGTTTGCTCAAGATCCGCGCAGCACCAACTTTCCCGCATGTATCGAAGTCGGGAGCGCCCCTTTTCGACGTCTCTGGGGACTCTAGTTCTGGCCTAAAACTACCATGTCTCCTCTGTGACGCCGCCGCTGCCGCGGCCTGTCTTCTCTGATGCCCCCTCCACCATTGAAGCTCCTGCCTTCGTTTGCCAGCTTTGTCGCCGCTGTCCCCTGTGCTCCCGCCGTCGCTTCCCCCTCTGTTTTCCCTAATAGCATCCCACTGGCTCTGCTTACACCCTTGCTTGGTAGTGCTTCTGGCCTATCACCCTCCGCCCTCCCCCGATCCAGATCTGACTTTTGGTGGCAGCTCCCATCACCTCCCCCGACTGTGGGGCTACACCCTCCCCCTCCCCCTTCACTAGGCTAGGCCACGGCCTAGTGAAGCTTCGCGGAGTATTTCCCTCACCGCCACCGATACTACTAATGTCGCACATTTATCGGCTCTCCAGGTGATAATCGGGAACCCCATGTTGCTATTTGGGTCACCGATCCTTGTGTCGGCTAGTGGCCTCTAATTTTGGCAGTCCTTCGTAGATGTTTTTGGTGGTCCGGATGCCTCGTGTTGCAACACCTTCGAAGATGCTTCAGGCTTTGCTAGGTCACGAATGTGACGGGTTGTTTGGCCGTTTCAGGTTTGGGCTTTCTCCTGGCGTATTTTTAGAAGATATAGGCTCTTGGGCCTTAGTGGGGCTGATCTTGTAAGCTTAGCGTAATTTATTGGGGGCCTTTGAGCCTGTATCCCAATAGGTGAGGTCTATCCATAGGTAATGGCTAGTTTACAGTAGGAGATTTGGCTCTGTTTTATGTTTTTACGTCTTCGGGTATGCCCCTTTCTTTTTCCTGTAATCGTTTACCTTTTAATGATATATTTCGTTGCTGGTGAAAAAAAAAAGAACAATTACTAAACAACAATCAATCTCTACATCTCAGCTACCCATACTCGAAACCACACCACCCAAATCTCATCCTCTCCATTTGTAACCATCATCGTTCTCAGCCCCGGCCCTCCACATTGCCGTCCTTTCCACCAATAAACCCAGCCATTTAAACACCCAGAAACCTGAACCCACCTTACCCCACCGCCACCCCACCACGATCGGCCATGGACACAACCGATCACTTTCCCTAAAACCCATACCTCTGCTCGCGTGAGTCGTGGTAATACATTGGAGATGACATTGTGGCGAAAGTTGTTCCACAAGTAAATGAAACCGATTGACTGCATTTGCAATGAGTCTTAGGTCATATGAAAACTTTTCATCTCTTCACCTAAACTGCCAGGAAATTATCTTTCCTGGACAGTAAACTAAAGAAAGAATTAGTGTCTTTACACTTGAGTTCTTTCTTTACTGTGATTTGGTCGCTTTAAATTTACTTGGAAAATCCTTCTTTAGCTTCATGCCTGGATGGACTCCTTCATCTTGAGTTTTTCCTTCTTTAAGGAGATTGCTGACTTGTTTATAGAGAGCTCTGTTGGCTGGGGTTTCTTCGTTCTACATACCTTCTTCACTTCACGCTCCTTAGAGTCATTACTCGAACATGTATGACAATCATTATGCACTGTTGGCTTACTTTGATGTTGGACACACCTATTCTTTTGAGTAATGAGCATCCTTTCTTATTCCTTGCGGTTTCTTAACTCCGTCTCTAAGCAATGGTTTCCCCCAGTAGAGAAGATGTTCTTTGCAAATGACGTTGTTGTCTTCTTCCCTTTTTTGCGTC
Source organism: Linanthus parryae (assembly GCA_023055425.1). NCBI lineage: Eukaryota > Viridiplantae > Streptophyta > Magnoliopsida > Ericales > Polemoniaceae > Linanthus > Linanthus parryae. Next base: position 23,383,974 of record JALGPY010000010.1, read on the forward strand.
AACATGTGGTGACCTGAGCAACATTTTGTAAGAGGTCTTTGCTACTTGTGATTTTTCTAAATTTGAATTTACTTGGTTTGTATTACTCTTTTTTACTTTTCCTAAGAGCTTCACTAGCGTGGGCGTGACAACCATGGACTCTTAATTGACAGTTTTAATTGTGAACTTCCCGCCTTTATGAGAGTCTTGTTTGCTTCCTCCCTTTCAAGCTTCAAAAAGAGGTGGTCCATGGCTTCAGCTTCAGGCAATACTAGTTTCCATGTCGTGAGCATGAGTCGCAAATTCCTCGAAGGAATTTGACCTTATTCCTTGAAGTATGTATCGCACAACCCAAATCATATCTTGGGTGCACATATCAATGGCCAAACCTTCCGATAGCCTATCCTTGCAGTTGAGGCTTAGGATCCTCCAACAATATATGTAGTCAATTGCCTTCGGGTCTTTATTTTGGCGAGTACTTGTGAGCTCGATCATGCTACCAGTACGCGCGAGTACTATAGAATCTTTTGAGGAACTCGGTCACCCACTCTTAAAAATAACTCGTCCTCGAGTTCGATTTAGGAACTTGAATGATCCGCTACACCAAGAAAGGATCACAATAGCATGTTGGAAACTTGAACGGAAAAACTATTGACTCGTTTATTTCAAATTTCGTATTTTCGTCGTCATATGCAACTTCATCTCCATCTCCATAGTCATCATAAACCATAGGGATTGTCCAATCCACCTCAGATTCACATGATTTGGAAATACGCCTGTAAAAGATTGCATCACGAAAAATATGTTCGATTTGTAACATACCTGAAGAATCTATCTCGTCGATCATGGAACTTGGTCCTCCATAACGCTCGCGATTGAATGGAATCTCGAACGCAGACTCGAAGTCATGATCCAAGGCTTGACCTTCTGCCACCATCATCATAACCCCTTGGAGGTTAATATCCCGCTGCGGGGCTTCCTCAGCTGGAACCTGCCCGCAACCGCCAAGTCTTCCACACACCATGGTTATGACAATTTTCTTTCAACATCGAACTGAGCTCTGATACCAATAGGCACCGAACTGAATCGAGGCGTTTTATGGGAGCAGCAAGAAGAAACGAAGATGGAAGGGAAATGATGAAATAACCTCCATATGATTCATAGAAAACACTACTTTTCAGAAATAAACTCAATAATCAATTAACTGATGAAATAAGTCCACAAGCTGGACTTAAACAGCCAAAAACATGAATTTTGCTAACAATAGAAAAATCTCAAAATATATTCTTAATAAAAGTCCTAATAATGAAAATCATGCTGGAAAAAGATTGACTCAAATCAGGTTTAAATTGACCTCCTAATTAACAAACAGAATATACTAAAAATAGCAAATTTGACGATTTCGTGACCTAAACAGCTGAATTTGACCAAATCAACATGGTATTTAGTCACGAGTTTTCTTTAGAACGTCGTTTCTGATCAGATTCATGTATGGTTCGACCCAGTTCATCAATCCTTCAATTCTGCCCCTGATTCTGCTATGGACAAAAATAGCTTTTCTGAAACTGGCAAAATTCATCCTGCATCATCATACCTCGTTGGTATGCTGGTATGGAATAAGATTATTGGGTCATTTACACTAAACCTACATGCAATATGCACTTTGTGACAAGAAACCCCTTACAGTTTTGATTTCCCACTACAACCCCTTACACATTTGTATACAGTGACACTTAATCCTAGATTACTAACGGTGGTAGAAATACTAACAGAAAGAAGCAGATGAAATATTATGATGAAGAAAAAAGCATAAAAGAAAGATAACAAGAAGAAGAAGATAAAGAACAATTACACAAGCAAGAGCGATACACAAAGTGAGTTCACCCCCAAACATTTGAGTGTTCTATAAACAATCTCTCCACAAAATCGAAAAATACTCTCCCCTCTCAGGCCGCGGCGGCTCCTCCTGCATGGAGCTGCCGCTCGCCACCCACGACCAGTGACTTCGCTGGCCCTCCGACCACGCCGCCATCTCCTTCACAGACCTTCGCCGCTCCCTACCTTCAGCAACGAGGCCATTTCAGCCCGCCGGTTTGCTCAAGATCCGCGCAGCACCAACTTTCCCGCATGTATCGAAGTCGGGAGCGCCCCTTTTCGACGTCTCTGGGGACTCTAGTTCTGGCCTAAAACTACCATGTCTCCTCTGTGACGCCGCCGCTGCCGCGGCCTGTCTTCTCTGATGCCCCCTCCACCATTGAAGCTCCTGCCTTCGTTTGCCAGCTTTGTCGCCGCTGTCCCCTGTGCTCCCGCCGTCGCTTCCCCCTCTGTTTTCCCTAATAGCATCCCACTGGCTCTGCTTACACCCTTGCTTGGTAGTGCTTCTGGCCTATCACCCTCCGCCCTCCCCCGATCCAGATCTGACTTTTGGTGGCAGCTCCCATCACCTCCCCCGACTGTGGGGCTACACCCTCCCCCTCCCCCTTCACTAGGCTAGGCCACGGCCTAGTGAAGCTTCGCGGAGTATTTCCCTCACCGCCACCGATACTACTAATGTCGCACATTTATCGGCTCTCCAGGTGATAATCGGGAACCCCATGTTGCTATTTGGGTCACCGATCCTTGTGTCGGCTAGTGGCCTCTAATTTTGGCAGTCCTTCGTAGATGTTTTTGGTGGTCCGGATGCCTCGTGTTGCAACACCTTCGAAGATGCTTCAGGCTTTGCTAGGTCACGAATGTGACGGGTTGTTTGGCCGTTTCAGGTTTGGGCTTTCTCCTGGCGTATTTTTAGAAGATATAGGCTCTTGGGCCTTAGTGGGGCTGATCTTGTAAGCTTAGCGTAATTTATTGGGGGCCTTTGAGCCTGTATCCCAATAGGTGAGGTCTATCCATAGGTAATGGCTAGTTTACAGTAGGAGATTTGGCTCTGTTTTATGTTTTTACGTCTTCGGGTATGCCCCTTTCTTTTTCCTGTAATCGTTTACCTTTTAATGATATATTTCGTTGCTGGTGAAAAAAAAAAGAACAATTACTAAACAACAATCAATCTCTACATCTCAGCTACCCATACTCGAAACCACACCACCCAAATCTCATCCTCTCCATTTGTAACCATCATCGTTCTCAGCCCCGGCCCTCCACATTGCCGTCCTTTCCACCAATAAACCCAGCCATTGAAACACCCAGAAACCTGAACCCACCTTACCCCACCGCCACCCCACCACGATCGGCCATGGACACAACCGATCACTTTCCCTAAAACCCATACCTCTGCTCGCGTGAGTCGTGGTAATACATTGGAGATGACATTGTGGCGAAAGTTGTTCCACAAGTAAATGAAACCGATTGACTGCATTTGCAATGAGTCTTAGGTCATATGAAAACTTTTCATCTCTTCACCTAAACTGCCAGGAAAATATCTTTCCTGGAAAGTAAACTAAAGAAAGAATTAGTGTCTTTACACTTGAGTTCTTTCTTTACTGTGATTTGGTCGCTTTAAATTTACTTGGAAAATCCTTCTTTAGCTTCATGCCTGGATGGACTCCTTCATCTTGAGTTTTTCCTTCTTTAAGGAGATTGCTGACTTGTTTATAGAGAGCTCTGTTGGCTGGGGTTTCTTCGTTCTACATACCTTCTTCACTTCACGCTCCTTAGAGTCATTACTCGAACATGTATGACAATCATTATGCACTGTTGGCTTACTTTGATGTTGGACACACCTCTTCTTTTGAGTAATGAGCATCCTTTCTTATTCCTTGCGGTTTCTTAACTCCGTCTCTAAGCAATGGTTTCCCCCAGTAGAGAAGATGTTCTTTGCAAATGACGTTGTTGTCTTCTTCCCTTTTTTGCGTCAACATGTGGTGACCTGAGCAACATTTTGTAAGAGGTCTTTGCTACTTGTGATTTTTCTAAATTTGAATTTACTTGGTTTGTATTACTCTTTTTTACTTTTCCTAAGAGCTTCACTAGCGTGGGCGTGACAACCATGGACTCTTAATTGACAGTTTTAATTGTGAACTTCCCGCCTTTATGAGAGTCTTGTTTGCTTCCTCCCTTTCAAGCTTCAAAAAGAGGTGGTCCATGGCTTCAGCTTCAGGCAATACTAGGTTCCATGTCGTGAGCATGAGTCGCAAATTCCTCGAAGGAATTTGACCTTATTCCTTGAAGTATGTATCGCACAACCCAAATCATATCTTGGGTGCACATATCAATGGCCAAACCTTCCGATAGCCTATCCTTGCAGTTGAGGCTTAGGATCCTCCAACAATATATGTAGTCAATTGCCTTCGGGTCTTTATTTTGGCGAGTACTTGTGAGCTCGATCATGCTACCAGTACGCGCGAGTACTATAGAATCTTTTGAGGAACTGGGTCACCCACTCTTAAAAATAACTCGTCCTCGAGTTCGATTTAGGAACTTGAATGATCCGCTACACCAAGAAAGGATCACAATAGCATGTTGGAAACTTGAACGGAAAAACTATTGACTCGTTTATTTCAAATTTCGTATTTTCGTCGTCATATGCAACTTCATCTCCATCTCCATAGTCATCATAAACCATAGGGATTGTCCAATCCACCTCAGATTCACATGATTTGGAAATACGCCTGTAAAAGATTGCATCACGAAAAATATGTTCGATTTGTAACATACCTGAAGAATCTATCTCGTCGATCATGGAACTTGGTCCTCCATAACGCTCGCGATTGAATGGAATCTCGAACGCAGACTCGAAGTCATGATCCAAGGCTTGACCTTCTGCCACCATCATCATAACCCCTTGGAGGTTAATATCCCGCTGCGGGGCTTCCTCAGCTGGAACCTGCCCGCAACCGCCAAGTCTTCCACACACCATGGTTATGACAATTTTCTTTCAACATCGAACTGAGCTCTGATACCAATAGGCACCGAACTGAATCGAGGCGTTTTATGGGAGCAGCAAGAAGAAACGAAGATGGAAGGGAAATGATGAAATAACCTCCATATGATTCATAGAAAACACTACTTTTCAGAAATAAACTCAATCATCAATTAACTGATGAAATAAGTCCACAAGCTGGACTTAAACAGCCAAAAACATGAATTTTGCTAACAATAGAAAAATCTCAAAATATATTCTTAATAAAAGTCCTAATAATGAAAATCATGCTGGAAAAAGATTGACTCAAATCAGGTTTAAATTGACCTCCTAATTAACAAACAGAATATACTAAAAATAGCAAATTTGACGATTTCGTGACCTAAACAGCTGAATTTGACCAAATCAACATGGTATTTAGTCACGAGTTTTCTTTAGAACGTCGTTTCTGATCAGATTCATGTATGGTTCGACCCAGTTCATCAATCCTTCAATTCTGCCCCTGATTCTGCTATGGACAAAAATAGCTTTTCTGAAACTGGCAAAATTCATCCTGCATCATCATACCTCGTTGGTATGCTGGTATGGAATAAGATTATTGGGTCATTTACACTAAACCTACATGCAATATGCACTTTGTGACAAGAAACCCCTTACAGTTTTGATTTCCCACTACAACCCCTTACACATTTGTATACAGTGACACTTAATCCTAGATTACTAACGGTGGTAGAAATACTAACAGAAAGAAGCAGATGAAATATTATGATGAAGAAAAAAGCATAAAAGAAAGATAACAAGAAGAAGAAGATAAAGAACAATTACACAAGCAAGAGCGATACACAAAGTGAGTTCACCCCCAAACATTTGAGTGTTCTATAAACAATCTCTCCACAAAATCGAAAAATACTCTCCCCTCTCAGGCCGCGGCGGCTCCTCCTGCATGGAGCTGCCGCTCGCCACCCACGACCAGTGACTTCGCTGGCCCTCCGACCACGCCGCCATCTCCTTCACAGACCTTCGCCGCTCCCTACCTTCAGCAACGAGGCCATTTCAGCCGGCCGGTTTGCTTTAGATCCGCGCAGCACCAACTTTCCCGCATGTATCGAAGTCGGGAGCGCCCCTTTTCGACGTCTCTGGGGACTCTAGTTCTGGCCTAAAACTACCATGTCTCCTCTGTGACGCCGCCGCTGCCGCGGCCTGTCTTCTCTGATGCCCCCTCCACCATTGAAGCTCCTGCCTTCGTTTGCCAGCTTTGTCGCCGCTGTCCCCTGTGCTCCCGCCGTCGCTTCCCCCTCTGTTTTCCCTAATAGCATCCCACTGGCTCTGCTTACACCCTTGCTTGGTAGTGCTTCTGGCCTATCACCCTCCGCCCTCCCCCGATCCAGATCTGACTTTTGGTGGCAGCTCCCATCACCTCCCCCGACTGTGGGGCTACACCCTCCCCCTCCCCCTTCACTAGGCTAGGCCACGGCCTAGTGAAGCTTCGCGGAGTATTTCCCTCACCGCCACCGATACTACTAATGTCGCACATTTATCGGCTCTCCAGGTGATAATCGGGAACCCCATGTTGCTATTTGGGTCACCGATCCTTGTGTCGGCTAGTGGCCTCTAATTTTGGCAGTCCTTCGTAGATGTTTTTGGTGGTCCGGATGCCTCGTGTTGCAACACCTTCGAAGATGCTTCAGGCTTTGCTAGGTCACGAATGTGACGGGTTGTTTGGCCGTTTCAGGTTTGGGCTTTCTCCTGGCGTATTTTTAGAAGATATAGGCTCTTGGGCCTTAGTGGGTCTGATCTTGTAAGCTTAGCGTAATTTATTGGGGGCCTTTGAGCCTGTATCCCAATAGGTGAGGTCTATCCATAGGTAATGGCTAGTTTACAGTAGGAGATTTGGCTCTGTTTTATGTTTTTACGTCTTCGGGTATGCCCCTTTCTTTTTCCTGTAATCGTTTACCTTTTAATGATATATTTCGTTGCTGGTGAAAAAAAAAAGAACAATTACTAAACAACAATCAATCTCTACATCTCAGCTACCCATACTCGAAACCACACCACCCAAATCTCATCCTCTCCATTTGTAACCATCATCGTTCTCAGCCCCGGCCCTCCACATTGCCGTCCTTTCCACCAATAAACCCAGCCATTGAAACACCCAGAAACCTGAACCCACCTTACCCCACCGCCACCCCACCACGATCGGCCATGGACACAACCGATCACTTTCCCTAAAACCCATACCTCTACTCGCGTGAGTCGTGGTAATACATTGGAGATGACATTGTGGCGAAAGTTGTTCCACAAGTAAATGAAACCGATTGACTGCATTTGCAATGAGTCTTAGGTCATATGAACTTTTCATCTCTTCACCTAAACTGCCAGGAAATTATCTTTCCTGGACAGTAAACTAAAGAAAGAATTAGTGTCTTTACACTTGAGTTCTTTCTTTACTGTGATTTGGTCGCTTTAAATTTACTTGGAAAATCCTTCTTTAGCTTCATGCCTGGATGGACTCCTTCATCTTGAGTTTTTCCTTCTTTAAGGAGATTGCTGACTTGTTTGTAGAGAGCTCTGTTGGCTGGGGTTTCTTCGTTCTACATACCTTCTTCACTTCACGCTCCTTAGAGTCATTACTCGAACATGTATGACAATCATTATGCACTGTTGGCTTACTTTGATGTTGGACACACCTCTTCTTTTGAGTAATGAGCATCCTTTCTTATTCCTTGCGGTTTCTTAACTCCGTCTCTAAGCAATGGTTTCCCCCAGTAGAGAAGATGTTCTTTGCAAATGACGTTGTTGTCTTCTTCCCTTTTTTGCGTCAACATGTGGTGACCTGAGCAACATTTTGTAAGAGGTCTTTGCTACTTGTGATTTTTCTACATTTGAATTTACTTGGTTTGTATTACTCTTCTTTACTTTTCCTAAGAGCTTCACTAGCGTGGGCGTGACAACCATGGACTCTTAATTGACAGTTTTAATTGTGAACTTCCCGCCTTTATGAGAGTCTTGTTTGCTTCCTCCCTTTCAAGCTTCAAAAAGAGGTGGTCCATGGCTTCAGCTTGAGGCAATACTAGGTTCCATGTCGTGAGCATGAGTCGCAAATTCCTCGAAGGAATTTGACCTTATTCCTTGAAGTATGTATCGCACAACCCAAATCATATCTTGGGTGCACATATCAATGGCCAAACCTTCCGATAGCCTATCCTTGCAGTTGAGGCTTAGGATCCTCCAACAATATATGTAGTCAATTGCCTTCGGGTCTTTATTTTGGCGAGTACTTGTGAGCTCGATCATGCTACCAGTACGCGCGAGTACTATAGAATCTTTTGAGGAACTCGGTCACCCACTCTTAAAAATAACTCGTCCTCGAGTTCGATTTAGGAACTTGAATGATCCGCTACACCAAGAAAGGATCACAATAGCATGATGGAAACTTGAACGGAAAAAATATTGACTCGTTTATTTCAAATTTCGTCTTTTCGTCGTCATATGCAACTTCATCTCCATCTCCATAGTCATCATAAACCATAGGGATTGTGCAATCCACCTCAGATTCACATGATTTGGAAATACGCCTGTAAAAGATTGCATCACGAAAAATATGTTCGATTTGTAACATACCTGAAGAATCTATCTCGTCGATCATGGAACTTGGTCCTCCATAACGCTCGCGATTGAATGGAATCTCGAACGCGGGCTCCAAGTCATGATCCAAGGCTTGACCTTCTGCCACCATCATCATAACCCCTTGGAGGTTAATATCCCGTTGCGGGGCTTCCTCAGCTGGAACCTGCCCGCAACCGCCAAGTCTTCCACACACCATGGTTATGACAATTTTCTTTCAACGTCGAACTGAGCTCTGATACCAATAGGCACCGAACTGAATCGAGGCGTTTTATGGGAGCAACAAGAAGAAACGAAGATGGAAGGGAAATGATGAAATAACCTCCATATGATTCATAGAAAACACTACTTTTCAGAAATAAACTCAATAATCAATTAACTGATGAAATAAGTCCATAAGCTGGACTTAAACAGCCAAAAACATGAATTTTGCTAACAATAGAAAAATCTCAAAATATATTCTTAATAAAAGTCCTAATAAAGAAAATCATGCTGGAAAAAGATTGACTCAAATCAGGTTTAAATTGACCTCCTAATTAACAGAGAGAATATACTAAAAATAGCAAATTTGACGATTTCGTGACCTAAATAGCTGAATTTGACCAAATCAACATGGTATTTAGTCACGAGTTTTCTTTAGAACGTCGTTTCTGATCAGATTCATGTATGGTTCGACCACGTTCATCAATCCTTCAATTCTGCCCCTGATTCTGCTATGGACAAAAATAGCTTTTCTGAAACTGGCAAAATTCATCCTGCATCATCATACCTCGTTGGTATGCTGGTATGGAATAAGATTATTGGGTCATTTACACTAAACCTACATGCAATATGCACTTTGTGACAAGAAACCCCTTACAGTTTTGATTTCCCACTACAACCCCTTACACATTTATATACAGTGACACTTAATCCTAGATTACTAACGGTGGTAGAAATACTAACAGAAAGAAGCAGATGAAATATTATGATGAAGAAAAAAGCATAAAAGAAAGATAACAAGAAGAAGAAGATAAAGAACAATTACACAAGCAAGAGCGATACACAAAGTGAGTTCACCCCCCAAACATTTGAGTGTTCTAAAAACAATCTCTCCACAAAATCGAAAAATACTCTCCCCTCTCAGGCCGCGGCGGCTCCTCCTGCATGGAGCTGCCGCTCACAACCCACGACCAGTGACTCCGCTGGCCCTCCGACCACGCCGCCATCTCCTTCACAGACCTTCGCCGCTCCCTACCTGCAGCAACGAGGCCATTTCAGCCCGCCAGTTTGCTCAAGATCCGCGCAGCACCACCTCTCCCGCATGTATCGAAGTCGGGAGCGCCCCTTTTCGACGTCTCTGGGGACTCTAGTTCTAACCTAAAACTACCATGTCTCCTCTGTGACGCCGCCGCTGCCGCGGCCTGTCTTCTCTGATGCCCCCTCCACCATTGAAGCTCCTGACTTCGTTTGCCAGCTTTGTCGCCGCTGTCCCCTGTGCTCCCGCCGTCGCGTCCCCCTCTGTTTTCCCTAATAGCATCCCACTGGCTCTGCTTACACCCTTGCTTGGTAGTGCTTCTGGCCTATCACCCTCCGCCGCCCCCCCGATCCAGATCTGACTTTTGGTGGCAGCTCCCATCACCTCCCCCGACTGTGGGGCTACACCCTCCCCCTCCCCCTTCATTAGGCTAGGCCACGGCCTAGTGAAGCTTCGCGGAGTATTTCCCTCACCGCCACCGATACTACTAATGTCGCACCTTTATCGGCTCTCCAGGTGATAATCGGGAACCCCATGTTGCTCTTTGGGTCACCAATCCTTGTGTCGGCTAGTGGCCTCTAATTTTGGCAGTCCTTCGTCGATGTTTTTGGTGGTCCGGATGCCTCGTGTTGCAGCACCTTCGAAGATGCTTCAGGCTTTGCTAGGTCACGAATGTGACGGGTTGTTGGGCCGTTTCAGGTTTGGGCTTTCTCCTGGCGTATTTTTAGAAGATATAGGCTCTTGGGCCTTAGTGGGGCTGATCTTGTAAGCTTAGCGTAATTTATTGGGGGCCTTTGAGCCTGTATCCCAATAGGTGAGGTCTATCCATAGGTAATGGCTAGTTTACGGTAGGAGATTTGGCTCTGTTTTATGTTTTTACGTCTTCGGGTATGCCCCTTTCGTATTCCTGTAATCGTTTACCTTTTAATGATATATTTCGTTGCTGGTGAAAAAAAAAAGAACAATTACTAAACAACAATCAATCTCTACATCTCAGCTACCCATACTCGACACCACACCACCCAAATCTCATCCTCTCCATTTGTAACCATCATCGTCTTCAGCCCCGGCCCTCCACATTGCCGTCCTTTCCACCAGTAAACCCAGCCATTGAAACACCCAGAAACCTGAACCCACCTTACCCCACCGCCACCCCACCACGATCGGCCATGGACACAACCGATCACTTTCCCTAAAACCCATACCTCTGCTCGCGTGAGTCGTGGTAATACATTGGAGATGACATTGTGGCGAAAGTTGTTCCACAAGTAAATGAAACCGATTGACTGCATTTGCAATGAGTCTTAGGTCATATGAAAACTTTTCATCTCTTCACCTAAACTGCCAGGAAATTATCTTTCCTGGACAGTGAACTAAAGAAAGAATTAGTGTCTTTACACTTGAGTTCTTTCTTTACTGTGATTTGGTCGCTTTAAATTTACTTGGAAAATCCTTCTTTAGCTTCATGCCTGGATGGACTCCTTCATCTTGAGTTTTTCCTTCTTTAAGGAGATTGCTTACTTGTTTGTAGAGAGCTCTGTTGGCTGGGGTTTCTTCGTTCTACATACCTTCTTCACTTCACGCTCCTTTGAGTCATTACTCGAACATGTATGACAATCATTATGCACTGTTGGCTTACTTTGATGTTGGACACACCTCTTCTTTTGAGTAATGATCATCCTTCCTTATTCTTTGCGGTTTCTTAACTCCGTCTCTAAGCAATGGTTTCCCCCAGTAGAGAAGATGTTCTTTGCAAATGACGTTGTTGTCTTCTTCCCTTTTTTGCGTCAACATGTGGTGACCTGAGCAACATTTTGTAAGAGGTCTTTGCTACTTGTGATTTTTCTACATTTGAATTTACTTGGTTTGTATTACTCTTCTTTACTTTTCCTAAGAGCTTCACTAGCGTGGGCGTGACAACCATGGACTCTTAATTGACAGTTTTAATTGTGAACTTCCCGCCTTTATGAGAGTCTTGTTTGCTTCCTCCCTTTCAAGCTTCAAAAGGAGGTGGTCCATGGCTTCAGCTTGAGGCAATACTAGGTTCCATGTCGTGAGCATGAGTCGCAAATTCCTCGAAGGAATTTGACCTTATTCCTTGAAGTATGTATCGCAAAACCCAAATCATATCTTGGGTGCACATATCAATGGCCAAACCTTCCTATAGCCTATCCTTGCAGTTGAGGCTTAGGATCCTCCAACAATATATGTAGTCAATTGCCTTCGGGTCTTTATTTTGGCGAGTACTTGTGAGCTCGATCATGCTAACAGTACGCGCGAGTACTATAGAATCTTTTGAGGAACTCGGTCTCCATTTGCTCCCAGTTGTCAATCGACCTTGGATCGAGTTGACGGAACCACTCGAACGCATCATCGTTTAGAGTCCTAACGAATTGCTGACAAGATAATCATCACGAGTTCTAGCAATGTTGGAAGTCGCAATTAAGTGAGCTACATGTTGCTTGGGGTTCCCTTTGCCTGTGAGCTGTTGGAACTTTGGAGGGTTGTAACCAGCAGGCATGATTAACTTATTGATTCACTAGGTAAAAGTCATAACATAAGACTTTGAGGATGTCAATGATGACCCATTCCGTCCAGTCATTACACTACAGGAAATATTAATACAAACGATGCTCTTAAATTGTCGTTTTTCTTAGGATTACCAACGTTTTTAATATATACGACGTACATTCGCCGTATCGGACGGCATAGTTTATTATTAAACGACAGTCATCTTTTCGTCGTTTCTTGTTATACAGCGTGCTCATCTTAACCGTTGTTTGTATGCACCTAAAACGATGGTATTATTAAACTGTCGAATTTTTAGTAAGCACGAACTCTTTAACCGTCGTATCCTACTACCTATATAAAAGAAGTTACGGCCAGTTTGCGTGGCAGTGGTGGTCCAATTACGTGCTGCCAATTCGGACCAGTGCCAGCGAAATGCCTACGTAATTGTGACGTGTAGAAAAGGTCGGTTATGCCCTTGCTGACGTGGAACGGATAGGCTGTGGTTGAAGGGCGATTTTGTCTTTTGAAATGTCTCTGGTTGGTCTGGGCTGTGGAGCATGAACTTCGTAGTCGGTGATCTTCTTGGTGGGACAGGTGGCGATGCTCCGAGTAGCTGTGGCTGGTCTCCGGCAATCGTTAGTGGGACAAGTGTCTACTTTTTGCCATTTATTCTTAAGAATGTGGGAGAAGGCTCCTCTGATGTTTGTGTCATTTGCTGATCTATTGTCACCAGGTTAGTTCTTTCGTCTCTCTTCGTCTCCGTGTTTTCTACGGCTTGTGGGTTTTGTTTTCGCCGGCTGCCGGAAATTGGTATGGTGGGTTGTGCGTTATCCGGTACTTGGTATGTGTATCGGTTTGTCAGGTTCTGTAGGGTTGTTGAATTGGGTTTTTTGACTTGGGTTTTACTTTTTTCTTTTTTTTCGGGCAGTTGGTGGTTGGGGTGGGGGGGTTTATTTGGTTGATTGTGGATTGAATATTTACTCTGCCATGTGGGTTGTTGTAATACTTACCTGAATGCGTGTTTTTTATGATGATGATTAACAAATAGGTATTTCTATGTGGTTTGATTGCTTGCATGTGTGTGTTCTGGGGTTTTATTGTTGGCTAATGGTGTTATTACTGCATGTAGAAGTGTGCTATATATACGTACAGGCTTTGCATGTGGTGGTTGTAGCCAGTTGATAAGATGATGCCTGGTTAGTATGATTCACATTTGCTTACATTCAGTGTTGGTGTTTGCAGGTTGATCAGCTGTTGGTTCAGCAAGGAATTCGTTGTGATCGCTTATCTGGTATGGTCATATCTGTTAGAGTTGGCAGTGTGTGTTTTGTTCATGCCTGTTGTTTGTTGCTGAGTTTCTGATCTGGCTTGCTAGCGTGTGGGATTTGTGTCTTGCCATCCCTTTGGTTTTTTGTTTGTTTGTTTGGTTGAGTTAATTTTACCTGGTTTTATGTGTAATGCTGGCTCAGTGTCTTAAGCTGGTGCGTTTATTTTAGTAATGAGGCATCTTGGTGAGGTTGGAATCGGTATAAATCATGTGTAATCTGGATTGATGGTGCGACTGAGAATTTGCGGTGTAAATGTGGTTTGTCTACTGCTTGGTTATTTGGTATAGATTTTGTGTCTGTGATGTTGTTATCGTGGTTGAAGTTAATTGATGTTTGTGGCTTTTTGTAGTGTGTGGCCTGTAGTTTCTAAATGCCTACAGGTAGTCTTGGGAAACGTACTCGCCGGGGTTTAGTGGGGGAGGAGCTAGCACGCGGTTCAGGATTATCTGCAGAAGTTAACACTCCTGGCCCGGCTCTTCGGCCGACGGGTTGACCGCGGTTGGAAAATGCGGATGGTGGGCCTTCATCTGATCGCTTATCTGGTATGTTCATGTCTGTTAGAGTTGGCAGTGTGTGTTTAGTTTCATGCCTGTTGTTTGTTGCTGTGTTTCTGTTGTGGCTTGCTAGCGTGTGGGATCTATGTCTTGCCATCCCTTTGGTTTTTTATTTGTTTGTTTGGTTTAGTTACTTTTACTTGGTTTAATGTGTAATGCTGGCTCAGTACCGCGGTCGGAAAATGCGAATAGTGGGCCTTCATGTGCAGGAGGTAATATGGCTGCCGTAGCTCCGCGGCCCTCGGGTAGACCGCGGGGGCGTATTGCGAATCCCAGCCCGTCTGTGCCCAATGCAGATGTAAGGGGCTCTGTTACCGGTTCTGTTGTCTATACCGCGATACCAGGTAGTAGTGTGCAAGCACCTAGGTATGCTTCCCCGTATCCCATGCCTGTTGGTTCCATGGCTATGAGGGGTTTTGGGCTGAATAGACCGTATGTTGGTGTTGCGGCCGGATATGGTACTGCTTTGGATGCCTATAATGGTTTACCAAATACTGTGCTGTCCTACATGCCAGCTGTGTCATCTGGGTTGCTGAATATTGCTTCAGGCGCGTCGGTTTCTTCATCGCCAGGTTCATTACAGCATCCACACACTGTCTATGTGCCTCCCGGGAATAGAGGAACCTCTGTTGTACCTCCTGCTGTATCTGTGGGTGAATGTAATAGTCGTGCTGGCGGTGCTGCTCCAGTTCCCCAACCACCCCGTTAGTCTTCTGTTCTCGATTATGGTTTCATTTGTATTTATATGTGTTTTCAGTTATGGTTTGATATCTGTTAATTGGTTTTTTATTTGGTTGTGTAGGTCAGAGGCGTACGAAAAAGTGGGAGCGGGGTGCTCCGCCCCCGCCTATGGAGCCAAGCATGCTGCCCTCTCCACGGAGATGTCCACATTGTGATGCTAAATTATTTGCGTACGAACCGGATGGCTTTTGCTGCGGTGAGGGGTGTGTAGTCCTTGCCCCCCATGAGATCCCAAATTCGTTGGCAGAGTTGCTCTTGTCTGACAATGTGACTAGCGAAGATTTTCGGAACAATATTCGTGCATACAATTGCCTGTTTTCCTTCACTTCCATGGGTGTGAAAGCTGATCCTGACACGAAGAATAAAAGCAAAGGGATCTATACATTCCGTGTACAAGGGCAGATATACCACTACATTAATGATATTGATCCTGGCCAACAACCTCCTAGATATCTACAGGTTTATTTCTATGATCCAGCCTTCCAGCTGCAAAGCCGATTGAAGGCTTTTGAAAATCTTGATCCGGCTGTTATTTCATGCTTGACTGATATTCTAGAGGCCAATCCTTATAACCAGTCATTTCAGTCTATTAGTGCAAGCCCTGAATTTGCTGATTGTGATGTTCGGATTAAATGTGATCCTGGACTTGATCAGCGAACGCAAAATTTACCCACATCTGATCAGGTTGCAGCAATTTGGATTGACGATGAGTCGCGCGCTGGTAAATATGTCCGTGATATTAGGGTGAGGCATAAGGGTGGTGAACCAAAGAGTATTCAGTATCATCTGGGTTGTTTTGATCCGCATCAGTATCCTATCATGTTTCCTCGTGGGCAGCCTGGATGGCATTCTAGAATTTATAAAAAACCTCCGAAAAAGAAGCCACGAAAAGGTAGTTTGATGTTGTTACCTACTATGTGTGAGTTCATATTACCAGTGTCGTTGTGTGTGGTGTGTTGCTGAATAATGAGCCTCTAACTGCAGGTCCAAGTGATGCGGAGTCTAACAGTGCAACTGTTAGCTGTCGTCAGTATTACTGCTACCGGTTACAGATGCGAGATATACGCCGGTCATCGATGTTGTTCTTTGGGCGTCTGCTTCAGCAATACATGGTCGATATGTATGTGAAACTTGAGACAAGCAGGCTAGATTATGTGCGTCAGCATCAGGACACCATCCGAGCGGATCTTTACCAGGGAATACTGGACAGCATCACTGCAGGGGAGATGAACCCAAATAATGTCGGGCGTCAAGTCGTGTTGCCGCCGTCTTTTGTAGGTGGGCCCCGTGATATGAAGCGTCGTTACCAGGATGCAATGGCTTTGGTGCGTAAATACGGTAAACCTGATTACCTTGTCACGATGACATGCAATCCCAATTGGGCAGAGATTCGTGCGGAGCTTCTACCATTTGAGCAACCTCAAAACCGGCCTGATTTAGTAGCGCGAATTTTCCGGGCGAAAACAGTAGAATTCAAGCGGGATTTGATTGATAGGGAGATACTTGGCCCAATTGCTGCTTACACGTACGTGATTGAGTACCAGAAGCGGGGTCTACCACATGTGCATTTCCTACTGATTCTAAAAAAATTTGCCAAGTTAATGAGTCCTGATAGAATTGACAAGTACATATCTGCCGAAATACCTGACCCGCATGCAAATCCTCATTTACATAATGCAGTGAAGAAACATATGATGCATGGTCCATGTGGTGAGTTTAACCGACAGTGCCCTTGCATGCGACCTAAAACTGGCTGCAAGAACAAATATCCCCGGGAATTTTCAGATGTTACAAGGACTGGTGATGATGCATTCGCAGTTTATCGCCGGCAAAGAAATGGCCGAACTGTTGAGGTGAGAGGGCAAACATTGGACAACAGGTGGGTTGTGCCGTATAACCCTTACTTGCTTGCTAAGTATGACTGCCACATAAATGTGGAAATATGCTCAACCATAAAGGCTGTAAAATATCTGTACAAATATATATACAAAGGTCACGACAGGGTTGTGTTTCAAGTGATATCGGAGCAGAAGGGTTGCATAGATGAAATAAAGGCTTTTCAGTCTGCTAGATGGATTTCCCCGCCTGAAGCTGCTTGGCGTATCTTCAAGTTTCCTTTGAATGAGATGTATCCTCATGTCACTGTCCTCCAGCTTCATCTACCTGGAATGCAGTCCATTGCATTCAACAAATATACGAAACTTGCGTATATCGCGACGGATAAGAAATATAAGAAGACGATGTTAACCGAATATTTTGAAACAAATAAACGGGATCCAAAAGCTAGGCGGTGGCTCTACAGTGAGTTTCCTGAACATTATGTATGGAATTATACGAATTCGGAGTGGACGCCTCGGAAGAGAGGTGATGCTATTGGTCGTATAGTGGCTGCTAATCCCGCGGAAGGTGAGCGTTTCTTCTTGCGTATACTACTAATGCATGTCAGAGGTGCAGAATCATACGAGCATCTTCGGACCGTCAGTAGTCATGTGTGTGAAACATATCGTGATGCTTGCGAAAAACTTGGGCTGCTTGAGAAAGACACTGCATTGGAAAATTGTTTAGAAGAGGCTACAACATTCCAGATGCCACACACTTTGCGACGACTGTTTGCCACCATTCTTGTCTTCTGCCAGCCGAGTAATCCTCGGCAGCTGTGGGAACGATTTTATGCTAAGCTTTCTGAAGACTACCGTCATGGAGAAGCCTATAGTGAAGGTCAGGTCCTTTCAAGAACTCTAAGACATGTAAACATGGTTCTTGAGTAAATGGGAAGGCAGTTAAGAGATTATAACATGCCGATGGATATTAATGGTTCGGATGAAGTTGCACCGCTAAATCGAGAGATCGATGAAGAGTTAGCAATTCCTATCCCTCCAGAGGACATTGCGGCATCAAAGCAACTGAATGAGGACCAGCAAACTGCATATGATGTAATCATTGATCATGTTTTGCGGAAGAAAGGTGCGTGTTTCTTTGTTGATGGGCCTGGTGGAACTGGGAAGACATTCCTTTACAGAGCTATTCTCGCTCGTATTCGTGGCATGGGTTATATTGCATTGGCTACTGCCAGTACAGGTATTGCAGCATCCAATTTACCTGGGGGTCGAACAGCGCATTCTCGCTTCAAGCTACCTCTGGACACAAAAGAGAGGAGTTGCTGCAACATTGGGAAGCGGACTGCCTTAGCAGAGCTGATTCGACAATCAAGTGTAATTATATGGGATGAGGTCACAATGGCAAAGAAGCAGAATATCGAGGCTTTTGAATCTATGCACCGCGATATATGCTCGAGCAACGAATTGTTTGGAGGGAAGGTTGTTGTTTTCGGTGGTGATTTTAGGCAAGTACTTCCTGTGACAGTGCGAGCAACGAAGGAGGAATGCATATGTAACAGCATTGTTGCTTCACACCTGTGGCCTCATATGCGCCTATTACGTCTAACGGCGAACATGAGGGCAATACATGATCCATCTTTTGCGGAGTTTCTACTATCAGTCGGGGATGGCAGCTCGCAAGAAAAGTATGAATCCTTATTAAAGCTACCGCAATCTATGGTTGTGCCTTTTGTAAATGAAAGAGCATCGATTAATGCTTTCATTGATTACGTTTACCCTAACTTTGAAAGCGATTGCTTGAAATCTGATTACCTTGTCTATCGGGCCATCTTGACACCAAGAAATGATTGTGTTGATTTACTGAATCAAATTTTACTTGATAGATTCCCTGGTAACACACATGTCTACACAAGTTTTGATCATTGTCTTCCTGGTAGCCGAGATAACCATTATTTAGAGTTTTTACATACTCTTACACCTAATGGACTGCCTCCTCATGAGCTGCGCTTAAAACGTGGTTGTCCTGTGATGTTGTTACGAAATTTAGATCCATCTGCCGGGCTGTCTAATGGTATTAAACTCATTTGTAAAAATCTCCTCCCTAATGTCATACATGCTGAAATAGCTATAGGACACAATAAAGGGAAGGATGTCTTCATACCTAGGATACCACTCAGGCCATCTGAGACAGATAACTACCCAGTTGAGTTTGAAAGAAAACAATTCCCGGTCCGACCATGCTTTGCTATGACAATTAACAAGTCCCAAGGCCAAACCTTGCAGTATGTTGGTATTTATGTTCCTCAACCAGTATTCTCGCATGGTCAACTCTATGTTGCATTATCTCGAGCAACGTTGTCTGCGTCAGTGAAAATTTTAATACATCCACTTGATAATATCAAAACTGTTGACAGTACCCAGAATGTTGTGTATAAACATCTGCTGCGTCGAGCATCGGGGCAATTATAATAGTGATTCGCAATAGGAATGGTATATACTATATATACATATATATATATAATCTTTTGTGTTTTTTTATTATTATCTATTTATTATTAGTATTATTCATTTTTTTTTATTATTTTTTTTTTTTTGTCATGCTTTCGTTTGTGTCACTGAATATACGACACATGAAATTATGGCCCCGAATATGTGCTTACTATAATCTTGCCTGGCTGCATTATTATGGTTTAAATTTGTTGTTCGCTTGATTTTGCTATATTAAATGTACTTGCTGCAAAGTTAAACGATTGCATGATTATGCATCAAGTTTTTTTTTTTACGATCTGAAAAGCATGTAACTACAAATGTGGTGCTTATATATGCTGTCTGTGTGTTGTTGTTGTAAACTAGGGATAGAAAGTGATATGCTGAAGTTATCTGCCCTGACTGATCAATTGAAAGAATGGAAGATTAAACTTCGTGTCGTCGAGAAGTACCGTGCAACAACAGCTCGATTTGGCAACACTAAGTATCAGCGATATGTCCTTTGTGATAGCGAGGTTAGTTAACGAGTAGTACACTGACCTCACCCAATACCTGTGTCATAATTATCATTACCTGCTTTGTCCTATGCAGGGCAAAAAGATACAAGCCACAGCCTTTGACTCCGAAATTGAAACGTTCGACAAACAGCTACATCCATATCATTCATACTGGTTCAGTGATGGAGCTGTACGCCGTGTTAACCCGCAACATCGCTACATTGATCACGATTATGTCCTTGTTCTGGATCCTCAGATGAAAATTGTACCAGTCGAAGATGCTGCAGATGAAAGGGGAGCTGTTACGTTCAATTTCAAGAATCTGACTGACGCCCGCGACCTCATCGGGAAACCTGACAAATTTGGTAGTTTCCCCCAATATTTTAGCATTGCATCGCTTGCTATGTTGTTTATGCGTTGCTCTTATTTAGTTGTGCTTGTTATTGCTGTGCTTGCCGTGGCTATCTCTGTTCGTTCCATCAAAATTTACATACTCACAATATATGTATCCATGTGCAGATGTTGCAGTGATAATCATAGCTGTCATGTCGCCGAAAACAGTGCCATGGAAGGATTCAAGTGCTCGTTCGAAGGTTCGAGATATAGTTGTTGTCGATGATACGTAAGTTTTTGGATGTGCCTTGCTTACTTCTAATATACTGCTCTGCGCCTATTCTTGTTAGTTAGGTATGATCATATTATAGGCAGTGGAAGTTCTTGAATCAATAGTATAATTAAATATTTTCTCCTACACTGCAAATATTGCTTTGTTATGCTCTGTAAAGTAATAGAAGAATGAAAGCATACCAGGTCAACATTAAGCTTGTACAATGTGACTTGTGAGCAATGAACCATCAGTGTATGCAATAAAGATATTCTTGATTTGCCTGATAAATTAATATGACCATGTATAACACTTGTATGTTCCTTTGATTCATCAATTTTGTTTAGTTTATACTGGTATGGAATGCAGATATGAAATATACATGTTATATATATGTAAAATGCCTTTAGTTATTTATGATGCTGAAAATTGTTATGTAATCGATGATATCATATCGTGTCTTTTCCCTTCCCCTTACTGAATCTTATCCACTCTATCTATTTGCTGTGTTCTCTAACTTCATTTGCCTTGCCAAACAGTTTGAGTCCAGTGTGCTTGTCAGCTTGGGATGAGATAGCAACTACTGATGCAGAAAAACTGGCCAAGTTAGCAAAGTCCCAGCCAGTGGTCATCGTCACTAATGTTGTGGCATCGAAATACTCCGGTATCAACATGCTATCTTTTGCTGAAATGTTGATGTATGATATGTTATGTTTGTATCTACTGTTATATTTATAAGTGGTTTTGCCTGTGTCTCCCAGGGTTCTCCTTGAAAACTACCATGTCTACGATGTTCTTGACTGACGTTCCTGATGCACGAGTTGATGAATTGTTGGATTGGTAAACTGCCTTCATTATCTACCTATATGTAGTGCATAGGTTGTCGTCTGGTAGTTTATGTTAACAATCTAAAGATATTGCAGGCGTGATGCTAACTACGAGAAAATTGATGCTATCAGTGACCCTGAGATGTTACTGAAAAAGAAAGTTGCCAATACTTCTACATCTGAGTTCAAACTTGTGAAGATTGCAGATTTACCAAGTAGTCCGGTAACTTGTCCTGTCTAGCATTGTAATCGTGAGCAAGTTTATCTACGATGTTCCCGATTGAATTAATGTTATTTTGCATTGCAGCAGGCTGGTTTTGATGAAGTCTGGGTGAGAGTGTCTGTTGTTGTAGCACCATGTAGTCAGCGGCCGTGGTATACCGCATGCAACAAGTGCAACCGGGCTACTAACCACGTGCTCGGCGAAGTATTTGCTTGCCCAGGCTGTGAAAAAAATGACTGCATTTCTGCACCATGGTATGCCCCGTTCAATCTCACATAATTTTTTTGAAGTTAATGTTTACCAATTCAATAACTCATGTCATCTGTGGTTGTATACACAACAGTCCATTTGTGAGCAACGGTGTTTTTCTCATGTAATTATATGATTTCTAATTGTGATGTAAAAAAATTGATATCGTGCAGGGGGCGCCTCGGAGTTCGAATTGGTGATGGCAGTGGTGAACTTGAGGTTGCTATATTTGGACATGCTGTTGAAACAGTGCTAAATAAGAGTGCGGTCATCCTGTCTGCAATGACTCCCGATGTAAGCTAACTACGCCCATGTATCGCAATTTTGAGTTGAAATGCGGCTGATTCCATGTGATGTTGATTAATATAGTCCTCTTATATTTCCATGCAGGAACAGAGCGATGTGTTGTCCAAGGCGAATGATGCAGCGGTAGACAAACGGTTCTATTTCCGCCTGGCTCCATCCAGCAGCAAGAATCCACGCTGGCTTAACAAGTGGAGTGTTCGCCAAGTTGAGATTGCATAAAATTAACTCTGTGATGAAGGCCTGTAAAATTATGTAATCAGATATGTATGTAGATATAAGGACTGCACTTAGCAGTGCATTCTGGAGACAGCAGTGCATAAAATTAACAACTTGTGCTTACACAGTTGTTATTTTTATGCCTTTTGCTAATATTTTTTGTGCAGTTTCAGAGCAAAACATGTCAGTCATTTTGTGCATATGAAGATGCCATACTATATAGTTTCCTGTTCTGTTGTAGTGGTAGGGTAAAGTAATGTCTCGAATCATAGCAGAGACCTGGGTATTTTTTTGGGTATACCTTTGGGATAACATATGTGTAAGATAACATATAATGTTTTGTTTGTTTTGTATCGGTGCTTTTCCTTCATATATATTTCATACGCCACTTCTAATATTTATTTATTGCACATCCATCTCTTTAAGATATCCAGCTTCACATTGATTGCTGGCAATCCAATGTTGTTTGACGTCAGTAATTTTCTATGATTCATGTATTTGCATATATTATTCAAGTTAGTGTCTGATTATTGTTGTGTCATTGTAAAATAGACGTCTTTTATAGACATCTATACGAAAGTTATTATGTACACATTGTTTTGATGCAATTAGCGGTTAGTTAAATTTACCTGCGTACAAATCAGGCCGGTGTGATAGATGACATAGCAATTTAAACTTTGACGAATACAAAATCGTAATAAGATTAGTTATTAATAAAATTGCAACCTTAGTACAATGCAATACTAGACTCCAATTTATACGTAATAATCTTTCGTATAATTTTTAAACGCCGATGCAGATATATTAATTTCTTAAACGAAGACTCAATTAGTTCCCAGCAATCAACTATTATGTGTTAGTTCTCGATTAAACTCAGCCAATCATATGCATAATATTAAATATCTAGACATAGAAGGGCCTGCACTGCAATTTTAGTCGAGCATAATAAATTAATCGCGCAAAACTTCGTTGGGTATTCATGACCACCCACTGCTCCTCCCACCCAACCCTTCATATTGAAAATCTTAGGTATCGCCGCCATGATTCACCTGCTTCAGGTATGTTTCGTTTAGGGTTTTACTTCCAAATTGTAATATCACATGAAAAAGAAAGGGGTTAGAACAAGTTCATAAGAATACTTGCTTATATACATATACCCAACTCATTGAAATCAGCTATCATCTGTTTGTGTTATTGTATTCAACATTTTCAATCTGTAGTGTTTGCAATTGCGAGCTTATAGTGACAATCTGTTTTTCCCCCTTCGATATTGTTTCTGTAATTTTGCCTGTAAGTACTATTTCATCAAAGTATGCATGCTCAAGATGCCGAAGATTTGAAATGTGTAAATGAATAAATATATAAAACACGAGTTCTTGGATACTTTGAACCGCATTATGTTTTTGTCACTGTGAGAATGCATAACTATGCTATGATCCTTCCGGTTTGTCACTATAGTGTGCGTTTGTGTGTGTGTGTGTGTAATACAATATGAACTTATTAAAGAACTGATGTGGTTGCCATTTGTATACACAGCCTACATTCTGTAATCAAACATTAGCAGTTAAGGCCTCAGCATTGGAATCAGTATGAATTTCTTCAAAGTTATCGTATCCAGTGATCCAGAAAATGACTGACTGGTAAGCTTATATATAAAGCTTCTAATATCAGTATATGCCTATGTTTTAAAATAGTTATTGAGTACATGTTCTGCATACAAGGAACTTAACAATATTATTTCAAGCATGCAATCTAATCAACCGTTGTGCCGCTTGCAGTCCTTGCCCCGTATCTTTGTTGATGTATACAGGAAAGATGTTGGAAAGATTGTCCAGCTACGAACTCCCTCCGGCGCAATCTTTGACACGACAATTCTTGCAGGCAACAATGAACTGTATCTTGGCAATGGGTGGAAAACTGTGGTCAAATTCAACTCAATCACTTTGGGATATTTTGTTTTCTTCAAATTTAGAACGAATCTGAGCTATGATATAAGGATAATGGATCCAACGTGCACCGAAATCACTTACCACAGTATTGTTAAGCAGGAAAGCAACGCTACTGCAGGCATTAAAGAAATAGCACCTCGCTTCTTCAAGCTTTACGATCCATTTAACAAGAAAGATACCACCCTGGTAACAATCTTGGGTAATTTGTGTACGTGTTCTCCTTAATTACAATTTATTGATTAGCTACCTCTGTTGGATAACCATTTTCTTTGTCCAGCGAATCCCTCCAAAGTATGTTGCTCGTCACTACGACAGCATTGCACACATTGTTTACCTACATGTGCCCAACGGGGCATCGTGGAATATCTGCATCGATCAAGTAGAAAATGAGCATTACTTTGGCATGGGATGGCTTCAATTTTCCAGTGCTTATCGCATCCCTCCTAAAGCTGTGCTTATGTTCAAATATGAAGGCAATTTGAATTTCAAGGTCCGTATCATGGATGAATCTGCTGTGGAAATCAACTACGGGCTCAATCCTTCCGTCTTTCGAATGGGTCCACAAGAAAATCATGCTCTCGCTTGTGCGCAAGCTCACAACACTGAAGTGCCATTCTTTGCATTCCGCATCATTCATTCTTACACTACGAGAAAGGGCGGAGTTGTAAGTACTTAATTTCTAATTCCTTGGGACATTTGCATTGATGCATGATATCAACAGGTTATTTTAAATTGTGCAGAACATTCCTACATATTTTGTGCGAGAATACTTGACTGGTACCCCGAACAAAGTGTGGCTAGAAACATCGGATAATGGCTACATGAGATGGGAAACAACATGTGGTTTCACGCATGCAGGAAATCCTTTCCACCGTCGTCTTGCTTGGTTTAAATACGTGCTGCATTCTCAGCTAGCGCTTAATGATGCATGCGTGATTGAATTGGTAGATCCCAGTATTCCAATGTTTCGGGCAACAGTCTACCGCCAGTAATTTGTCATGCGTAGCAATCATCTGTGGTATTTGTGTATGCTTTTTGTTATGTTATTTCTCATTTATCCCCCTTTTTGCAGAACTGCATTGCTAATGTAACCAGAGTAAAGCTAACAGTTGCCTGTTTTAATAGGCTTTTGTGAACAGATGTTTCATACCTGTGTCGTAGACATCATCTGATTTGGTAAAACTTGGTGTTGATCATATATGAAACCTCAATTAATGCTGAGGTGTATTTTTTGATGAGTGGTGATCCGGTGGTAACTTCACCACACTGAAATTTCTCCGATATATATAGTCTGGTCATTTGTTTGTTTAATTGTGGTCAATTTTATGCTATTGTAATTGTGTGTGCATTGTGATATTTATGCATAGTATTTAATGACATCTACGTATCTGATTAAATATTATGTACTTTTATATCGTTCAATTGCTAATGCACAATGAAATTATCGGTAATATACTATTTATTGTATTCTAAAGTACATAACATATGATTTTGTATAATAGATGTTCAAAGGGAATACAATCACAGTCTTAATACTGTGCGTCTACGTTCATATCATATCTGTAATAACATCCATTCCATATTATAGGAGAAAATAAACAGTTACATGAAATATACTTTTCGTAATATATGTTGGATTGTATTGAATTTTAAACGTCTGATAATCCAAGATACAGCAGTAATCTTGCTCATATTTTTCTCATGTGATTCCTATTTTGTGCATTTTCGTGGTATATTATTATGCAACGACCACCAATAACTTTCCATAATGAAACTAACCAAAGCAGGCATCCTTGATATGAACTTCAAAATTTATAATAGCCATTCATGCCCAAGTAATAGATTTGTAACATAAATTATGCGACATATTACAAATAAAATATAATAATTAATTTATTTTCTACGCTTTTTCTTTGAATTTTTTTCATTAACATCGTCAGCTTTCATTTTCAATCGTTCCTGTCGCTCTGCTCTTTCTTTACGTCCTGCCTCCTTCTGTCGGCGAAACATAGCTAAAATAGCTTTCTTATTCCTTTCGTACGATCTTGCCGTATCACTGTCGCATGCCTCGTCTTCGTCTTCGTTTCCTGAGTAAACTGTAGTCTCAGATCCTTTGCCAACAACATAATCATGCTGATGCCATGTTTCCGAATCAACTTCATTATCACTTTCACTGCTCTCCGTGCTTACAGTATACTTCGGCTTCTTCCGCTTTTTGACTTCACTGTGTCGCTTCCCCTTGCTGCTCGATTTCTTTTCGGCAGTGTCTGGAGACTTTCTTGCACCGTCCTCTTTCTTGTCCATAGCTATTCTGATATAATGTTTTTGAAAGTTTTAGGAATGTTTTTATAGCAACAGCTATATAATGGAAGATGAAGAGCCCACTGACTGTTTTAATCTCCACCCACTGTATGCATTGCATAGATCCCCTTTTCAATGTTGTATTTATTGTTGCATCTATATAGATACAATTTCCCACCATAGATTGCATTAAAGAGTTACATAGTTTTGTGTAATGTATCAAAGATACCTGCATCAGTTTCGAAATACAGTGTCTCTTTATATTTCTCGTTTGTATATCAAATAAAAATTAAAAAAATAAAATAAAAGAAAAAAAAAACGAACAAACAAAATAAATCTCTGATTGATTAATACTCGGTGATGACACTGTCCGCATACGATACAATCCAAATTGATATTGTTACTTTCTATAATCATTTGTAAAACCATTACCAATTCAAAGAATCGTAATATAAAGCACCCCTAGCCATCGTCATCTTTGCTGTCGTCAGAGTATAATGTTGACACCGAACCTTAACCAGAATCACGTACGCGTATACCAATACTTATCGTAAATGGGATGTAGTTTTGCTATTACGGCATCTTACGCACATTAGATGAAGTTGCCTTTTGTTCAACTGTGTTGATACTGTTACCAACTGAAATATTAACTGCCATACATTTATAGTTACAAATGCGTATGAAATGTACTCCAATGCCACTTCATTCATATCCAAATCATGTATATAAATGAAGACACAATTACACGCATCCAAATTTATACACGTGATCAGAATACATGAGCGCCAGAAGACACGGCAACATATCCAGTTGCTACTATCGAAATGCGTGCCATAATTTGTCAGCTATAATACTAAATCTGTCTCCCTCTCCATACAACCCAACGTTGCACCACCACAACAACTGGATAGACAAAACTGGGAAAATTAACAATCGCTGCCTTTGATGTCATCTCCAAAGGAGGAGTCGTCAGACTCATCCGCTACATCCCGAACTTTACTCAGTGCAACAACTTTCCAGGGTGAAATCCCTCCTAGGAGCGTGCCTAACTTGCAAAGTAAGTATTATACATTCAGTCATGCTAATCACCGATAACATAAATGTGCATGTGTTTTATGATTTGTGGTGTAATTCTGTGCATAATATATGGTTGATACAGGGATTGCCAGAATAAGTGTGTATGGCTTTGCAGCTTCTGCAACAAGCAGTGGTGGTATCGGTGCAGTTTGCCGAGACAATGAAGATAACTGGATGCTTGGTTTCATAGGAAAATTAGACGCAACAAATAAACTTGAGAGTGAACTTTGGGCAATCTATCACGGCATTCACTTGGCTTGTGATAAAAACTGGAGTAACATAGAAATACAGACTTCATGCTACAAAGCAATAAAGATATTCCATTTTGTCAGAGATTTTCCTACAGGTATGAGAAATCAAATCAACCAGGGGCATATTCTGCTGCGAGACATGCACATAGCCCTAAATCATATCGACTACTTAGAAAATTGCGTCGCCAAACAGCTTGCAAGTATGGGAGCACAGCAATTAGATGAATGCAAAATTCTATATGAAGCCCCAGAAATTATACAGGATTTGATTACAGAAGACAAGTTAGAAGCGTGTAGTCGTTATATGTCACCCAGTGATACGGATTAGCTGCATAATTCCAGCTATTTGTATCATATTTTGAATAAATGTTCAGCGTGTGGTTGTTTGGCATATCGAAATTACTGATTCTGATGCTGCTTACTTATATTGTTACAGCCGCATGTATAATCAGGCGATAAGGTCCTCTATGCTTAAGACATCAAATTGACCAAATGCATAACCTTATTATTAACCTATATAGGTGAGACAGGGTATTAGCACATAAGTCTATATAGCCTTGCAAGCACGTAGCTTCAATAATTTCTAAACATGATCAGTCTAAACAAATTCAAAAGATATGTGAATATTTGCACGATGCTTCTTTACCTAGATCACATTCTACTAACTATTACAATCGAGATTCATACTGGTTTTTTATAAAAAAATGTACTGCAATATTTGCTATCTTATCGAAATCGACATATGATCCAACAGTATCCGCTTTACTGCTTCCCATACTGGTCCCTACTATTGTGCGCTAAATATATTATATGATGTTCCTGAAATAGTACGCAACTTAATACTTGCGTACCAATTGTATACTTGTTGGTTTGAGTCATGTAATTAACAATTCGTATCATTACATGCTTCATTTAATATTCTTCGATTACTGTGTTACTTGTGAACTGAATGTATTACATTGATAATGTCCTCCGTACATATACCTAATTTTAAGGTTTTTTTTTTTTTTCTTTTTTTAGCAATATATCACTTTAATTCCGATGTTGATCAAACAATCAACTTCTCCAGCTTTTACGTATGTAGGTTGTTGTTTAGCCTCTTCACGTGTCGTGTAATTCTCCAGCACCACCCAAAAAATAGCTTATTGCCCTACCCATACAATCGTATACATACATTTTCATGGAAAACTTGATAACGTGGTCCTATAATTGTAACTGCGAAAATGCAAATACCGCATACATCCCTTGTGTGTATAGTTGACCGGGAGAAGAATTGAACTTGTGTAGTGGGATTTGTAAGCTACGACAACCATTATCGCCGACAATAAGCTAACGCAATGGTCATATATCTGGCACACAATTTGTGCATTCATTCATACCAATAGATTAATCCTACCTTTGAACAGCTACACAACATATGTGTATAACGTATTATCACAATATCACACATGTTATATGTAATATACGAATTATCTTTTCCCTGATTGGTTTTCACAAACCACAATCTTTTCTCACACAATGGCTATCTTCCCAACTAGACTAGGTATGCGTGCCAGTCAGTTAACGTATGAAACATGCTGAGACTGGCATTTTCATCACAAACATCAAAAGTTGCTATTCAACTTTAGAAGCATACCGACACTACATGCAAGCTTAGGAAATTTGCGTCCAACATGCAACTTTGACAGCTGATACATAACAGTATTGTGGCAACACTTCATAGCCCTGCAAATTCAGATCACACACACAACTTGTGATAAGCTTGAATCTTATAGCCATCTAAAAGGCAAGCTCAGTATAACATACTAATACATTTGAGCTACTAACAACTGATCAATTATACCAAACCCATCTCATTGTCAGTTTCCCCATGAAATAGAAATGTGTGCCAACAAATGGATAAGTTATCTATGCAAAACTGACAATTGCAGTGAAATGATGATGAACACTCTGAATGCTTTATCGGCTAGCTTGCTGACATGCATTCTCAACATATGCCTATCTACCATGCAACCCAAACACTTGGCATACAACAGTATTGCACCCACACACTTGGCACAAACAATACCATAACAACTTTAACCATCTGTAAAACTACATCGCAGTCATTTCACGAACCATAACATTGATGATGCTACAGTATCTATTAGTGTAATACAGTACTATCCTGTTGTTGGAAAATTGACAAGTAGCAAATTACACAACATGATCGAATATGTACAGAAATACGTCTCCTTCACTAATTTCTAGGTATCGGCATGGATACGAAACAATCTTTGAATCCCCATCTAACAATACACATGATTTTTTTCTAATAGAGCACATTACCCCACATCGTATTCTTAATATACTTCCTAAACAATTTACCACTTACCAGTTATGCACTATATAAACCATTAGCTGCCCAAACGAGACATGCATCCAGTACCATTAAGCGCATCTTATGTTCCAACAATTGCACCACCAACATTCAATCGCCAGACCGAACATCATGACACCATTCACGATTGCAGAACTTCAGTCGGCATTGGTATCATTACTTCACGCAATACTGTTGTCATATTACTTTCCAATGTCAGGTCATGTAAGCTCTTACTACACAACAATGTGATATTTAATTGAATCACTGCCACATTTTTCTCAGGAAGCATACAATGAAGCTTGGATAAGAGTTTGCATTCGTATCATCCCAACCACACAGCAGGGATGGTTCAATGCATGTGATACGTGCCAGCAAGAGTGTATTCATTCAAACTGTCATAGTTGCCGCAACTCCCAATCCAACACTACTCCCAGGTTAACCAGCTATAACACATGCAAATTCACATTTAAAGATGTTTAGATCAATATTTTACACACAAATATTTATTTCGATACAGATGTCGTCTCATGGTTGAGCTCAAAGATGACACCGGTACAGTGAATGTTACGCTGTTTGGGCAAGCGGGGGAAACTGTGCTTAACACAACAGCTGCAACCTTGGCCCGAATGTCGCTAGAGGTGTTAATATAGTACTTACAAATAATACATCATATAACTACATAATACAACATAGATAACATATTTACAATGAAATTTGTGCCTCACTTCAATGTTATAATGTAACACCAGGAATGCCAGTCTCTCATCATCAATGCCAACACAAGCAATGCATCAACACCTTTCTATGTGCGTGTTGTAAAAGGCGTAAACCAAACCAATCGCAGCATATTTAGGTGGGTGGTCCGCCATGTTAAGATTGCATGAACGTGACGACGCAATGGCAATAATAGTGAATAAGATCCAACCGTGAATATGTATCGACATAAATTTCTCTCGTGACGTACTTTGTTATATTTCATTTCTGTTTGTTGTACGATATGTGGTGCAGTACCATGTTTCCGTGTGGCTTTGTTGCATTGAATAAAATTTCGTTATATTTTCTACTTTGCCATTATTGTTGATACTGCATAGTGTACAGACTCCTATAATTGACTGTAAGTACAACAGCGTAGACAAGCAAGGATTACTTATTTTGCATATCTACTTCGGCTATAACCCAATCCCAACTATGTCGACCATGTAATTGCATGCATACCGTTATGCTGAACAAGAGGATAAGAATATGCATATATAACTAAATCATGTTGACACTATAACCAAGAGCATCGTAATTAACATTCATATATCATTTCATCCCAACTTTGCTGAGCATGTTTCATTTCATCGATATGCGGTGGCCTCGGTGTACGCAACACATAGTAATGCGTGCCGTTCTATCCTGTGCACAATAGTTCAACTAACTAAGTAGGGCAAGCATCCTATAAAAGCAGTACCTCCAGAATCTATACTATTATCAACATACAGCATTGGTGCGACGGCTTTCAATGGAAGTCAGCAACATATCAGCAGTTAGGGCTACTTTGGTGAGTTGTTTCTTCCATTTAGTTATCTTGTCCACAGCATAACAATTGCAAAAAGCTAACACCTAATTAATTATACCTGACAGCCCTTATACAGAGAAACATGGATTAAGGTATCAATGACTGCAATACCAACAACCCAGCAGCCATGGTTCAAAGCATGCCGAAATTGCAAAAATGAGTGCTTGGGACAGATCTGCAATAAATGCGGCAAATCTACCCAGGATGCAATCATATGGTTAGATAACTATTCAGTGTACAATATATGCAACAATTATTCTACTCTATACTACATTTGTTCTTGACATGAAATATATGCAAACTAACAACCACACAACCCTTCGATACAGCGGCCGCCTTTATGTTGAGTTACAAGATGACACTGGGATAATGGATGCCACAATATTTGGGCTACCTGTTGAAACTGTCTTAGACAACACCCTTGTCACAATGTCAACAATGTCTGAGCAAGTATTCTTATCTTTTAAAATAGGCAATGTATATATTCGATAACAACACCAACCACAATTTCATATTCAGGAACAACAGAATCTCCTACTAGCCGCAAATGCGAGAGGAACATCACAGAAATTCTACGTCCGCATACTCAGATGCACACAAAACAGGAACCCAAGATTAACAAGGTGGGTCGTTCGCCGGGTTCAAAAAGAAGACTAAACACTTATAAGAACCATTACTGAAGGCAAATATAGTACAGGCTTTTATAGATGCCATGCATGTTGACTGCCAATGTACTTTCCTTGCTGCAATGCTGCAATATCGAGTGTTTATCTTTTTGCTGTTTTAATGTAATATTCACAAGTTTTAAACTATTCATGTTATGGAGAAGCTACTATCAGCTATGAATCCGATTACTCTAAATATAATATACCTACATATCTTAAGACTATTTACAGTGACCGGCAATGACAACCACATTTCTCCGCTCATCCGACAAACAGACGTCCAAAGGGTATTGGCAGATGGATCTAATATTCGTAAGCATTTCACAGGACAACTAATCAAAACTTGTATAGATGTGTGGGTTATGAAAGCGTCTGACAAGTAAAATTTCTATCCAGATATCACAATAAGCAATCCTTCATGTCAAGCCAGCTAGGTCCACGATGTACTCAGGCCTGAAGCAATCAGATCCAAAATTAGAGTAGGCATGTCCGGTGAAAATGATGATCAATGTTCTCACATATACAAAAGGCACAACCATTGATTGTGATCAGTGGTTACAACTAATATTGTTTTATCAATAAAATGGATTGGTTATCCACTAATTATTTATCGTCGTTACGCATCTTGTACGTTTGCTACATCACATTCAACTGGTTTAGCCAACTACCAATTTGGCTTAATTACTCATAACTTTCCTAAGTGATGTTTCTCTGGAAAAAAAATGCATTGTACCATGCTGTAAAGAATTTATCACTTAGTTATGTACATGGATAAATATAAATAAGTAGGTTGCTGGTATTCTTGTAATGCGTGCCATCGTATGCAAATTATTTACAGATGACATTACCACCCACACCAGGTGATTTCAGTGTTACAGCATGTCTCAGTCTGAATGCGAAACAAATTTCTAATAATTATAAAAAAAAAAACACACAAACAAAAACAGCAGAGAAAAAGCATTTAGCACAGGACATTATATAACTATATCACATACAGCTCAGGTACCTACCAACCCTTGCATCAAATGTTACTATAAATACTAACATACAGATCAACTACCTCATAATGCACAACAACCAAGCACCATTGCTTTGTTCCATAAGCTTTGTTTGCACCTCGCAAGAACAATTCATCCAAGCATCAAAGTTTGTATTGTCTTCAAAGATACAAACAAGAAATGACACTCTGTGCAATAGTCGATCTGCCATCACTGCCGGTGAGAATTTCCTTCGGTAATGAACAATCACAGCCAGCTTAGTAATGCAGCTTTCCCAACAGTTTCATTTTAGATTGTATGTTTTTTATGACTAACTGCAGGCTACAATACGCGAGATTTGGGTACAAGCCACCGTTCATGCTTTACCAACAAATCAGCAAGCATGGTATTACGCATGCAAGCTGTGCAATCGTGTTGCAAATCGTTATCCAAACAACAGATTCCAATGCTCTGCTTGTCAAAATAATGATTGTGATGCTATACCGTGGTACGTAATGACACTAACAAGCATTACACTGTAGACTGTATCAACCTAAGTTTACACAACATCAATTTAACACCTTTTTTCAAAGAGGACGAGAAATCTAACTGCCAAATGTTTTTTTTTTTTGCTTGTTTCTCCCCAGGGGACGTATAACTGTGCAACTTCATGATGGTAGTGCCGAACTCCAGGTACGCATCTTCGGACAGTCAGTAGACACTGTATTGGGGATAAATGCAACAACCATGTCATCAATGTCGGCTGAGGTATGAAACAAAATTTCTCGATTTAAAATTATACCCCATACCCAAATAGCTTATTATATTCGGCACTGGGTTTGTTTCAAGGAACAACAAAGCGTGCTTGAGTCCGTGAACACGAACAGCGGCGCAAGAAGATTTTACTTCCTCCTTTCCCGGTGCACCAATGGAAATGTATTCCCAATGAATGGTTGGACCGTACGCTATGTAGTTGAAGCTTGATGCACGCTTACACATAAAAACATAGCCCCATCGACGAACTAATAAAGAAAATATGCCATTGTCGTCTTTTATGTTATTGTAATTAACGCTCTGTTATCAGTTAATGTCCACGTAATATTGTAGTTCGGTCTGCATAATATGATGTCCCCACTACATTTGTTACACATTTTATCCGTACTTGCAAAGTCAATTATGCGGTAGAATAGCGAATTAATATAAAACACATGCTAGGACGAATAAAAATCGAATCGCTGATTTTAACGACGATTTATACGGCCATTTACAAGATTAAACTCAAATCATAAATGCAACAATAGTTCGGATAGCTATTGAAATAGTATTAAACCATGCTTTTGTGACAGTGTGAACAACAACTAAACGTATACTATTACACGGATAAATACAGGCTGGTCATCATAACACATTAATCGCTTATGCTTCTAAGTGCAAGTAGATCGCACTGGAGTGTTTTCACAAGTTATATTTGCTTAAATTCTTTTTGTGGCATTGTAACTCGTTCGATGCAAGCGTCATCCTGCAAATACATCATTGAAATTAGATGAGGTGTTTTGCAACACACCACTACCCGCAAGATGAATAAAATACAATTAACCCTGAATTTAGTTTTCAGATCCCTTTAGGAAAGAGATTCCGAGTCCATACTCGTGTATCTGCTAATTATTTATAATTCTCGTATTAAGTTACAATTTTTGGGATCATTGATATTGTTATTTGCGAAAAAATTTTCTTACACATTTTAGTTATGAGGAAATATCTTACAAATAAAGTCGACTTCCCTATCACATCTACAAGCATCACACAATATAATGTCTTCGTTCCGCGCCCATCCTGATCTCCATCTGTGTTGGGGTTGCGATGCACAGCAACGCTGTTTCTCCATCTGTATGATTGGATTTTTAATCCAGATGCTCCTTAAAATTGACTTAACCTTTTGCCGGTACTCCTCCAATTTTGTTTCTATCTCCTTGTCTTTTGTCATTCCACAGAACAACTCGATTCCCTTCTCACGGTATTTATCTCCACTCAACACCAAAATGATGACAATTATATAACGTGCTTCTCCAAGTCCAGCTTCTGCTGCTTTTTGTAAGGCGTCTATGCCATCACTATATCGGCACAAACTGAAGTAATCAATCTAAAATTTAAAAAAAAGAAAAAAAAATGTACGTCAGTTTATGTCACTTCACAACGATTAACTTGGCTTTTCTTCTTGCTCCACGTTATGATAAATCAATAGAACTGCCGCTTACCATTCCTTGCCTAAATAGAGCTTCTGGGTTCCCACTGTCATTGCATCTCTTCATAAATTGCGAGAATCCCCAAATCCACTGCTGACTGGACCGCCATGGAACGACGGGTAACTTCTTAAGTGACACCTTCTCGTATACGCAATTATACTTAGATGCTTCATTGAACATCTTCAAACTGCTACATGTTGCAAAAAATTGCAGATAATCATCAAACTGGAAGGGGTGAAAGTGTCTTTGCATCAAAGTTGAGGGGGTGAAACTGTCTTTTACCCCTATAATATGGTAAAGTTTCCAGTATAATCCCTCACCATCTAATGTGTTTACATTAATTAGGGGTTATTGTTTGAAATAGACTAAACAAGAATACATTCAGAAATCAAACTACAAATGTTCTGAAACTGGTGATCGCCTCCTATTCCTCCCATCACCAACACCTAAAGAATGAGCCTTTGCTCAACAGACACTACTTAATTGCTCGAAATTGAGGGCTAGGAAGACAGCGGATAAAAATTGGTTTATCGTGTTTATTAAAATGTAAGAACATAGACATAATCTCTGTCTGCAATCTCTATGTCCAGTGGCACTCTTATATGGAGACCAACCCCCACTCGAATTTTGAAAATTCCCAATTATTACGCTATATTTATTTATCTTATTATATTAGCCCCCAACTCAAAGTTTTAATATTCACAACATTTAGCCTACATTCTATTAATATAATTGCATTAGTTCCCACTCGTATAATATATTCACTTCAACAATCTATCAATTCGTCATTTTATCCATTAAATACTTCAAAATTTATCAACAGATCCGTCATTAAACTTGAAATTTTTCTTGTACTCACACGGCCAAATTTTAAATCCGCCCATGTCCGTGTCAAAGCTTTTATAGAGACAAAAAAACACACTGGGTCATGTACACAAACATGGTAAGTGAAAATAGAAAACTCTCCAACTCTATCAGTATGATATGATAAAATCCTTCTTATTCTAATACTATTCCTATTGATATTCAAATTGAGCTTTGAAGATTATGAATACTTAACGAAACAAGGGAGATAGAGAAGCAGAATAACATAGAATATTACCTTTTCTTTGCGGTGAACAAATCATCAGATGAACAAGATCCCAAAATTGCCAATATTTCTGTGATTAACTCTTTCGGGAGTGAGTTGATGGTGGAGGAATTGCTCTCCTTTGTGTTCCTTCTTCTTACGGATGACCTCAGCGGCGCCATAGTTGTGTTGAAAATAGCTAATTGTGTTCTTGTTCTTGGTGCTGCTGCACTATAGAGAGAGTTGATAGAAAATAATACGTGGAAAGTGGTTTATATAGAGAGTTGGTGCATGTATATAGATAAGTCTTCGGTACAAATAATGAGTATCACTCTGTATCTTAAATATCAAGTTTGAAATAATAATCATTAACAATGCACTGGGTTGTGCATGAACTGATAATATACAGCACCTGTTCATATCATGATTACATTAAACTGATTGACATGCATATTTAAGCACACACATCTCCAATAAATGCAATCTGCAATACAAGTCAATCAAGCATCGTCTACTGCCAAGCATACTCAACTTGAGAAAACATCAATACGCATCAAGCAAAGACGATGCACAAAGACGATGTTATCCACACATCTCAGACCAAAAAAAAATATTAATCGTTCGATCAAGCAGACACGATATGCATCAATCCATGAATAACATAGTATGATACATCATTCTAAACGATTATTAAATTGTGAAGAAAGCAAACTCTGCATTGATACATATAATATAGACGAAGATGACATCAATCCATAACCCCATCACAAAGTAAGCATGACCAAACTCAACATTAATACTCATAAGACGTAACATGAAACTACGATCCACCATAACATAGCACAAAAAAAAAAAAAAAAAAAACCTAGACACTCTACAATCTTGGTTTCTTCTTGCATGAATCTTGAACATCTTCTCCAGTATTCTTCCTCTTGCTGCCCTTATCTGGTGTCGCATCCAGCGGAAGAATTGATTTCTTCATTTGCAAGTCTTCGCTACCTCCGGCTATGACTTTTTCCTTCTTCTTTCCACCTGAACTGGAAGAACGAGAGACATAATGCTTCAACTTCAGCGGATACGAGGAAGCCGTATCAGTTCCCCAGAAGTCATCCTCTTCCTCCGCATCTGAGTACACCGTAGTCTCCGAGCCCTTCCCGACCGCATAACCGTGTTCAGCCCAACTCTCCCACTCAGATTCGTCGGTCGTGAATTCTTCCTCACTCTGATATTTTTTACTTTTCCTCTTCTGCTCCTTGCTCTTCACCTTAGTAGTCTTTCTCTCTTTGTCATCGGTATTTTCCTTACCAGAGTCCATTGAATTACAGTATGTTGTAACTTAGGCCAACTGCTTACGCTTTTATACTAGAAGTAAGTAAGGACGTCAAAAGACCATAGCAAGTTTTCATGACCTTTAATTAAACTGATGGACATGATTACTTAGACAGACACATCTTCAGTAAATGTAATCTGAAGGACAGGTCAATCAACCACCAAACACTGCAAACCCTACTCAATCTACTTAAGAAATCTTCAATGCACATCAAGCAATCCATCTAAATGATGAAACCTAAAGCAGAAGGAGAAAGATGGTGACTCATTGGGGAAGGTAATAGGCGTTGACAATAGAATAGATTGTGCATGAACTGTTAATACATAGCATCCGTTCATGTCCTCTCATTGAACTGATTGACATGCATATTTACACAAACACATCTCCAATAAATGCAACCTGCAAGACAAGTGAATCAAGCACAAGATACTGCAAGCCCAACTCAATCTACTAAATAAATCTTCAAGTTACATCAACCAATGCAAGTAAATGATGAAACCCAAACCAGAAGGACATAGATGTTGGGTGGTTGGACAAGATAACAAGCATTGACATTGGAAGGTAACATGTTATGAGTATGATTTTGTTAGGCTAAGGAGCTCATGATGCTCATGAGAGAGCAAAATAAGATAATTGTAAATATCAATTAAAAACACAAAGAAAATTCCCGATACCTATCTCACAAACATTGAATATCTGAAAGCACTGCATTATATCAGCCGCTAGAAGTTTCCCAAGTTTGACTGCACAACCCATATATTATGTAGTTATAGCCCGATAATAAGGAAGATTGCCAAACTATATCATTGTAAAACATATTACTCAATATATGTTGCCAAAAAGACAACACCTAATTCAAAGGCAGGTGCAACCAATATCTATGTAGCCAATTTAAGTTGCCATCAATGACACGCTCGTCTACTACTCCTGTACTACCTCACTATGATGCTGAGATACTCTATGCATACTATCCCGTTATTTTAATCTCGTGACTATACAATGTAATACAAATGTGATGCACCCTAACACGGTACGTAAGAATCCTGAATTAGCAAATGTATATCTCCGCCCATCGGACAAGCAGACATGCCAAGGCCACACCGCGCGCAACGCGCGCGGGGTGGAACCTAGTTTTTAAATAAAACTTCCTTTGTCTGTCATATAATTCTTAAATGTGCCCGTTCGAAAGCGTCGTATATTCTTAAGTACGACAGACAAACCGTCGTTTATTGAACAGAAGCCTGAAATTTTTATGCATGCTATACATGCACGCATCAAACCTATATTAACAATTCAGGCAAACAATAACAGTAACAAAATTTCACCAATCTACCCAAAATTCTATTCATTCCTAAAGTGTTTCCACATTGATCAGTCATTCGTAAATCAGTTTTTACAATAAATTTCACAAAAATAAAACTATGAAGTACTAAATTAATATTTGACAAATTAAAACACAACCAATATCCCATACGACTTAGCGAACATACTATACAAAATAAAAGAATTGTCCCAGAATATTGAAATGCAGCTAAATCTACAGTGGTGTGCCCTTCCTTCGACTCTTTCTGATGCCCGTTTTCTTATTGTAGTTTTTAATTTCTCGGAGCTGCAAAATATAATAATAAAATTATTGTCAATACTCATATTTGAAATAAGAACCTGATGAAAAAGGCAGGATGTACCTGAATACATAAAGATGAAATGTGCACAACCTCTGCTCAGAATATATCATGTATGCTCCATTTGTTGCATCTGATGATGATTATTTCACCACCACGTACCACCGCTTCCTCTGCTTCTCTTCCTCCTCACAGAGGTACTAGTAATTATAATAAAGAACATGCACACGTTTGATTCAGGTTTTATGTTTTTTTTTGGTCTTCCTTGAAGTTGAGTTCAATTTGGATGTTGGTGGTATGGGCTTCAGTGGTAGTGGATGCAGAGAACAGCAGTGAAGGAAAGAAGAATGTGAAATTTATTGAGAAATTTGGAAACAACGTGAAATCTGATTGTTTCATGTATGCTTCCTTCACTCATTACACCCAAACATCTCCTCCAGATGAAATGCACTAGCTGAGGTGGATGGATCGACAACCGCAGACTTTATCAAGCATAGGCATGATTTGTTTTATTATTTGTGCATACAATACGCCCAATCTGATTTCAGGTTCCCTCTTTAACTCGTGGTTTTGCAATTCGCTCATTTGTGTTTCTATAATGATCAATTAGTTGCATCTTTTTATATGTTCTCTCTACAACTGGGTCTCTTGGTTGTCGAGATTTAGAAGGAAGTCTCCTTACCATGTTGCATATATATGTAATACATGAAAGATTAGACATGCGGACTCATTTCAAAGGGTTATATTACACATCCACTCTCAGAACACGTGCCTGAAATGGGAAAAGCATCCCCGGGTCTTAATTCAAAATGGCTCCCAGAACACGACCTCCGTAAAAGGAAGATGCGGTCATCTTCTGAAGGGATTTGGCAGGTAATTATGCTATTTTGCCTGTGCGTTTTCTTCTGTTCATAGGCACTTTAATGTAGCAAATCACAACTAGCTGAGTGCTCGTTTTTTAATAGACTTTGGAGTTGCGGTAAATCCTATTATCCTCTGCATTTTAGGTAAGATGATATTTAATGAAAAGCTTCAGTTTCACTTTAAAATTATCATTTTACTTAACCCATAAAATTATACACCACTCTTTGTCAGGTTTTATTTCATTCAACACAATTTCAATTTCATACACTAGTCGAATAACGGCTAACCTTTTAATTTCTAAGATACTTTTATTATTTCCTATTTTCAAAAAAGATGTAGGTCTCTTTACCTATGTAGTCACTGCTCATTAACCTAAACATATGTTCCCACTAGCCAGCCTCTCAATCCTTACTACTTCAGTATATAGAATGTTGGAGCCGATATATATATATATATATATATATATATATATATATATATATATATATATATATATATATATATATATATATATAAAAGCAGACAAGTGCCGAGTATAAATATGAACTTGCAATTTGTCAATTAATTTGTTGTTAAATGTAGACATGTGTAACGTATACATGGACTTCTAACCAATAAAAATGGTTTAAAGTACCAACCTATAAAAGTAAGCATACAACATGTCAAATGACTTATCGTGTAACTTCCATGTTAGTAATTACCAATTAATTCTTTGACTTGCCCAATTACTAGCACCACTAATTAGTATTTTTTTTCCAGAAGTTGTTATTACTAATTAGTATTTGATTATATGAGTTACAAAATAATCACTTAACTTAGTTATGAGAATAGTTTATGATAATAACATTTTTTTTGTAGAATTTTTAAATGGCTTAATTACTTAATGCATATTCCCAATTTTCCGAAATTATCACATTACAACCCCCAATTCTTGAACTAGCTGATTGCATCCCCTATTTGCAAAAAATACGTCAATATGCAACTAGGAAAGAAATTTCATCGCAAAAAAAAGTACTCGAAGAGCATTATCTGAAACTATGTGATGAGATTGTATCATTGACGATGTAAGTTATACGAAAATAAATTTGTTTTGTTTTAATTTGATGGTTGAATTCCGTTCCCAGTTTGACATTGACGTATTTTTTACAAATAAGGGATGCAACCAGCTAGTTCTAGAACTGGAAGTTGCAGTGTGATAGTTTCGGCAAACTGGGGGTATGCATTAAGTAATTAAGCCTTTTTAAATTTATAAATTGGGTCCGTTATTGCGTAGGTAATATTCTCCCAATTGCGGAAACCTACATATATATTGTAATATTTAAATCTTCCAAATAATTTTGTTATATAAACATGAATTTAATTATGAGTCAAATCCGTAAAAAT
The DNA here is from genome assembly GCA_023055425.1 of Linanthus parryae. NCBI lineage: Eukaryota > Viridiplantae > Streptophyta > Magnoliopsida > Ericales > Polemoniaceae > Linanthus > Linanthus parryae. Next base: position 23,425,704 of record JALGPY010000010.1, read on the forward strand.
TAAACTTTTCAATGAATTTGAGGTGAGTATGATTTGGAGTCAATTTCTAACCAGATACAAATAAATTATATATTTACATTTGAAATGAAAACTAGGAACAAAATATATTAATTCTTATTATTTTATAACAAAAATTGTTACAACTAACAACAGAATGTAATTGTCAATGTTTAGCCCAAATGATCCAGTGATTCACAATATTAACTATGTTTTTATCAAATTTAATATTTTTTATTGCAATCATCAGTAAATTTTATAATCACGTTGTGACAACAGTAATACTAATTGTTTATTATTATAAACAAAACATTTCAACAACTGTAATGTTGTGGTCAAGGTTTAGCCCATAAGATCCATAATTCACATTTTTATTGTTTTCTATCCATTTCAATACTAGATATTGATATCCTCACGAATAATCACATTCTGGCAGCTGTAATGTACTAATATGATTTGGTTCACACTTATTCTATAATGCATCAAATAAATAATATTGTTCATGCTAATATTTTCATATTTTAAATCAATTATATAAAATACACGTGCTATAAGCATTCTTTTTTTTGAAAGGATTTTTTTTTTTGAAAGCACTATAAGAATTCTTAGAATACTACTATATGACAGTCTAAATTTTGTAATTGATTGTCTTTTATATATTTTTAGTGACTTTATTTATAAAAATATGAAATATCTGTATTCATAAATGAACAAACTGTTGACATATTTCGTGAGTTGCTTATCACATGTGAAATTCATGAAGGAGTTAAATAGTTCATACAAAGGACAAACTTATGGAATGCCAAATTAGTTGCCATCGAATTTATGAAGAATCACAAAAACAGCTTGACAAGGTTCTGTAGTTAATGAATTAAACGCTTAGGCTACCTTCTCTTTGCCTACATTTATAGAATTTTTCAATTCATGAGAGAGTACATTTTTTTTTAATTTTTTTTTTCATTTTCATCCAAAATATACCATTTTGGAGATAAAATACAATGTAAGCAAGCAGCACTTTGTTTTCTGAAAATGCAACTATTCTTTTTTTTAAAAAAATAACATTTCAAAGTAAGCAACAAATCTTATCTTTCTCGAAAAAAAGTCACATGAAAATTCGTAAAGAAATAAGGGACTTAGTCCTGAGTATCGGAACTTAATTACTTATATAAATGACTTATTGATTTAGCCGATTGATAAACATATACTGTATGTCTTCATATGTGAACCTTCAAATGTCAACGTTTACTTTAAATCATCATTGTTAGTGTGTCTCCATAAAACGTACAGGAGATGAAAATGATCTCATAGGTAGCGATAGTGAAATAAATCCATTATTAACCCTATACAAATCAAATAGGGGATAGACATTACTTTATAGCAAAAATGTTGTTGTCGAGAATAATGTGGATGCATCCCATCTTTATGTCATGCTCGCATCGTCCACGCACTCATTCCGGCAAATCCGAAGTGTGAAAAAAAGAAAAAATTACTCTCAAGAAAATGAGGTACTTTGTGTAGAAAGACTGAATTTTAAAGATTTTCACATTGCAAAACTACATAAAGAAAATCATAAAGTAGGGGCGACCAAAAACCACTCATTCTTTATTTTCAATATTTGCGCTGTAGATTCATTGAGCCAAGAGCATGCACCATTTTCATTATAGGCTTGGTTGTTCGATTTTCTTTCACGGTGGTTATTCCTTAATTTGATAGTTTACCTTATATTTTTTCTTAGTATATTCATTTTAGTCGCTATTTCAAAAAAAACATAGTCGCTACCTGTATTTAATTTTTGCCCACCAACAACTTATGTCCACTAATTTAAAACACTATTTGCCTTAAATATTATTTTTATGGGCAAGAAATTCACGTTTAAATTGATAACACTTTTTGTCCCCCTACTAAGAATTTTTTTTCTGAATCCGCCCCTATACATCATTATCGTCGGTTAGTACAAATCATAATTATCATACATAGAGATATTTTTCATGATTTGTAAAGAAATTCTGCGAATGCTAAGGTGTTTGAATAACATTTTTTCTTCGTAAACCCGCGCTTTAGCGCGCGGTATGGTCCAGTTTCTCAAGTATAAGCAAAGCAACAAAGTATAAAAATAAACAAATGTTGGGGAAACATATGCAGCGAAGGTTATTTCTTCTGAGATTATTTGATTTTTGTTCTTAACTTTTTAATATGAAAATTACCTTTATTATTTTCCGTGAGTATCAATTTTCGTAAATTACTAATCCGAGATCTAAGTCTATAGAAAAATTGTGCTTTATTTGGTTACTGAAATTGAAGATCACCAAGTAATACGTCGAAAAGAGTTGTTATTCTGATCTATTTCCATCCTCACTCAAAGACCTGCTTCTTCAACTATATCTACTGTATCAAACACATTAGAATTGTTAGGATTCTAATACGTGAGAGGCGAGAGAAAGCAAGAACCAACAATAGTAGGATCACGAACACAAGAATTACGTGGTTCACTAGTTTTGAGACTAGCTAATCCACGACCAAACCAAACCAATCTATTGATGAGAAACCAATTACAAGCACACTCCATGTCATGACCCTAGCATCTACTCATATACTAGTACAAGACTTGGAGCCCAAGCAATGTCCAAAACTAATCCGAGACAAACTAGGAAATAATTCATCTTAAATTGTTTCCTAACCCAATAAGGACACTACCAAATATATTAGTTAAAGCAGACCCCTAAGAGGAATCAAAGAGATTCCTTGCTGCTAAAGTAATTTAATTACTTCGAAAATTACCAGCCTCCTTTGACCATCCCATGCTAGGATTTTAAATCAACCAAAAAACCCAACAAACCTCCACCTTGATTCAAACCCCGTAGCTACCGAATCAATTTTTCTCATCAATCCAAGAACTTCAATCTGAGTGTATTCCCAATTTGCGAAATTGAACACACTCCCAATACGCCCCAAGCGCGTCTATGTGTCTTCGACAAACACAAAGACATTGCGTCCCAATAAACGCTCCACCTAATGCACCATGACACAATTCATGCCCCAACATCATTCCAGTGACACTTAATGATGAAAAGTGTCCATCAATAAATTTCTTGCCAATTTGCGCCACCAAAGACCGCACCAAGGCGCACCAAAAAAACAACAACCGATGCGCGACAATCCAAGATCCAATCGCGCCACCAACCGATGTGTGCATAATAACACATCACTAACCCGCGTGCCCAACAAAACGCGCCCATTCTCCATTCCAAGAGCCCGAACCGCCCGCAAGGGGGCCTAGAGAGCTACATCGTCCTTGAGCGTCCTCCTCCACCTGAAGCGAAATCTCCAGGTGCACGATTCTTGGGACACCCCCTTTTCCAATGACGTTTCTCCCTCAATTCGCCAGTTGATTCAAGTCGCCAAATCCATATATAGATCCAGATCACTCGCCGGGTTGAGAACGCCATATTGATTGACGCATGCCGGAACCGAAAGCGTGCCTGATGTACTAAAACTAGATCCACATTTCCAATGCTCAACAACAAGAGCTTGATAGCTCCCCCCAAAAGGAACCCGATAGCCTCCCAACAAAGGCTTCGTGTGCTTGCACCCCTTGTTTCGGAGGCGAACCAGCGGAAACCCAATCTTCCCATCAAACCCGACAGATCTTGATCACGAACTCCACATTGCTTCTCATGAGACTCATCGAACCATTTTCTGATACCACTTGTTAGGATTCCAATACGTGAGATACAAGAGAAACTAGTGAACCACGTAATTTTTGTGTTCTTGATCCTACTCTTGTAGGTTCTTGCTTAATCTTGTCTCTCACGCATAGGAATCCTAACAAGAATTACCTCGAAATCAGGTTTCTATGACTCGGGCATTGTCTATAGGTTCTGCAGTAGTAATTTCCAAGACTGACAATTTCATCTTTGCAACGTCGTAATGCTCGCTTTATTTGTATCGTTATGGTATTAATTCAAAACTGCAAAAGCATCATTCCTTTTGGAATTTATGCCACCCATGTCAAGGTAGTTCAAGGTAAAGAGTAAAAACCACTGGAAATAATCAAGATTCAATTCACTAGAAAATCTAGAGACTTGTCATGGATGTTGGGTTTTGACGTAGGTAACGCAGCGGAATAACAAAAAATAATCCTACTCAAAGCCCATCAAGGATCACAGGAAGAGATATCAGAACATGAATAGGGTCATAGAAGATGTGTACCTTTTGATTTGTGAGATCACACGAAGAATGATGTCCTCGTCTCTACGGTTGATCCACGTCTAGAGGTGAGATCTAGATTCTTCCTTCAAACAAGTGCTAGCTTGAACCCGGAGGAAGAGGGAAGAAGATCAAAGGCAACAAAGCACAAAAGGGGGCTCGGGCCACCCTTTTTGCCGTCGGGTAGAGGGGGCGGACGGCTAGGGGGTTTCGGCCCTCTAGTTTGTCTTGCTCTCTCTTTTGCTCTCTCCCACTCTTTGTGTTATGTCTAATAATAACTCATGTGGGAAGGAAGCTAGAGCCTCTTATATATATACTCCAACAACTCCTTGTTGTTTACATTTTAGAGTTTTCTTGTTCTAGTAGGACTAGAACTATTCCCTTCCTTGCAAATTAGTCCTACTAAGTTTGCAAGGTGTTGCACAATGATCCTTCTATTAATTTATCTATATTAATTAATCCCAAATCTAGCTCTACTCTATTTGACGTGTGACCCCATAGGTTTCTATATAGTTGGTAGTAACTATTACTAACATGGAGCGGTGTCTAGCAACACATCCATGCCACCCAACCCATAGAAATAGTCAGTGATCCCGACAAACCTTTGTGCCCAATATATCATATTGCATTATCCCTTCGTCTCCATGTCTGGATTGGACACGAGACATAAATAGTCACACTCGTATATCCAATCCATAGTTCCTCGATCCTGGGAATATGCTTATGCTTGCAGATAACATTAATATCTCTATATTAATTTATCTGAGTCTGGCCAGACATTCAATAAGCCTCATCCCTCGAGTGGCCGTGGATAATTACCCCCATTATGTGGGAGGGACAAATCCTATCTACATCGCTACGATCTCTAAGCTTGCTTCCTATCACGCCCGATAGCCATCTTTATGATTACCCAGTTACGGTGTAACGTTTGATAACATCAAAGCGCAATATTTCACAACTAGAGTATCTAGTGACTTCAAGTCCAAGGATTGCAATAATATTAGCACTACGAAAAGCGATTGTGACTTCACATAATCTAATGTATCCTTTTCGTCGTGGGTCAATCCAGTATGCCATTACTCCTAATGCATACCCATGTGTTAGACTTGATATCTCCATATCAATCTATCCACATGCTAGTCTATATTTGATTGTCCTATTAATCAATATAATGGACTAGGTATATTTAAGATAAATAACACATTTTATCTAAGGACTTCATTATATTAAATATCACCATAAATAATAAATGAATATTCTAGCCAAAACATTGTTCATACTAAATCTACGAATGCCTCTAGGGCATCTATTCCAACAGTCTCCCACTTGCACTAGAGCCAATCTGGCGCATCTCGTATGCCTATAGATCTGGCGTGCCCTTCATGCTTTCGCTGCGCAAGAGGTTTCGTGAGCGGATCTGACACGTTGTCATCCGTCGGAATCTTGCACATCTTCACATCTCCTCGATCGATCATATCACGAATAAGATGGAATCTCCTAAGTACATGCTTTGACTTTTGGTGCGATCTTGGTTCCTTTGCCTGTGCGATTGCCCCAGAGTTATCACAGTACCACTCTATGGGATCCACTATGCTAGGGACCACACCGAGCTCAGCGATAAACTTCTTTATCCATATTGCCTCTTTTGCCGCTTCCGCAGCAGCAATGTACTCAGCTTCTGTTGTAGAATCAGCAATTGTTCCTTGCTTGGAACTCTTCCAGCTTACAGCTCCTCCATTCAGGCAAAACACGTATCCAGACTGCGATCTGTAATCATCCTTGTCGGTTTGGAATCTTGCGTCAGTGTAACCCTTTACACTTAGCTCTTCCATACCTCCAAATATCAAGAATACATCCTTAGTTATTCTCAAGTACTTTAGGATGTTCTTGACAGCAATCCAGTGACTCTCACCCGGATTGGACTGGTATCTGCTCACCATACTCAACGCGTATGATACGTCTAGTCTAGTACATAGCATGGCGTACATGATGGATCCTATGGCCGAAGCATAGGGTATCCTGCTCATGCGGTCCTTCTCCATCTCATTGGAGGGACAGTCATTCTTGGAAAGAGTGACTCCATGTGACATGGGCAAGAATCCCTTCTTGGAATCTTGCATGTTGAACCTTTTCAACAACTTGTCAATATATGTACTCTGACTTAGGCCAAGCAACCTCTTAGATCTATCTCTATAGATCTTTATACCCAGTATATAGGCCGCGTCTCCTAAGTATTTCATCGCAAAGCACTTTCCTAGCCAATCTTTAACAGATTGCAGAGTAGGAATATCATTGCCAATGATTAGTATGTCATCCACATACAAGACCAGAAATACTATAGAGCTCCCACTAACCTTCTTGTAAACACAAGGCTCATCTTCGTTCTTGATGAAGCCAAACACTTTGACCGCGTCATCAAAGCGTCGATTCCAGCTCCTAGAAGCTTGCTTTTATCCATAAATGGACCTTTGCAGCTTACAGACTTTATTGGCATTCTCTGGATCCTCAAAACCCTCTGGTTGTGTCATGTACACATCCTCAAGGAGGTTCCCATAAAGGAACGCTGTTTTGACATCCATTTGCCAAATTTCATAGTCGTGGTATGCTGCAATAGCAAGTAAGATTCGAATGGATTTAGTCATGGCGACTGGTGAAAAGGTCTCATCATAGTCAATACCATGAATTTGTCTATAACCTTTGGCCACCAATCGGCCCTTATAGGCAACTACTTTGCCATCCATGTCGGTCTTCTTCTTGAAGACCCACTTGCACCGTATGGGTCGAGCCCCTTCGGGTGGTTCCACCAAAGTCCATACTTTGTTGGTGTACATGGAATCCATTTCGGATCTCATGGCTTCTAGCCACTTCTTAGAGTCTGGGCCACTCATGGCTTCTCCATAGGTTGCAGGCTCATCTTCCATGAGTGGTACGTCATCGGGCTCAGTCACGAGAAGTCCATACCTCTCTGGCTCATGACGCACTCTTCCTGATCTACAGAGTTCCTGTGTTACCTGAACAGGTTCTTCCACAACTTCTTGTGGTTCCTGTTCATGTTCCATTATTGGTTTAGTGGTTTGTGGTTCATGAATTTCTTCAAGTTCTATAACCCTCCCACTTGCTTCTTTAGAGACTAACTCTCTTTCTAAAAACACGCCGGTCCGAGCAACAAACACTTTGTTCTCGGTAGGGTTATAGAAGTAATATCCTTTAGTCTCTTTAGGATATCCCACAAACTTACACTTATCCGCTTTAGGCCCGAGCTTGTCTGTTTGTAAACGCTTTACATAGACGTCGCAGCCCCAAATCTTCATAAACGACACTATGGGACGCTTCCCAGTCCATATCTCATATGGCGTCTTCATGACTGATTTGGATGGAACACGGTTAATGGTAAAAGCTGCCGTCATTAGAGCATGTCTCCAAAAGGATATCGGAAGATCTGTTTGAGACATCATAGATCGCACCATATCTAATAGAGTGCGATTCCTCCTCTCAGATACACCATTCCATTGTGGTGTTCCGGGTGGAGTGAGCTGGGATACTATCCCACACTCTCTACGATACTCATCAAACTCTTAGCTTAAGTATTCTCCTCCACGATCCGATCGTAGAGCTTTACTACTCTTGCCAATTTGCTTCTCTACTTCATTCTTGAATTCCTTGAACAATTCAAAGGATTCTGATTTGGCCTTCATAAGGTATACAAATCCATATCTACTGAAATCATCAGTAAATGTAATGAAGTAGGTATAACCACCTCTGCCAGGCGTGGGGAATGGTCCGCATACGTCAGTATGTATGAGTGCCAATAACTCACTAGTCCGCTCGCCTTTCTTATTGAAAGGGGACTTTGTCATTTTTCCTAATAAACAAGATTCACATGTCTCATATGATTCCAAATCAAATGAGTCTAGAAGTCCATCCTTATGGAGTCTAGATATGCGTTTCTCATTTATATGGCCTAAACGACAGTGCCATGTATATGTAGGACTTAAATCATTAGTTTTAATCCTTTTAGTATTTATGTTATAGATTGGATTATTTAGATCAAGGATATACAATCCATTAGACAAATGCGCACTACAATAGTGCATACTATCAAAATAAATGGAGCAACACTTGTCCTTTATTGAAATAGAAAAACCTTTCTCGTCCAAACAAGAAACGGAAATAATGTTTCTGCTCATAGCAGGCACATAAAAGCAATTGTCTAATTCTAAAATAATTCCAGAAGGAAAAGATAGCTCATAAACGCCTACAGCTAATGCAGCAACCTTTGCTCCATTCCCGACGCGCAAGTCTATCTCCCCTTTTCGCAATCTTCTACTTCTTTTCAAATCCTGCACATTACGACAAATGTGAGAACCACATCCGGTATCTAATACCCAGGATGATGAAATAGAGAGATTGACGTCTATAACATAAATACCTTGTGGTGGTGGAATCACTATTCCAAGCTTCTTATCCTCCAGATATTTAGGACAATTCCTCCTCCAGTGACCCGGCTGGCTGCAGTAGTGACACTCACCTTTAGCCACGCCTCCACTAGGCTTTAGGGCTTCCTTGGATTTCGCAACTTTCTTGCGTTTTCCTTTTGAAGTAGATGCAACTGACTTTCCCTTCTTCTTGTGTACCATCATTATGGCTTTTCCCTTGCCTTAATTGATGCTTTGCTCAGCTGTCTTTAGCATGTTCAATAGGTCTGGCAAAGACTTGTTGATTTCATTCATATTATAGTTCATAATGAACTGATTATAACTTTCAGGCAACGATTGCAAGACGAGATCAGCCGCCAAGTCCTGGCCGAGTGGGAATCCCAGTCTCTCAAGGTTCTCTATGTACCCGATCATTCGGAGTACATGAGGGCCTACTGGATTACCCTCTGCAAGACTGCTTTTGAACAACGCTTTAGACACCTCATAGCGCTCATGCCTTGCCTGTTCCTGAAACAATTGTTTCAAGTGTCTGATCATATCATAGGCTTCCATGTTCTCGTGTTGCTTCTGAAGCTCACCAGTCATGGTGCAAAGCATGAGGCAAGTCACGTCATTAGAATCATCAATATGTTTCTGACGTGCCCTTACTTCTGCTAGTAGAGACTCATCTTGTGGTGGGTCTGGAATTTGAGTGTCCAAGACGTACAGCTTCTTTTCTTGCTTGAGGACAATCCTCAAGTTTCTGTACCAGTCAAGGAAATTTGTTCCAGACAATTTATCCTTCTCAAGGACAGATCGTAGGGATGAACTCGATGCGTTGTTGTTTGCCATTTGGAATTCTACAAAACGAGAAATATGCAATTTAGTATTTTTCAACAATTTGACTATATTTAACAATGGCTAGATCATTAAATATAGCTCCCACTATTTTCTTCGAATTAATAGCCCTCACTATTAAAGCGGAAAATATCTTTATACCTTCTAGTGGGTCCAAGATCCCTTTTTCACTTCTTCTTGAGCTTGCTTTGGCAAGTCACCCAAGAATTGGTTATTTAGGTAGGAACCATTCCAATTGCATCCCATGCAACTCTTGGTCCAATTAGGTGAATAAATTCTTTTTATTCTTTATCCAATGGATAACTCCTAATTGTCATGCCTCTAAGCTCATCAATCTTTATTGACTCTTGTCTAGTTGCGTCCAACCTCTTGCTTTCAACATACACGCATTACTGGCTTGCGTCGTCCGCAACACATCATGAAAAATTAAAGTCGCCTTGCTTTGGCAAGCCCGAATTTTAATAGGCCATGATCATGAAGGGTGTTTTGGCAAGAGAAGGCAAAACGCAATATTTAATTGAGGGATTTCTTTTAAGTTGTTTGGTTGATCTTATCATCATGGTCTACTTATTTGGATTGCGCCATCCACAATAAAAGACCAACCTTGTTTATTATTATCTTGGTATCGTTTTTGCTTGTAGCGCCATACACACAAAATAAATAACAGGGTATGAATAATAAACATCCACGAAATAAAAAAAACGTGGCATGGATATGGCCCCTAGACTAATGATATTATCAAGCCAATGATAATATCTAATTGCCCTAAAGTGCCGAGCTCATCTCCATGTGCTCCACCATAGCTGCGCGCCTAGGGGTGTCTTTTCGCTCATTTGGTTCTTCGATCTTCTTCTCCATGTTCTTGGCTATCATCTAAATATTTCTAATTCTAGCCTAACATCTAGAATAAATAAATAAATAATAAAAGCCTCACATGTTGAGGAGAAAAAGAACGACTCGCAGGCCGTAAAACTTAATTAATTATTACATTAATTTGATCAGCTCGCAAGCCGTAAACCAAACCACAAAACAATAAACATCCACAATCCTAGGCCATATCCATCCACCATGCGATAAAGCACATAATACAGTTAAAACCAATTTTTTTTAACGCGCTTGTTTAATTTTAATGAAATTGGGTAACTAGGGTTTCACAACGGTCCAAAGGGCCCAAGCCAACAAGTGGCCCGAACCCCTCGGACCGCCGCACGCCTAGAGGGCCGCGGCCTTGCTTGGCGCGCAAGGGAGGGGGCGGGTGGCTAGGGTTTCGGCCCTAGTCTCCTTCCCTCTTCCTTGTTGCCCAAGCAAGGTTGTTTCCTTATGGATTTATTTCCATAACTTTGTTTCCATAATTGAAAACCCCTTTTCAATCATGTGCCCATGAACCCTAATTTTTCAAGAACCCAATTATTCACATCCTATGTGATTAAACTCACCAATTCTAACATCCAATGTTAAATTGGGTCTTGTTTAATTGAATCAAATTCAATCTTGCATCTACTATGCCAATTTTTCAGTTTTCGCGTAATAAACAATAATACGGTGTATGAACTGAAATCTTAAACACATAAGATCATGTTATGTTCTACGACCTGGCTCAAATACCACTGTTGGGTTTTGACGTAGGTAACGCAGCGGAATAACAAAAAATAATCCTACTCAAAGCCCACCAAGGATTAAGGAAGAGATATCATAACATGAATAGGGTCATAGAAGATGTGTACCTTTTGATTTGTGAGATCACACGAAGAATGATGTCCTCGTCTCTACGGTTGATCCACGTCTAGAGGTGAGATCTAGATTCTTCCTTCAAACAAGTGCTAGCTTGAACCCGGAGGAAGAGGGAAGAAGATCAAAGGCAACAAAGCACAAAAGGGGGCTCGGGCCACCCTTTTTGCCGTCGGGTAGAGGGGGCGGACGGGTAGGGGGTTTCGGCCCTCTAGTTTGTCTTGCTCTCTCTTTTGCTCTCTCCCACTCTTTGTGTTATGTCTAATAATAACTCATGTGGGAAGGAAGCTAGAGCCTCTTATATATATACTCCAACAACTCCTTGTTGTTTCCATATTAGAGTTTTCTTGTTCTAGTAGGACTAGAGCTATTCCCTTCCTTGCAAATGAGTCCTACTAAGTTTGCAAGGTGTTGCACAATGATCCTTCTATTAATTAATCTATATTAATTAATCCCAAATCTAGCTCTACTCTATTTAACGTGTGACCCCATAGGTTTCTATATAGTTGGTAGTAACTATTACTAACATGGAGCGGTGTCTAGCAACACATCCATGCCACCCAACCCATATAAATAGTCAGTGATCCCGACAAACCTTTGTGCCCAATATATCATATTGCATTATCCCTTTGTCTCCATATCTGGATTGGACACGAGACATAAATAGTCACACTCGTATATCCAATCCATAGTTCCTCGATCCTGGGAATATGCTTATGCTTGCAGATAACATTAATATCTCTATATTAATTTATCTGAGTCTGGCCAGACATTCAATAAGCCTCATCCCTCGAGTGGCCGTGGATATTAACCCCCATTATGTGGGAGGGACAAATCCTATCTACATCACTACGATCTCTAAGCTTGCTTCCTATCACGCCCGATAGCCATCTTTATGATTACCCAGTTACGGTGTAACGTTTAATAACATCAAAGCGCAATATTTCAGAACTAGAGTATCTAGTGACTTCAAGTCCAAGGATTGCAATAATATTAGCACTACGAAAAGCGATTGTGACTTCACATAATCTAATGTATCCTTTTCGTCGTGGGTCAATCCAGTATGCCATTACTCCTAATGCATACCCATGTGTTAGACTTGATATCTCCATATCAATCTATCCACATGCTAGTCTATATTTGATTGTCCTATTAATCAATATAATGGAATAGGGATATTTAAGATAAACAACACATTTTATCTAAGGACTTCATTATATTAAATATCACCATAAATAATAAATGAATATTCTAGCCAAAACATTGTTCATACTAAATCTACGATTGCCTCTAGGGCATCTATTTCAACAATGGAACCATCACAAACTTGGCATACCAAAAGCAATCAACTGATTCAATTTACTAGGAAATTCTTTGATTGATCAGAGCCATTTAAACTTGGTCTACTTTACAAGGAAACAGTACACCAACTGGCTACTGGCGTTAATTTGTTTTTCTAGATGAGACTGTATGCACCTTGTTGTTAGGATCGTCTGGAGCGATTCAACAATGCAACGAGAAGCAAATAAAAAATAAGCACGAACAAGAACACAACGATTTACGTGGTTCACCAAATTGGCTAAATCCACGGTCCACACCCACTTCACTATGATGAATTAATGAAGAATACAATCAGATCTCTCGGCCTCTCTCTAGTGTGATGTGATACGTTAACCCTAGATCTATGTTAATTATATAGAGATAGCTAATACTTGAAATTGCTTGTAAGCCCCTCAACTTTAGACCGGGTTACAAAATAGTCTTCAAAGTTAACAATTACCTACTTGAAGACTGATTAACTCTGAGTGTACTTCTACCAGCTTCAATTCAACATCTTCCATGAGTGTGGACTTGGCATCTCATAATGTTACTAGGCCAACCGAAGCCGAGTAGGTTCTCAGCTTCTCCAAGGTCACAACCTTGGTGAAAATATCCGCATGATTCTGGCTCGTGTGCATCTTCTCCAACTTTATCACATATTTCTCAAATAATGAAGGAATGAAGTGATACCTGATGTCAACGTGTTACGTCCTTGCCTGAAAAGTGGAATTCTTCGCCAGATGATTTGCACTCTGACAGTCAGTATATAGCTTGCAGCTCTTCTGCTTCTTCCCAAGTTCCCTCAAGAAACTCTGTACCCAAACCATCTCTTTGCACGCTTTCGTAGATGCAACATTTTTGGCTTCAGTAGTAGATAGAGAAACAATGTTCGGCAATCTCGAAACCCAACTGACTGCTCCACTGCGAAGTGTAAACACATAGCATGTATTGTTCTTTGTTCTGTCCACATCACCAGCCATGTCTCAATCAACATGCCCTTTCAAACTGATCTATGACCCTCCATAGCACAAAGCTACATCATGTGTCCCTCCGAGATACCTGGAAATCCACTTCACATCTCTCCAATGCTCCTTACCGGAACTTCTCATGAATCTGCTAACAACTCCCACTGCTTGGGCAATATCTAGACGTGTGCCTACCATAGGAGAAATCAAGCTTCCCACAGTAGATGCATAAGGAACTTTAGCCATGTAGTCATTCTCCTCATCTGTAGCTGGAATCTGGTCTGTCGAAAGTTTGAAGTGACTCGCCAACGGAGTACTCACTGGTTTAGCATCATGCATGTTAAACCTCTTCAAGAATTTTTGAACATAATCAACTTGTGAAAAAACTAGATTCTTGCCAATTCTATCCCTGTTGATTCTCCTGACAAGGATTTGATGGTCCCGATTCCTTCATTGAGAACTCCTTAGACATGCCCTCTTTTAGTTTCTCAACTTCCCCCATGCTTGATCCTGCAACAAGCATATCATCCACATATAACAAGAGAATAATGTAAGAATTCTTGAACCCTTGAATTAGCAAAAGTGATCACCGTGACACTTCGTGTATCCTTGCCTAGACATGAAGTTATAAAACTTCTTGTACCACTGCCTTGGTGCCTGCTTCAAGCCATACAAACTGTTCCTTAGTTTGCACACCATATTCTCTTTACCCGCTGCTTTGTACTCTTGTGGCTATACCATATAGATTTATGCTTCCAAATATCAGTGTAGAAAGGCTATCTTGACATATAGCTGCTCAAGGTGCAAATCTTCAACTCCCACAATGCTAAGTACTGTGCGGATGGTTGAAATTTTCACAACTAGAGAGAAGATTTCAGTGAAGTCTTCCCCATGCCTTATGCTGAAATCCTTTCACCACCAGTCTAGCCTTGTACCTCTTTGATAAATCATGCTCCTCCTTAAGTCTGTAAACCAACTTGTTATGCGAAGCCTTCTTCCCTGGGGGCAACTTCTTAAGATCCCACGTGGAGTAGAGAGACCGCATCTCATCATTCATAGCATGCTCTCGCTTAACTCTGGCTTCACTTTGAACTGCTTCTTCGAAGCTCTCCGGTTCACAACTATCCGTGAGAAAATATATTACAATGATAATAAATAACGAGCTTGAGTCTGACCTTTAGTTTCCCTTTTTGACACTGTTCGTGTTGGAGCAACCGCTTCAACTTCTAAACTTTGTACTGGAGCAGGAGCTTCAACTTGTGGCCGGACATCTCCAATCTCAAGCTCTACTGTTTCCTTCTCATCTAAAACTTTTCCTTGTTTCCAAATTGTACATAACCGACTCATTAAATACCACATTCATACTTCTAACAACCTTGTGTTTATCGAAATGCCAAAATCGATAGCCAAAGATGTTAACGCCATATCCGATAAACGTGAACTTCTTCGATTTAGAATCTAACTTGGTTCTCTCTTCTGCATCAACATGAACATAAGCGCTACATCCAAATGTTCTCAAATGCGAACATACATACCTGTTTTTTTGTCCAATCTTCCTCAGGTAATCCAAAATCTAGTGTTTTCGATGGACCTCTGTTGATTAAGTATGCATTTGTGTTCAAGGCCTTAGCCCAAAATGACTTAGGCAATCAAGCGTGTATCCTCATGCACCTTGCACGCTCTGTGTTGTTCTATTCATGCGCTCTGCAAATCCATTCTGTCTAGGCTTCTTTGGAATTGTCTTTTGTCTCTTGTCGTTCTCAGTGCAGAACTTCTCAAACTCATTGATGCAATACTCGCCACCATTTTCAGATCTCAAATACGTAAGTTTCTGATCTGTTTCATTCTCAACAGTAGCCTTCCACTTCCTAAATACATCAAACACATCTGATTTGTTCTTTAAGAAGTAAACTTATAGTTTTCTAGTGGCATCATCAATAAAGTAACAAAGCAAGACGGACCTCCATTGGAAGCTACCTTTCCTGGACACCATACATTTGTATGCACAAACTCCAACCTCTTGAGCTTTCTACCGCAACTAACTTTGGTGAAGCTAACTCTCTTCTGCTTCCCGTAGACACAATCCTTGCAAAAATGGAGATCAAGTTCCTTGAGGCCTAGTTTTGGTAAGGTATAAGGGAGGGGGATAAGAATATAATAGTAACCCTTTCTCCTTCTCCCGTGATTGGGTGCGGTAGAAGGAGTAGGGATAACTCTAACTTTTTTGTCCCCCTCAATTTTTTTGCCTAAAAGCTTGTTCCACCTCAGGTGTGGTATAAGGTAGGATAAGCAATGAAGGGTACAATATGAGAATTTCCAAAATGACCTTCTTGCCCCCAAATCAAAGAGATAATTGGTAGAAACCCTTTTTCTTCTGCGTTCCCTAATTTTTGTAAACTGAATTTACAATTTGTACTTTTACATTCAATGGAATTCATAGTACAGTGAAAGCAGAAAGTTTATTGTGTCGTCTAAAATGTAACAGGAAACAAAGATGCTTCCACTGATGCCCGCCCAGTAAAAATCTAATCTTTCACAATATGAATCAAATTGCATGAAACAAAGTCAAAGGACTGAAGATTACAAAAATCCACAATAACTTTGAGGAGCATTATGCACTCCCAATCATATCCCACCACAAGATTGATGGGGGATTAAAATCCAACTGAATGCTATTAGCAGTATAAAATAATTCAATTAATAACTTAATTTGACTTTATTAGGTGACTTAGTTTTCCAAGGATGATGCTAAGTGAAAGCATAACAACTCTGTGTGAGGATCAGGACTTGTTTTAATGATGTTGTTGCTTTTGGCAGCCTAAATAGTATTTCGAAGATTTTTTTTATATTGAGTTTGTGCGTGCTGTTCTAATTTAGATGTTTGCTTATGAAAATAGTAAAATATTTAATTTCACAACCTTGGGCTAAGATTTATAATTATCTCTACTCAAATATTGTCACATTTCACATGTCGAAATTTGTGTATTTTTTTTTTTTACATTCTATTGTAGAAGAAAATAATTAAAACGGTAAGTTTTAAACAAGAAGGGCAATGTGTTCATTCACACATATATCCTATCTCTTATCCTCAACTACCCAAACATGTTAATACATATCCCTGCAGCTTCACCTATCTCATATCCGGCTCTAACCAACTCAGAATCATTACAATTTTATCCCGCCTTATACCAGTACAATCATATCCTACCACTTATACCACTACAACTCTTATCCGCATAATTTATGTACCCTACCGAAACGAGGCCTCTGACCCTTGAGCTTGCCTTTTTTGAGCATTAGTTGCATGCCCTTCTCACTCATGTTTCCTAGCATGTGGTGCCAGGTACTTGTGCCCATATCAGAAGACGCGACAGCTATGGTACTATCCGTTCCTGAAGTCACATACATCGTACCCTCCTTCATACCATGATCGATAACCATAGATCCTCTTGTTATTTTCCAGTAATCGACTCCAAAAGTAGTTTTGAAACCTGAAGCTACAAGTTGGCCTACTGAGATGAAATTCCTCTTTAAACTTGGGACATGTCTGACATCTGTCAACTGCAAAGCTGTTCCATTATCCAAGTTTAGCTGGATTTCTCCCTTCCCAACAATCTTACATGCCACATCGTCTCCAAGATACACATTTCCGAAGTCACCCTGCACATAATATGAAGAATATCATTTCTACCTGTCGCATGGAACAAAGCACCAGAACCGACAACCCACACATCTTCCATTAAGGATAATGATAATATTAATGATTCTTGATCACTTTCAGAAATATTAATAGAATCGTTACCTTTGTGGTTCTCTAGCTTCTTCTTGTAGGGATTCTTGCAAGCTTTTTGAAAATGTCCGCTTTCACCGCAGTTGTAGCACTCGATGTCCTGAATGTCTTTTTCTTCCAGCTTGACTCTGACTTAGATCGACCTCGACCCTTGTTTCCGTTCTTCCTATCTGCTGATCTGCCTCTTTGCTCGACATACAGCGTACCATCACAAGATTTGCTAGATCCACTGCTCTTCTCGCGCATCTCTTCATCGAGTACCGTGCTCACCACGTTGTCGTACCCCAGCTTGTCTTTTCCAGCAGAATTTCTCGCAACAGTCACTACGCCACCCCAACTCTTGGGTAACCCGGACAGAACCAACAGTGCCTCCATCTCATCATCAAAGCATGAAATCCAAACGGATTCCAACTGACTTTATGAAGATGTTCAACTCGTTCAAGTACTGGGAAACATTACCACTCTCGACCATCCTCATGTCAAAGAGCTTCTGCATGAGAAACACCTTGTTCGCTGCAGAAGGTTTCTCATACATCTGTGAGAGAGAATCTATCAAGCCCTTCGTCGTTTCTTCCGACACACTGAACTGAATTGACGATGCGAGACTCAATATCACGAGTCGTAGAGGTTTTCTGTCCAAACTCGCCCACTGTTCGTTTTTAATTTTGCTTGGTTTATTCTCAAATCTGTCCAACGGAAATGACAATACCTTCTAATAGAAATAGTCTTCTATCTGCATATTCTAGAGGGTGAAATTCGTCTTCTCGAATTTCTCGATCTTGAATCTACCGTCATCCACTATTACTCCCACTCAAACCATGCAGAATAAATAAACAAATTGTGCCAATAGATCTGGAACGTTAAAAAACTCCTAGTTTAACTCTTGTTTCAAGTCAATCGGATTCCTGAGCACTGAGATACGTTAAAACCAATTTAGACCAAATACACGCGATTGTAACACTGGAATACTGTATGCGAGAAGCACCAGATCACTTTTCCTGTGCTGCTTATTCCTTCCTAAGGAACATAGCAGCAGAGCTACTTCATTTCTCCAACTCCTATGTGCGTTTTTTTTCTTTATGAGTTGGCAAAACGTGAGACAGAACAACCCACTTGTGGTAATCACAATAAACAATTCAATCAGAAACCGCTGCCCCATTATCAAGCGTCGCCGATTTGATCGAAGAACAAGAAAAATCTACTTTGCTTCTTTTCTTAAATTTGATGCACAATTCCGACCTGGCTCTGATACCAGTTGTTAGGATCATCTTGAGCGATTCAAGAAAGAAACGAAAAGCAAAACAAAAAATAAGCACGAATAAGAACACAACGATTTACGTGGTGCACCAAACTGGCTACATCCACGGCTCACACCCAATTCACTATGATGAATAAATGAAGAAAACAATCAGATCTCTCAGCCTCTCTCTGGTGTAATGTGATACCCTATCCCTAGAGCTAGGTTAATTATATAGAGATAGCTAATACATGAAATTTCCTGTAAGCCCTTAAACTTTATACTAGGTTAGAAAATAGTCTTCACACTTAACACTTGTTAAACACGAAAGCAATTGGGATGGATAATAATTATTCAACATAATTTTCAGGAAATAATATACTGCCTATATATACATACTAACTACACACTAACTACAAAAAGAAGGAAATAGAATAAATCACTCTAAATAATATCAATAACCATAAATGCTAACACCCCCCTCAAACTTAAGTTGGTAGAGAAGTGATAAGCTGAAGTTTGGACACGAGGTCCTAGAAGCGCCCCGACGGATGAGATTTTGTGTAGATATTAGCAGTTTGCTCTAACGTAGTAACCGATTGCAGATGAATTGTCCCTGCGCGAAGATGATGTCTAGTAAAATGACAATAGATCTCAATGTGTTTGCTCCGTGAATGGAATACGTCATTGTGAGCAATTTCGATGGCACTTCGATTGTCACAAAAAAAATTATTGGCTGCAGATTGGGGCATAATAATTCCTGCTAACAACCAATGAAGCCAAATAAGCTCTTGTGTAGCATCAACTAACGCACGATACTCCGCCTCAGTACTCAAACAAGCAACAATTTTCTACATCTTACTACACCACGAAATGAGAAAATCTCCCCGAAATGAAAAATAACCTGTAGTAGAACGTCTATCCGTCGGGTCATCAGCCCAGTCAGCAAAAGAGAATCCATGTAAAACTGGAGTAGAATGAGCAGAAAAACAAATACCATGAAACAGGGTACCCTTCACGTATCCAAGAATGCGAAGAACAACAGTGTAGTGGGTAGCGCGTGGAGGACATATAAATTGACTCACCTGATGATTAGCACATGCAATGTCTGGGCGAGTAACTGTAAGATATACCAAACTACCAACAAGTTGTCGGTAAAGTGTAGCATTAGACAAAGGCTCTCCGTCTAGAGGAATAAAATTTATATAGGGCTCTAGTGGGGTAGGGACAGTCTTTTGATATGTTAAACTTTCACGAGCAATAATATATGAAGCGTACTTCGTCTGAGAGAGAGAATACCCATCAGAACTGGAAGTAACCTCAAGACCCAGAAAATAGCTTAGAGGTCCCAAATCCTTCATTTCAAAATGACGAATCAAGTAAGACTTAAGGTCTTCAATACCAATGAGATCATCAAAAGTAATAATCATGTCATCCACATAGATTAATAAAAGAATAATACCACGCTTAGTGTGACGAATAAGGAGAGCTGAATCATATGGATTGGAAGTAAAACCAAACTTAATCACAGAGGCACCGAACTTAGCAAATCAAAATCTGGGGGCTTGCTTAAGTACGCACAAGGCACTACGCAGGCGAAAAACGTGAGAAGGTGCAATAGTACCACCAGATGGAGGTTGCATGTAAACCTCCTACGAAAGATATCCATTAAGAAAATCATTCTTATCATCCATCTGAAACAAGGAAGAGCGTCGAATAGCTGCCACAACAAGTAGAGTGCGGAAAGAATTAAGGCGAGCAACTGGAGCAGAAGTCTCCTCATAAACAATTCCATACTCTTGAGTAAATCCTCTAGCAACCAATTGAGCCTTGTAGAGCTCAACTGTACCACCTGACCGGGTCTTGACTTTATAACCCATTTTGCAACCAACTGGTGTTTTACCTAGTGGTAAGGTGACCGAATCCTATGTGTGAGTCTTCGCCAATGATTCCAATTCCTTGGACATTTCCTTATGCCAAAGAGAATTCATGCTCATGTCATGGTAAGAATGGGGTTCATTATGCTGAACGATTGCAGAGTAGCACTGATAATCTCTAAGCCAAGTAGAACTAGTGTTTTCTCTATTAGATCGATGAACATGTAAGGGAATGGTAGAATACTCATTTTCATGTATGGATGATGCATCAACGCTCGGGACCACACCATACGCGGAGTATCATCAGGAGTTACTACAAGAGTTACTTCAGTAGGGATAGTAACAAGATCATATGGAGATGAAAATTGTTCAGGAACAAGTGCAGGTGCTGGTATTGCATGTGGAGTGAGGCCTTGCAATGAATCAAAAGAAACTGTAGAGGATTCATCGTATAATGGATCAAACGACAGATCACTAAGAGTAGGAAAATCAATTGTAATCAAAACATCAAAGGAGGAAACTGAAGAAAACATCTTATATTCCCAAAAGATCGCATAACGAGAAACTCGAACTCGCTTCGAAATCGGATCCAAAGATCAAGATCCTTTACGTTCGATACCATATCCAAGAAAACAACAAATGCGAGATCGAGGCTCTAGCTTATTATGCTCATGAGCGTGAAGAAGAACGAAGCTGACACTGCCGCATACACGAAGAGAAGAATAGTCAGGAGATGTATCATACATCTTCTCATACGGATTCATATTCTGAGGAATGGGTGTAGGAACCCTGTTTATAGTATAAAAGACATTTAAAGCAGCTTCTCCCAAAAAAGCGGTCCGAATGAGAGGTATAAATAAAGAGTGCGCGTGTAGTATCAAGAATATGTCGATGCTTTCGTTCAGCACTCTCATTTTGTTGGCAAGTTCGTGGACATGATCTATGAGGTAGAGTTCCTTGCTTGTGGATGGTGGCTAAAAATCCTAAGACAAATACTCCATGGCGTTATCAGACCTGAAACTTTAATAAAGCATGAAAACTGAGTCTCAATCATATATGCAAAATAATAATAAATCTGATGCAACTCTGATTGATTCTTTATGAGATACAGCCAAGTATATCGAGTGAAGTCGTTAAAAAATATGACAAAATATATGGAATCTCCCATTGTAGCATGAGGGGAAGGTCCCAAAACATCAGAGTATACTAGATCAAAAGGTACTGAAGGCGACGATGTACTGTGTGGAATGGGCAACATATGTTGCTTTGCTAATTGGCATGACATACAATCAACACGATCATCGTCAGCATTACCCAATTTACAACTTGAGAAACGAGAATGAACACGACTAGTAGAGGCATGTCCTAGTCGAGAATGCCATAGACTAAGGGAAGAAGATACCGGTGATGTCACAGAAGCAGCTATAGGGGAAGATGGAAGAGTCAAGCTTGTGAGCTCAAAGGGACGTACAACTTTACGTCCCAACACCAAGTATCTTCCCAGTCTGAGGATCCTTCACACGAAACTCACTAGAGGAAAATATAACATCCAAGCCAAGTTCACATATTTTCCCAACACATACAAGATTCAGTGTGAGATCAGGAACCAAAAAAACATTCGGAAATGACAAATTATCTTGTGAAACCTGTCTAGTATGGGTATCATACATACAATAACCATCAACAATATGAATAGTCGGAGCCACAGAGGTTTTATCTCGAGTACTCAATATCTCAGAACGATTACCTGAGGTGGTAGATAAAGAGGTCGAAGCAGGTTACTCACGAGCTATCTCAATGAGACGTTTAAGAATCTTCACCAGTCCACAGAGCGATGCAATATTCGGTGGAAATGCAGGAGGAGCGAGCTTGGACTGTGATTTATGGTGCTAAGGACACTCAAATAGGTAGTGGGCTGGTTGCTTCTTTCCACAAAAACGACAATGCCGAATTGGACAATGTCGAAGTTTGTGTCCAAATGCATGACAATATGAGAAAAATCCCTCGGACTGATCCATAAGAAATAACCATTGATACTCTGAAGCACAAAAAGGTGTGTATGCGGGCTGAAAGTACACAAAATAGAGCCGAGAAACGATTTCATCATCTCAAAATATCCCATAAGTCAATTTCGCTAAATAAGAGGGAAATTTATGTTATTACCCAAAGCTAGGAGGTATACACTGCACATTTAGAAGATGGTGTTGAATTATGCAAACCCACGCCTTTTTTGAAGAAGCAATGCCTCAGATGGGGTGGAATTCAAAAGACCCAAGCCTCTGGTAAAGAAACGCGAGCAAAGTACCAGAGGTGATGGCACGATTTTAGTTCGGAATTAGGGAATCACGACGAATCAGAAGACGAAGATGAGGATAATGCTGAACAAGACGATGACGTAGATGAGTAGATCCCCAACAACCTTACAGGGATCGAGGAATGGATATTGCACCTCAATCTCTGGGTTGTGGTCACTAGAGCGGAAGCGAACTCGGCCAGAGGTTCGTGGATCGGGGAAAAAACGTTTCAGATGGTCTGCTGGGGACTAGCAGATCCCGAATATCTGGTTGCGCGTGTAGCTTCAGAAGTCAGCTGAGAAATTTCCACTAGCCTCTGTTTTTTATTCCAAATCAATTGGTTTTGATGGTGGTCGAATGATCTTTAAGTGACTAACACTGAGAGTTGAATAAGGAACTCGGATGATTTTGGAAAGGCATAATTGGGTGATTTCTGGGAGGAAGAAGCAAAACCAAGAAAGCCCGAGGGTGCTGATACCATGTTACTAGCTACACACTGCTTATATATATACTACCTCTGTTTCGCCTGTTTCAGCTTACTTTACTTTTTGTCACTATTCACTGAGTTACTTTCATCCGGTGATTTGATTAGCAAAACGATACAAGAATTTTGTAATCTTTGCATGGTGTTATAAAAGAAAGTTTATTCTAAAATACCATGAAAAACTTGTTAAAAAATTATATCGTTTTGGTACCCAAATCACCAAGTCAAAGTGACTCAATTACGGGTTGGCAAAGAAGGAAATAGCATAAATCACTCTAAATAGTATAAATAACCATAAGATCTAAAGGAAGGGGATCAAAGTAGCTACATAACACAATTTATTCTCTTCACCACCACTCTTTTTGCAGTGTTCCATGAGAAAAGTTATTTTGTTTTTTACAATTTCACGCTTTCAGAGGAGACACGAACTGGTAATTTGATCCATACAACAGATAATAACACATTAAAATCTCAAATTGGATTCTCAAACACTTAGAAAATTATAAAATCATACAAGTAACTCACATCCCTAGAAGTTGTAATACCGCTTACTGGAAGATTTTCATTATTGAAGGAATGAAGGGAAGAAAATACCCAAGTACTCTCAAAATGACGAATATAGAGTTGTAGTTGCTCTTAGTACTCTCCCATCGACCCAGTCCTTGTAGGGTTTTGATCTTTGATACGCAGCGGAATAAACAATAATTTATCCGATCAAGACCCTCCAAGGATCACAGGAAGAGAATTCATAACGGTAGTAAATGATTCATAACTAGTACCTTGTGGGTCTCCTGTGATGACTTCAAGAAAAAATATTGTTGTGTCTCTACGGTTAATCTACGCCTAGGATTAAGATCTTGATCCTCCAACTCCTTGTGCTAGCTAGAAACGGTGGAGGAGGAAGAAGAAATCATGCAACAGAGACCAAAAGAGAGGGTTTGGCCTCTCTCTTTGGCCGACGGGTAGGGGGCAGACGGCAAGGGGCTCCGGCCTCTTGTTTGTCTTGCTCTCTCCTTGCTTCTCTCCTACTCAACTTATGTTATGAGCATTTGTATGTACGAAGGAAGCTAGGACCATCCTTTATATAGTCCAACAACTCCTTGATACTACATCAAGATCCTCTCACAATCCTTCTCAAGTTCGGATTAGTCCAACTTGCATATTAGTCCTACTGAGTTAGTAATGTAGTAACCCGCATAATTATGTTGCATGTTTATGTGTTAAGAATGTTATGTTTGTGCCAACTTGTTTGTTAATATTAAACTTCTAGTTTGCCCCATAACTTTATGTAAATTTGAATTGTTTTCCAAACTTTATGTTTTTATGAATTAACCTCTAAATTATTGAATTTTGCATCATTTACCCAAATAGCAGGTCTTCCAATTAAGTTTTCATCTCAAACCTTCTTCCACTAAGCTAGTCAAATATAATATTTTATTAAGCTCTCATTACATTTATAGATTTTTATGCCCCCATGTTCCATCATGATACTCTCTAGTACTCTCCTTACCTATAAAAATCTCTCTCACTCTCTTCCACACTCAAAGTTTCTCTCAAGAACACCATTTCCGGTTTTGGGGGTTCACCCTCACAAAACACCCCCAAAACTCCATTTTCTACCTCTCGTATCATGAAAAACTCAAGCCTAAGGTTATACTATGCATTAGGGGAGTCTTTTGTTTCATCTTCCTCAAGATTCCAAGCTTCTCCAACCTCCAAGAACCCAAGAACAATCTCTAGTTCCTCTCAAGGTTCATATGTAAGCACTCCTTCTTCTTTGTTTGCTCAATTTATTCATGATTCATGTTCTTGGTATGAAATTGCTTGATCTTGAGTTGCATGTGTGATTTGATATATGGATGTTAACTTTTGAACTTAATCTTCCTCATCTCCAAGCATGCTTCATCATTCCCATGGCTAGATCATCAAATTGGTACTTGAATGTTGCATATTTCATAAAACCCACATTTGAACATACATGCATGTCATCAAAATCAAGTTTGTTGTTAGAATCATGTAAGGAAATGATGTGGGTAGTGATATGTGTGTTATTTAGACCTTGTATTAGTTCAATTCCTGATTTTGATGGAATGGTCCTTGCATGCAACAAGTTTTTGAAGCATAGAAAATTATAAAGTTCATGTTTTCTGCTTACTTTCAAGAAATTGAGAAAAATAGTTATGTATTTTAGAAAATTATGGAAAAATTGAAGTGTGTGTATTTATATGTGATATTTCTACTGTAAAATTTTCAGAGTCATTATACTTATATTTAATTTCTAATCGTCCAAATACTGGGGCTGTTTTACGAATCTGTCCAACCCCAGACCAGAGAAGTTTTTCATATATTTCATGTACTTATTCTACTCCAATGCTTACCAATTTTGGTTATGTTTTTCCCAGAGGTGTTATTGACTTCCAGTTAATATTTCACTAGCTAAACTGGCAAACGCGATGCGTGTGCAAGCAAACATGCTTGTAATAAAGTCTTAATGTTAGAACGCTAATATTGAAAATAAAACATGTTCTTGGCACAAAAATAGATAGATTTGTCTCAAACTTATTCATTATCTACATCTATGAAGCTGAGAGGAGAACCTCTAAGTAGACCACATTATTATTAACACCGACTTTTATTTAGGTCTTGGTTGTATTCGTAGAAGTACCCTTTGACAATGCAACATATAGATGTCCATGGCTGAGAAGCACAAATCCACTTGCCATCAATAAATTGTCTGATCTCATTGTAATGAGGTCTTGTTCGTACTTCTAATTAACACAACTCGTTCAGTTCCTTTCTAAACATATTTGTATAGATATTTGACACTGGTTATGTTACTACGAATCTCGCCGTTAGAAGCGTCTTGAAGGCCTTCGCATAACACAGCCCGTATATCAATCTGTAAGTCTCGTATCCATCTTAACCGATGTGATTGAATTCCAATGTAGTTATCAACCACATACTGATGAAGCAGCCTCAAAGAAGTAATGACCAATCATCATGTCGCATCTGAAAATTTTAATTTACAAACTGTTAGTACATAGTACAACTTTTTTGAATATTTTACTTGTAAAATAAAATACTAAATTACCTGGAACTGGTATGCATAGTAGTCACGGCAAATGACTCGGGTTTCATTGTTATTGTGACTATTTACATCTCATCCATAAGTTCCAAATTGTAGTAGTAATTTGATATTGTAATGGGTCATAAAACCCAATACTATCTTGAATATATGAAACCTGCTCATCAACTGAATGGACATTAGTCATGCTGACATTTTCATCTTCATTTTCATGTTCTGTGCAGTACATTTAATAGAAAAATATATTAATCAAGGTTTTAACATAATAATTTTTCAGTGTAGATAGGTAATCATCAACCCACCTTGGCATACCTTGTGGAGGATGTTCTTCACATTGGATATTTGTGTCAGAGGAAAGATAATTCATTGCACCTGAAAGTGTTCAAAAATCAAAATTCACAAACAAAATCAGGACGAATACCTTTCCTAATTCCAGAGAACCAAAGTGAAAGCGATTTTTTTCCCAGATATGAAGAGGATGTGATAAAATAGTCAAAACCCCTGCTATTACAACTCTATTTTCTTCACAGAGTCCGTAATTCCTTGCGAAATTTAAATTGGATGGCTATTACAACGGTATATCCTTTCTGGAAAGGCAAAATCAGATCACAAACTGACCCTAATACTATTGTTATTGAACAAAAATTAATTGCGAAACCCAACTAAACCAAATGAAACTAAAGCCAGACTTTAGACAGTAACATAGATTGAACAAACAACCAAGTTCAACACAAAGGATTACTGAAAATTAAATGACTATCTTGTACCAAAAAAAAAAACTAAATGAGTATCCAAAGTCCAAACAACCAAGTTCGACCGGCGCGAACAAACTGCGAGAGAGAAAGAAAAATACGATACAGTCGTATTGATTGAAGAAGAGGACGAACTGGAACGGTGAAGAACTGAGAGAGAGAGAGAGAGAGAGAGGATCGATTGTATTCATAGTGTATTTAGTTTAAGAGAAATCTGGAGAGGAAGAACAGCTGGAGAGAAATCGGCAAAAAACTGACTGAAACAAACAAAATGACTGAAAGAGATAGTTCGGCAGAATTGTTACAGAATAACATGGTACAAACTAACTTCTATTTTAGTCGTCGTCTCAATTTTTCAGAGTGAGAGAGGTGTGACTGAATCGTTATAGAGTCGGAGACGTGAGAATTTGGGTAAGAGAAGTTACCAGCAACCGGAACGGGTGTTGATTCAGTGAGATGATGAATGCCGCAAAAAATTTAGGCCGATGAAAAGCCAAAGCGAAATTGAGTCTGTTGAAAAGCCAAAGCAAAATTGAAACAATAAAAATCGAAATTAATAGAAACCCTTACAACAAACGAACTGACTGAACAAACAAAATGACTGAAATTGAAGAGGGATATGAGAGGGTTCGGTAAAATTGTTACAGAAATGAGTACTGAAAACTTACTGATAGAAGAAGACAACGAAATGGAGAAGAAGAATGGTGAAGAGCAAAGAGAAGAGGAAGTGATGGTGAAGACCCGCAAGAAGGATGATTGTATTATAGCGTGATCTGTTGGAGAGAAATCTGGCCATCGCGTTGCTGGTTGGATAGAGATTTGTTGCACGCTTGTTCGGTCGGAGAGAAGTCTGCGAGAAGAAGAACCGTGTGAGAGAAATGTGCAGAGGATGACTTCAGTTAGGTTACTTCGCTTGAGATGTGGGAAAAAGCCTGATGTTTTCTTTTCTTGTTTCTGTGTTTTTCCTTTATGAGAATGGGGGGTGTTTGTCTGATAGAAAAAGAAGATAACTACCTATTGCTGAACGTGGTTGCAGTAGATTAGAAACGTGGGTATGTTTCGGGAGAAGCTAGTGGAGGTGTGGCTCTGAACAATTACGATTTTAACCTCCACTTACTAATCCCATGAACTTATAGTGTGGTGGATAAATTTGGCATTATAAAAGTATGACAGGCTTCACTTTTTGATTTCACCACAATTAGTGTTGGCATTATATATTAGTATAGATAATTGTTGGAGTTCATATGAATATTGTATGAATTTACTCCCATGACCGCTTTTCAGCCTCTGTTTTACACCTAAACAACTCTGAAAGATAATGTTTAAAAATACTTAAAAGTTTTCATAATTTTTGATATTTTTATATGTTATCATTAAACTCTTTATCTATGTTATGTAAAAATTTTGGGTCCAAAATAATTAGTTTGAGCTACCTATGAATTTCCAAACTAGCGATAGTTACACTTTGCTTATGAGCATAATCTAGAAGTTTATCAAGTTTATTAAAGCTACTTTATGTAAGTTCATTTTTAGTTCATAATATGTCATATTGCATTGATGTGTTTCATTATACATGTTATATGCATTTAATAACAAGTATAAGGTTCTAGAAATGAATATGTGAGAAGTTAGTTCATCTTACATTGATAAGTCTAGTGTCGCTTAGCTAAGTGATTTGGGCATGTACTATGTTTGGAATAATTTCGTGCCAAGTGATTATATGATATGTTTCAAATGATTTCTTGCTAAGTTCTTATATGTATGATTTGTAGCCTTCTTTGCTATTTACGTGACGTGGAGTTGATGCTCGTACGATTAAGGAATGAGTTAAGGAATATTAAGTAAATGGATTATGCTCCCAAGGTGAGTTACCCTACCTCCCGAAGTTTGTACCTAACCTCAAGTTTCTTAAAAGCTTATGTATGTTCATGTTACCCTATTATGTATGTATCTATGCTTTCAAATCAAATAAATGTTTTATGCCCTATGGATGCTAAGAAAGATAACGAACGTTTCATAAGAAAAAATACGATTTTCAGAAAAGGCCACGGTTACCGTAGTGAAACCCCTTGTCGGGTATAGGCAGGCTACGGCCCTTTTGCCGGGGCAATATAAGCAGGCAACGCGTCGCCTCACGAGCCGTCGCGATGGACATGTCCCTATGTTATGTTAAGGCACGAAGGTTACACGGGCTATAAGATAAGAAAATAAGCAAGCATGTTCAAGTATGTTAAGGTCTCCACGTGAGACAAAGTAAGGTTCCTACTTGGAACAATATGATTTTACACGACTTAAGTTATGCGTTACGTTACGCTTTCTTTATGATTCACGTTATGTTTTATGAATGTCACGATGTTTCAAGTTAAACAAGAATATGTATATATGACTATGATTTATGTTCACGACGCTCCATGGAAAATATAGCCCCTTTTCGTTTTCCAAACCTACGGAGTGGCGTAGATGTAACTGACTAAGCTAGTTGAGCTCACTCTTTTAAATTACCTTTCTTTTCAGTTTTTAAGAGCACTTAAGAAGCAAGAAGTAGCATGGGTTAAGTTGATATGTGACAACGTGCTTGGTGATGCATTGTGCTTAGATGTCGAGTATATGCTAGACGCTTGAGCTATTCTAGAATAGAATACATGTTTGTATATTGTTTTAAGAATGTAAGATTTGTATAATTATGTATATAAGTCTTTGTATGAGCCATTGTGTGATACCTAGAAACATTCCCGAGTTATGCTCTGTATAAGTTATGAGTCGAGAGGGCTAAACGATATTGATTTATTGCTTCCAAGTTCAAACTTTATTTGTTTTGAGCAAATTTTTACAATTCAAATTTTATATCAAGACGACCCCAAGTAAATTGTTATTTACGCTTCCGCAAAGTTTTTTTCAAATACAATTTTTTGATCACGACTTTTATAAATTAAATTATTTAGCCTCTCGACGAGTGATAACTCCCTTTTAGGAGTTATTTTAATACTTCCATATTACTTGTAATAGGCTTATTTCACATGATTGATGTGTTATATGTGCGTAAATATGTGAATTTGACTATTTATAAGCCTAAGAGTGAAAAGTTGTGTTTCTAGCTTATTTGTGCATGTTTTCTCTCATATTTGCTATGATTATTGCACGGGTTGTTTAGTGTTGTGTATCTCAGGTAAAGTAGGTGCAATGGAGCTTATGAGATGCTTGGATATGCTTGGAATGGAGCTAGATGAAGAGGAGAAAAGGAGACGCACAAACGAAGCAAAGCTGGAAAAGTCACACAGGACCAGCCTGCACTCTTTTCGATGCTCAGGAAAATATACAACGAATTTTGGAGCAAGGCTTGCGTCATTAGAAAGTATACATCCGTAGCTTTCCAACGGTATATGGTAGGCCCGAAGACGAGTTCGTATGAGGGAGATACAGCCTGCGCAAGATCAGCAAATAATTCTGTCCGGGAATTACAAACTGGAGGGGCTGAAGTGCAATTTCGACCAAATAACATAAAAAATCGTGCCCAGCTGGTAAAAAACGTAAGAGACGACCTAAGAAAAGAGTATTCACGTACGGGAGCCATTGGAGAGCACCTAGGAGCTTGGGGATCGCACGGATTCGCCAAAGCTTTGGCGATTTCATCGTTTGATTCTTCTCTTACCCTCTCTTTATCACTTGTGATTTTGGCATAAAAATTAGTAGCTGATTTCTTTGTTAGGCTCTATGGAGAGCCTAGGGATATGACTTAGACTTATTTTCCGGATTTTGTTGATTGATTCATGCGTTTGATCCAATTAATGTTTATTATTCTTCATCTTGTATTGTGAATCCGTAAGCTAAGGCTATTGACACGTGTTAGTGATGAATGGAATGACCATGTTAGATGAAGATGATGAACTAGTTGAATTCATAGCTTAATGTTACAAACTAATTGATTAGAAATCATGATCTAGGCATAATTTTTAGCAACAAGGGAGCCGCGAACCGGAGTTGTTAGTGAACTAGGTGGGTGCTCGACAGAGACTTAACTCGGTTACGAATAAGATCATGTTTTTATTCCCGAATCATTGAGACCGATAGGCGAGATGAATAGGAGTAGTCGTGTGTGGGTAGATTCGGTTGAACTAGTTAGGTGAGTGAATCGGTGGACCGACAGGACCCGGTGAACGAATTTGACTAGCCAGCTAGAACGTAACGGTAGATGGAGGTGGACCTACAGGACCCAAAGTAAACTGTTACGTAAATTTACATGAGATCGACAGAAGATTGTAAGTGCTATTTCCCGGCATAATCAGTTAGTGCGTAACGTGTTTCAATACAAATTCCGGAACTGTCTAAAGACCCTAGGTGATTCTTAGATCGCCTAGTTTTCTCCATAATTTGTTTAAATTCTTTTAATTGAAAAATAAAGAAATATTGTCTCTACATTCATTTTATTCAGTCGCTTGTTTGTGGGCGACGAACATTCAAACTCAAACCACTTCTTACCGGTTACTTAGGTATCTTCTAATTGATTCTTAATTAGCTAGTAGTCGTCTATTTCCCTTGGGTTCGATACTCGGAGTCGTAAAATAATCCACTTTTACTACTTGACCGTGCACTTGCGTATACACGTAAGAAATCGTGTCAAGTTTTTGGCGCCGTTGCCGGGGACTTAAACAGTTTATTAGTTTAGTTAAAAATTAATTTAGGATACTTCTTTTATTCTCTTTTTGTTACTATCAGTCTACCTCACGGGTGTGCTAGTGTTGTTTTCTCAGGTAGCTATGGCGGAAGGACAAGGGCAGATTAGCCTCACCACAGAGCAGCTACAAGCTTTGGTGGCTGAAGCTGTAGAGAAAGCACTGGCAGCAACATCAAGACCGCACCCGACCTCAATGCCATATAATCGTTCAGGGAAAGCAATAATCCACGCATTTGAGGCGGATCTTCAAGGAAGGGAGCCAGCAATTGTGGTGCCACCAATTCAGGCAGAAACCTTCTGTCTTAAGCTGGGCACAATTCAATTTGCGCGGGATCAGTGCACTTTTGCTGGGACAGACGAGGAAGACCCACATGTATTCATTGGAAGATTTCAGAGCCACTGTGGGCAGATCCGATATAATGGGGTCACATCTGAAGCGCTAAAACTGATGCTCTTTCCCCATTGTCTCAAGGGAGCTGCTATGGATTGGCTGGACTCTATGCCATCCATTACAATCAAAACGTGGGAAGAGTGTGTGGCACAGTTCATGAGTAAGTTCTATCCTATCTCACGTGTGATTCAGCTTCAGAATGAGATCTGGATGTTCGGGCAAAATCAAGATGAATCACTTGTCAAAGCATGGCATCGCTTCAATCATTTGCTACGTAGATGTCCCAACCATGGTATTGACAAGCGACAGTTAATCCAGGTCTTCTATGATTCACTTGGACAGCCCAATAGAGACAAAATGGATATAGAAGCTGGGGGAAACTTCTTATTTAACTGTGATCATGAAGGGGCATATGCATTGATCAGATGCTTGGTTCAGCAAGAAGAGAGCATGGATTACCAGTACAGGCACATGGAACTGGTAAGAGATGAAAAGATGGCTTATAACACTGTTCAGGTGAATGCGGTAGAGGTAGTGCATGAAGCAAATGTTTCAGAGATGCATCAGCAGCAGCCAGTACCACCATTAGAGTTGACCGATATAACAGGGATAATAAAGATGATGGCTCAGCACATGACAGACATGTCCACACATGTCAGCTCTGTAGCAATTGCACTTCAAGTTGCTCAAGCAGAAATAAAAGATCTAAAGGAACAACTTGAACAAAGGGAACTGGGTAGCATTGTTGACACATCAGAGGGACAGGCTCAAGCCATCACCACTCGAAGTGGTATTGCACTTACAGATCCTCCATATACAAGTCATGCCAGAGCGGAAGCCTCAAAGGCGAAGGAACATGAAGTCTTTGATTCTGAGAAGACACCTGTCATGATCCCTAAATCAAAGGGCATGATTCACCAGGATGCAGAGAAATCTACCGAGGTACCACTTCCATCTTCTCATTCTTCTTCAGAACTACCATTTCCATTACGTACTAGGAAGAAGAAGGATGATTCTGAGGAATACAAGCGCTTTTTGAATGTCTTCTCTAAACTGCATATCGATATCCCATTGATTGAGGCACTTAAAAAGATGCCTATGTATGCTCGATTTATTAAAGATGCAGTTCTTGGAAAGAAAGGGGTGGATGAATTTCAGAGAGTAAACTTAAATGAACAGGTTAGTTCATGTGTTTCGCATGGGTTACCTAAGAAAAAGAAGGATCCAGGTAGCTTTGTCATTGAGGCTACATTGGGTGATTCCTACACTGGAAGAGCTCTCTGTGATCTGGGAGCGAGCGTGAATTTGATGCCGTTGTCGGTATTCAAAAAGTTAGGTGTGGCGGAGCCCCCGAAAACCTGGATAACACTCCAATTTGCAGACAAATCATCCAAGAAAGCATGTGGGATGGTAAAAGATGTGCTAGTGAGGGTCGGAAGTCTGATCATTCCGGCTGATTTTGTTATATTAGATATGCCAGTAGGTGATGTTCCGCTAATTTTGGGTAGGCCATTCTTAGCTACTGGTCGGACTCTCATTGATGTAGAGAATGGGGAATTAATTATGAGGGTACATGATGACATGGAGACTTTTCGGGTCTTCAAACCGTCACCCCAGTGTTCATGGGAGTATCAACCAGGTGTGCCATTTGCTGTACAAGTGAAGCGTCAAATCCCAGAGTTGTCGCAAGGGGATCCACCTGACTACTGGGAAAGAAATAAGCCATCAGCGGTGCACGCACATGAAGCAGTGCTTCAAATCCAACACGGGAAAGCTAAGCTGGAAGCGGCACAATGTTGCAAACCACCCTCGTGAGGTGGCAGAGGTAACTGGGTCGGGTCGTCGACCGTAAATTACAAGCGCTTGTTTGGAGGCAACCCAACGTATTTTATGCATTAGTTTAGCGAGTGTGTTTTAAATAATGTCGTGTGTGTTTTTCATACTATATAGTTATCTGAGAGGTGAGAGAGTGAGGATCTCATGTTTGAAATGAGTCTCTGCAGGTTACAGGGTGAAGACGTGATCGAGACGCCCCTTCTTGATGCGTACCGACGAGAATGTGCGCATCGGAGT
Organism: Linanthus parryae; assembly: GCA_023055425.1. NCBI lineage: Eukaryota > Viridiplantae > Streptophyta > Magnoliopsida > Ericales > Polemoniaceae > Linanthus > Linanthus parryae. The sequence continues at coordinate 23,459,848 of JALGPY010000010.1, forward strand.
CGAAACGCAAAAGAGGAACGCAAAAGAAAGAAGAAAAAAAAATGGCGAATTGCAAGGCAAAGAGGTATTTCATGGCTTGAAGGGAGAATTATAGAGTGTGTTGAAAAATTTCTCACACTTATGAATTCCACACGAGTTGAGGGAATTAACGGTAAAAACGGCATACGCATTGGAGTTCGGGAGGTCAAAAAAAAATTGAAGCAGGAGTCAGGGGTGTTCGCACGAACAACCCCTGTGTTCGCAGGAACAGCCAAGCCCCAAAAACTAACTGCCGGATATTAAGAACAAAAAATAGTGTTCTTGAGAACACTGTTCGTGCGAACACCTCATTTGTTCGCACGAACAGGGGTAAAGGTGGAAGTTCATTGATTTTTGAGGGTAAAAGAGATAATTTCGGTCAATTGTTTTTGTTCACCGGGCATCTTCTTCCTCGATTCATCGTCCATCCATCTCACTCAAACCCTCAACCCTTCCTCCAGCTCTCTCAAATCTGAGCATCCTCCGGCGATTCCCCATCGCGTCTCCGGCCTCTTCACTCCGGCGACTCCCTCTCTCACTCCGGCGATTCCAGCAACACCCTCACCCTTCACCACCCGACGGCTTTCTCACCACAAACCACCGCCATCTCTTCTCCGGCGAGCTTTTGTGGTTTTGTCGTCGCAACTTCCGGCCGCCTGTAACTCCGGCGGCCTCTCACCCTCTCTCACTCCGGCGAACCCGAACCCGCAGCAGAAACTTTCCCCCTCCCCGACAGCTTTCACGCCACAACCACCAAGAACCAACCTTCAATCACCAAAACTTGAACAACCCACAAACCCAGATCGTCCTCCACCGCCTCTCTAACCAATTCGCAGCCACAGAGCAAATCGAGAACCCAACTGAACCTACCTGCGATTGAATTCGGGTCAGCCATCAAGGGTTGGAATCAACTCCTCCCTCTCTGTTCTTCGCTGCTGCAACTGGGTTGATTGCTCGGTTTTCTGTAAATTTAAATGTTTTTGTTGAGGATTGCAGCGACTGTGATGTGTTAACATTTGTTCTGGGTTTAGGTGTTGGCTGCAACTGGTGGGTCTGGTGGTGAAAGATGGGAGGTAGAAAGGTCGAATTGGGTGTGGCCGTGTGGGTTTGCTACAATAGAAGAGCTGGTGTATGTGAATGAGGTGGTGAAAGGGTTAAACTAGGGTTTTTGTCAAGACAAATTTGTCAATTTTGTTCTCAACCGGTTGGAATTAGAGCAAACCGTTTGCGGGGTTGTATTGGGGACAACGAGGAGAAGTCGTTGAGCTAAAAATCTCACATCATTATCGAAAAATCAGTCAAGTAGTAAAAGTGGAGTATTTTACGACTCCGAGTATCGAACCCAAGGGAAATAGACGACTACTAGCTAATTAAGAATCAATTAGAAGATACCTAAGTAACCGGTAAGAAGTGGTTTGAGTTTGAATGTTTGTCGCCCACAAACAAGCGACTGAATAAAATGAATGTAGATACAATATTTCTGTATTTTTCAATTAAAAGAATTTAATCAAATTATGGATAAAACTAGGCGATCTATGAATCACCTAGGGTCTTTAGACAGTTCCGGAATTTGTATTGAAACAAGTTACGCACTAACTGATTATGCCGGGTAATAGAACTTACAATCTTCTGTCGATCTCATGTAATTTTACGTAACAGTTTACTTTGGGTCCTGTCGGTCCACCTCCATCTACCGTTACGTTCTAGCTGGCTAGTCAACTTCGTTCACCGGGTCCGGTCGGTCCACCGATTCACTCACCTAACTAGTTCAACCGAATCTACCCACACACGACTACTCCTATTCATCTCGCCTATCGGTCTCACTGATTCGGGAATAAAACATGATCTTATTCGTAACCGGGTTAAGTCTCTGTCGAGCACCCACCTAGTTCACTAACAACTCCGGTTCGCGACTCCCTTGTTGCTAAGAATTAAGCCTAGATCATGATTTCTAATTAATTAGTTTGTAACATTAAGCTATGAATTCAACTAGTTCATCATCTTCATCTAACATGGTCATTCCATTCATCACTAACTCGTGTCAATAGCCTTAGCTTACGGATTCACAATACAAGATGAAGAATAATAAACATTAATTGGATCAAACGCATGAATCAATCAACAAAATCCGGAAAATAAGTCTAAGTCATAACCCTAGGCTCTCCATAGAGCCTAACAAAGAAATTAGCTACTAATTGTTATGCCAAAATCACAAGTATTCTCCATAGAATGATAAATAGAGGGTAAGAGAAGAATCAACGATGAAATCGCCAAAGCTTTGGCGAATCCGTGCAATCCCCAAGCTCCTAGGTGCTCTCTAATGGCTCCCGTACGTGAATACTCTCTTCTTAGGTCGTCTCTTACGTTTTTTACCAGCTGGGTGTAGGGTTTTGATTCATGGATGCGCAACGGAAACAATAATTAACCATGCAAAACCCTCCAAGGATCACAAGTCAAGAGACATAACGATGGTAAAGGAAGAAATCAATTAACACACCTTAGGGTTCTCCTTTGATGACTTCAAACGCGAATTGTGTCACGTCTCTACGGTTGATCCACGCCTAGAGGTGAGAACTAGATCTTCCAATCCTTGGTGCTAGCCCGGAAAGAGGAAGAGGAAGAAGAATCATGCAACAATGGAGCACAAAGGTGGGGCGCCACCTCCATGTGAGGCCGACGGGTAGGGGGCGGTCCCAATGGGGGGTTCGGCCCTCTTTCGGGACTTGCTCTCTCCTTGCTTTACTCTCTCCTACTCTATCATATAGATGTGTGGTGTGTAGAGAGAAAAATAAGCTAGGGGTGTTCTTTATATAGTCCAACAACTCCTTGTCCTACTACATAAAGAACCCCTCTCCTATTCCTACTCAAGTTCGGATTAGTCCCTTTTTTTTGCAAAACATAGTCCTTCTCATGTCAATACATGGATAAGTTCTATTTGCAAATTAATCCTAATCATGTCTCTACATGAATTAGGCCACCTTGGCATATCCTAATCATGTCTATACATGGATTAGTCCAACTTGCATATTAGTCCTACTAAGTTAGCAAGTTGTTGCGATTTGATCCTTTTAATTAAGTAATCATATTGATTAATTAATTCCCATGTCTATTCACCCCTATATGGCGTGTTACTCCATAGGTTCTATTTTCTTGGTAGTAACTATTTACTAATATGGAGCGGCCTCTAGCAAGACATCCATTCTAGCCAACAAATAGAATAGTCATCATGACAAACCTTGTGCAAGTAATTGTCTCATCCCTTTGTCCCAATATCCGGATTGGACACGAGACATACAAGTCACACTCGTATATCCAATCCATAGTTTCTCGATCCTGGGAATAGCCTTATTCGTGCAATTAACATCAATATCCTATATTGATTTATTTGAGTGTGGCCAGACATTTTATAAGCACTATCCCTCGAGTGGCCTAGGATATTTGCTCCCGTTATGTGGGAGGGACAAATTCTATCTACGTCTACTACGGTCTCTAAGCTTGCTTGTTATTGTATCCAGTACACGCCTTTTATAACTAACCAGTTACGGTGTAGCGTTTGACGCTACCAAGATCACAATAATCCACAACTAGACAATCTAGTGACTTCAAGTCTAAGGATGACAATACCATTGCACCACGAGAAGCACTTGTGACTTAACATAACATGTATGTAGCCTTCTCGGAGATGGGTCAATTCGGTATGCCATTACTCCTAATTCATACCCATGTGTTGGATCATTGATATCTCCATATCAATCCAACCCCATACTAGTCTATAGATGATTGTCCTATTAATCATTATAATCGACTAGGGATATTTAAGAAGATAACAATTATATTCTAAGGCTTCATTCATGTTAACATATCTCCATATCGATAATATAATGAATCGTAAATCCATAAATGTCACAATTAATTGATTTCCTCTAGGGCACAATTCCAACACTGGGCACGATTTTTATGTTATTTGGTCGAAATTGCACTTCAGCCCCTCCAGTTTGTAATTCTCGGACAAAATTATTTTCTGATCTTGCGCGGGCTGTATCTCCCTCATACGGACTCGTCTTTGAGCCTACCATATATCGTTGGAAAGCTACAGATGTCTACTTTCTAATGCCGCAAGCTTTGCTCCAAAATTATTAGTAGATTTTCCTGAGCTTCTAAAAGAGTGCAGACTGGTCCTGTGTGACTTTTCCAACTTTGCTTCGTTTGTGCGTCTCCTTTTCTCCTCTTCATCTAGCTCCATTCCAAGCATCTCATAAGCTCCATTGCACCTATTTTACCTGAGATACACAACACTAAACAACCCGTGCAATTATCGTAGCAAATATGAGAGAAAACATGCACAAATAAGCTAGAAACACAACTTTTCACTCTTAGGCTTATAAATAGTCAAATTCACATATTTACGCACATATAACATATAAATCATGTGAAATAAGCCTATTAGAAGTAATATGAAAGTATTAAAATAACTCCTAAAATGGAGTTATCAACGAGTCAAGGCCGCATCGGCATGTCGCGCCCTCCTCCCGATAACGCAAAGTTTTATTAATCGCAAATCGGGGTCGAACGGGAGGGGGATGTGACAAGTATGTTGTTGCGATTTGATCCTTCTAATTAATTAACCACATTAATTAGTTCCCAAGTCAAGTTCAATCCATATGGCGTGTGACCCCATATGTTTCTACTTAGTTGGTAGTAAATATTTACTAATATGGAGCGGTGTCTAGCAACACATACATACCACCCAACTAATAGAAATAGTCATCCAACATACCTTGTGCAAGTATTGTCTCATCCCTTTGTCTCTATATCCGGATTGGACACGAGACATACAATTCACACTCATATATCCAATCCATAGTTCCTCGATCCTTGGAATAGCCTTATTCGTGCAAATAACATCAATATTCTATATTTATTTATTTGAGTCTGGCCAGAAATTCTATAAGCACTATCCCTAGAGTGGCCTAGGATATTTTCTCCCGTCATGTGGGAGGAAAAAATTACATCATTACGATATCTAAGCTTGCTTCTTATTGTGTCCAATACATGCCTTTATGACTACCCAGTCACAGTGTAGCGTTTGACTCTACCAAAAACTCAATAGTCCACAACTAGATGGTCTAGTGACTTCAAGTCTAAGGATGACAATATCGTTGTCACCGCGAGAAGCACTTGTGACTTTACATAACATGTATGTAGCCTTCTCGAAGATGGGTCAATCTAGTATGCCATTACTCCTAATGCATACCCATGTGTTGGATCGTGGTATCTCCATATCAATCCAACCCCATACTAGTCTACAGATGATTGTCCTGTTAATTAGTATAATGGACTAGGGATATTTAAGATAAACAACACAATTGTAAATCTAAGGACTGCATTATATTAAATATCTCCATAAATAATACAATAAATATTCTAGCCAATTATTGTTCATACTAAACTAGATTGCCTCTAGGGCATCTATTCCAACAGTGTCCCACTTCAACTAGATCCAATCTGCTGCATTTCGTATGCCATTTCTCCTTGTGTGCCCTTCATGTTTGCGCTGCACAAGCGTCTTTGTAAGTGGATGTGACTGATTCTCATTTGTAGGAATCTTTCATATCCGAACATCTCCTCTATCGATAATATCTCGAGTAAGATGGAACTTCCTAAGTACGTGCTTGGATTTCTCGTGTGACCTTGGTTCCTTTGATTGCGCAATCACCCCAGTGTTGTCACAACAACTCTACTAGATCCGCAATGCTAGGAACCACACCAAGCTCAGTGATACTTCCTAATCCAAACTGAAAAAACCTGGGATCTCGTTTCAGGGTTAAAGAGACAATCGACAACCAGAAGTAGAAAATTAATTATTAAGATTACATTTCATCTAATAAATACAACAATCTTGAGAAGATAAGTTTACAAATGTAATGTGATTGAAATAAGCTATGTGATCTACTAAATGATCTAATTTAAGCTAAACGTCTTTGTCTGGATTCGCGTTCCCATCCCCCATCCCAATTGATGACATGCGGTTTTAAAATGGCAAAAGCCGACGTAGTTTTGAAGAAATTGATCAGTAAAAACTGAGTAAGTACACACTATGACATGTAAATGAACTAGGGGCACGGAAGCATGAGTTGAAAAAAAACAGCAAGTTTAAAACAATAATAGTAACATGCTGGGGATTTTGGAACAACTGAAATTAACCGAATAACAAAACCTCTCTGTTTAAGAACTTTAAGTAACCCTAAGTATTTAGTGAAATCTCCAGAGTAAACAAGTCCATTTGGATTTGATAACGATATTAGTTCATGAGTATCCAAAGCTTTTCAAATAATTTTATTTGATTAAGGCATATCAAGAGACACAAACAACATCAATAGAGTAGTCAATTTTCTTCAAGTTCAATTAACCGTTAAGTTTAGCTGGGGCAAGTCAAGAGCCACCAGCGGATCAATGTAAATAGAGGGATCACGAAGTAATCACAAAGGGTTCCTTCTAGGGTCAATAAAACCCTATTTCACCCAAGCGTTAAGGGAGCCCATTCGTTAACCCAGCTCACAACATTAGCTAAAGGCCTTAAGTGTAGACACCCCTATACCGTAGTGACCCTTACAAGTATAAGTAGCACTCTATAGCTCTAACAAACCCCTTGGCCTCAATACTTTGGTACATTTTATCTCATCAGGGGCGGATTTGTGAACAATTAAGTTCTATCCACTAATAAGAAGCATTGCTTCAATGGTCTTAGCCATAAGAAAATGGAGGATCGCTTGGCGCCTCCCATTAATAACACAACTCTGTACATCGTTCTAAATCTATTAGAGGTATCTTATTACCGTTATTTCTCATAACCAAAGTTGGTATAAAATCTTCACAAGTCATTTCCAAGACTTCTCAGTATAAATCAATAATCGGAATTTTTTGGTATAAATCATGCTTTTCATACTCTTCCAAATAAGTGATATTCATTTAAAATGTCACTCACATGGGCACAATGTGATAATTAAGTTTTTGGACGTATGTATTTTATTTCTTCTCTTAACCATAGAAAAAATCAGATTATCAACTTATCACAAGTAAAGTTCCAGGACTTAAAAAGAGGATTCAATTTATATCCAAATAATTTCGAGTATAAATCATGCTTTACATACTTTTTTAATTGACAAATTATTCATCCGAGTCATCACACAAACTCTTACACTTTGATAAGTAAGATTCGAACATATGTACTTACCGATGAGCCAAGAAAGGCGCAAAGCTAGAACTCCTACAACGCTCATCTCATTTGAATCTGGGTCTCACAGTCAATGCAGCGATAAAAACACGTACGTCTATCGCGGAACGGTCCACAACCCGGTGGATATACACAAGTCAAGTATAGAACCTATTAGCATATACCCTCTATACGAGGTTGTATGCATGAATGCAATAAAATGCAGGTCATGCAAGCTAACTTGACTGAAACGGCTCTAATACTCCAAAACTATCCAATACCAACTATGATTGTGTATGGACCCAAACTATACTCATACTGGCCCAAAAACATGTAAGAATGAGTTCATGGTGGTTGGAGGAGAAAGAAGAGGAAGAAGAAGAAAATGATGATTGAAGGAGATGAAAATGTCTCTCCCACACAACTCAGCAGCTTAGAGTGTTTCTATCTAACCCAAGATGTGTCAAAATGAGCATGCCAAGTGGCACTCATGCACTAGGGGGTTGTAAATGTAGTTTTCCAAACTTTTGGGTACAAACTAGAATTTTAGGTATTCACTTACTTTCAGAGAATTGCACAACCACCCCAAATATTTCTAGTGCCTCAAAATCATTGTAACAACTTCCAAATATTTCTAACACTCCGAAATTCCACCTTTAAAGTCGTGACAAACTATTTACAAATTCGCCCCCGAAGACTTGATATTGCACTTAAGAACACTCTCGGGAATCAACGGGGTTACACAAACAACCTCCTTTGTTGCGCCCTTCGCAGCAATGTACTCAACCTCTGTTACAGAATCAGCAACCGTCTCTTGCTTAAGAACTTTTCCAGCTTACCGCTGCTCCATTCAGGAAAAACACAAACCACGATTGTGATCTGAAATCGTCTTTGTCGGTTTTGAAGCTTTCATCCATGTAACCCCTTACACGTAACTCCTCCTTTTCTACAAATATAAAGAACGCAACATTAGTTCTTCTCAAGTACTTTAGGATGTTCTTGACTGCAATCCAGTGACTCTCACCTGGATTGGACTGATATATTCTTTTCATACTCAATGCATATGACACATCTGGTCTAGTACATAACATGGCGTACATAAGGATCCTATGGCCGAGCATAAGGAACCCTACTCATGCGTTCCTTCTCAATCTCATTGGAAGGACAACCACTCTTCGAAAGAGTGATTCCATGCGACATGGGCAAGAATCCCTTCTTGGAATCCAGCATGTTGAACCGCTTCAAAACCTTGACTATATATGTAATTTGACTCAGGCCGAGTAGCTTCTTAGATCTATCTCCATAGATCTTGATACCAAGTATATGTGTTGCTTGACCTAAGTCTTTCATTGAGAAACACTTTACTACCCAATATTTAACAGATTGCAACATAGGGATGTTATTTCCAATGAGTAGTATGTCATCCACATACAAGAGCAGAAAAGAAACATAGCTCCCACTAACCTTCTTGTAAACACAAGATTCATCTTCGTTTCTGATGAAGCCAAACTCTTTGAATACTTCATCAAAACGTCGATTCCAAAATCCTAGAAGCTTGCTTCAATCCATAAATGGATCGTTGCAATTTATAGACTTTGTTGGCTTGCTTTGGATCTTCACAAACCTCAGGTTGTGTCATGCACACGTGCTCAAGGAGATTTCCATACATGAATGCTGTTTTGACATCCATCTGCCAAATCTCATAGTCGTAGTAAGCCGCAATAGCGAGTAAGATTTTAATGGATTTGGTCATTGCGACTGGTGAAAAGGTTTCATGATAGTCAATACCATAAATATGTTTGAATACTTTAGCAACCAATCGGCTCTTATAGGTAATCACATTACCAACCATGTCGATCTTCTTCTTGAAGACCCACTTGCACCCTATAGGCCGAGCATCTTCGGGTTGTTCCACCAAAGTCCATACTTTGTTGGTATACATGGATTCCATCTCGGATCTCATGGCCTCAAGCCACTTTGAGAATCCGACCCTTTTATGGCCTCTCCATAGGTAGCAGGCTCATCATCTATGAGCAACGTGTCACCAGACTCAGTCATGAGAAGTCCATACCTCTCTGGCTCCTGGCGCACTCTACTCGACCTACGGAGTTCATGTGTTACTTGAACAGGCTGCTCCACAACCTCTTGGGTTTCCTATTCATGTTCCATATTAGGACCAATGCCTTTTGGTTCTTTAACTTCTTGAACTTCAACAGTCCTCCTACTTGCTTCTTTAGAGACAAACTATCTTTCTAGAAATACGCCAGACCGAGCAATAATTTTTTTGTCTCAGTTGGACTGTAGAAATAATATCGCTTAGTTTCCATACGGTATCCCAAAAACTTGCATTTTTCCGACTTAGGCCCTAGCTTGTCTGATTTTAAACGTTTATATAGACATCGCAACCCCAACTCTTCATGAACGACATTATGGGATGACTATCTCATGTGGTGTCTTCATGAATGATTTAGATGGAACACGGTTAATGGTGAAAGCTCCACTCAATAGAACGTAGCCCCAAAATGACAATGGAAGATCAGTTTGACACATCATAGATCAAACCATATACAATAGAGTTCGATTCCACCTCTCAGACACGCCATTCCACTATTCTTTTCGGGTTTAGTGAGTTGGGATATTATCCCACACTCTCTAATATAGTCATGAAACTGTTGGCTCAATTATTAACCTCCACGATCCGATCGTAGAGCCTTAATACTATTGCAAAGTTGCTTCTCTTATTCATTCTTTAATTCTTTGAAATTTTCAAAGGATTTGGATTCGGCCTTCATAAGGTACACAAATCCATATCTACTGAAATCATTAGTTTATGTGATGAAGTAGACGTAACCACCCCTGGCAGGCGTGGCAAAAGGTCCACATACATCAGTATGTATTAGCGCCAATTGCTTACTAGCCCTATCACCTTTCTTATTTAAAGGGGACTTTGTCATTTTTCCCAATAAACAAGCCTCACATGTCTCATATGCAAAATCAAATGAGTCTAGAAAACCATCCTTATGGAGTCTAGATACACGTTTCTCATTTATATGGCCTAAACGACAGTTCCATAGATAAGCTGGATTTAAATTATTCATTTTAATCCTCTTGGTAATAATGTTATAGACAGGATTGCTTAGATCAAGGATATATAATCCATTAATTAATTGCCCACTACAATAGTAAATACTATCAAAATAAATGGAACAACAATTGTTCTTTATTGAAATAGTAAAACCATCCTTGTCCAAACAAGAAATAGAAATAATGTTTCTGCTCATAGCAGGCACAAAATAGCAATTATTTAATGCTAAAACTAATCTTGTAGACAGAGACAGCTCGTACAAGCCTACGGCCAATGCAACAACCTTTGCTCCATTCCCAACGCGCAAGTCTATCTTCCTTTTAGCCAATCTTCTACTTCTCTTTAGATCTTGCACTTTTTGACAAATGTGAGATCCATCCACATCCAGTATCCAATAACCATGATGAAGAGATAGTTAAGTTGAAATCTATAACAAAATACCTGGTGGTGGTGGAATTACTATTCCAAGCCTCTTATCCTCCATATATTTTGGGCAGTTCCTCCTCCAGTGTCTAGACTGACTGCAGTAGTGACACTCACCTTTAGTCACACTTTTCGGAATGTTGCCAACAGGTTTAAGGGCAGATTCCTTGGGTTTGGCAACTTATTTGCCCTCCCTTGGAGGTAGACGCAAAACTTTTTCCCTTTCCTTTGTGTACCATCATTACGGATTGTCCCTTACCCTTGTTGATGCTTTGTTTAGCTGTCCTCAACATACTAAGTAAATCTGGCAGAGGTTTCGCAATCTCATTCATGTTATAGTTCAGAGTAAACTGTCCATAACTCTCAGGCAACGATTGCAATATGAGATCGGTGGCCAAATCTTGACCCACCGGAAACCATAGGCGGCTAAGGCTCTCAAGATAGTCGATCATACGTAACACGTGCGGCCCCACCGGGTTTCCTTCTGACATATGAAATTTGAACAATGCCTTGGAAACTTCATACCTTTCAACACAAGCCTGCTATTGGTAGAGCTGCCTCGAGTATGTGATCATGTCGACTGCATTCATGCTCTCATGTTGCTTCTGAAGCTCAGAGGACATGGTGCAAAGCATCAGGCAGGCTGCATCATTAGCATCATCAACACGCTTTTGATACGCCTTTAGGGCTGCAGGAGTATTGTTTTTCGGACCTTCGAGAACTTTTTCCTCTAGAGCGTACAATTTATTTTCCTACTTGAGAGTGATTCTCAAGTTTATGTACCCGTATAGAAAATTGGTCCCAGAGAGCTTGTCCTTCTCAAGGGCAGAGCGTAGGGAGTGTGATGAGCTCGATGAGTTGTTTTCCAATGGAATTCTACAAAAGAAAATACGCAAGTTTTAGTATTTGTGAACAATTTTACTATATAATAATGGTTAGATTATTAAATACTGCTCCCTGTATTTTTCTACGGATCAATAACCCTTAAGATATTAATGCGGAAACTATCTTTATATTTTCTTGCGGGACAAGATCCATATTTCATTTTCTTTTGAGCTTGCTTTGGCAAGTCACCCAAAAGTTAGTTATTTAGGTAGGAACAATTCCAATTGTATCCCATGCAACTCTTGGTTCAATTAGGCAAATAACTCCTTATTTATCTATCCCATAGATAATCCTAATTGATTGCCTCTAGGTTTTTAATCCTTATTAAAATTACCTAGTTACGTCCAACCTCTTACTCCAACAATCGCACAATATATGTGTCATCGCACCACACAATGATGAATCAAGTCGCCTTGCTTTGACACGCACGAGCTTGATTAATCGATTTTGTGATGAGTGTTTAAGTAACGAGAAGGAAAAACATAATATTTAGTTTTAAGGAATTTTCCATTCAATTTTAATTATTTTGTTGATCTTTATAAACTATCTACTTATTTGAGTTTCAGCAAAAATCCAAATTAATGATCCGGGTTGTTTAATTATCTTATTATCAAATTGCATGGATCATCCATACACCAACAACAATAATAATACAATAAAATAAACATCCACAAAATAGAAATTAACTTGATATGGATATGGCCTCCTAAACTAAAATATTCCCAAGCCAATGAGCATATCTATGAACCCTAAAATAGCAAGTGCATCTCCATATGCCTCCATCTTTTGGTCCATCCTCCATAGCCTTGTGGAATGCTCCATGCTCCATGTTGTGGCTCCTTTAATTCCTTGGGATTATTTTCTTCAATCTTGGTTATCATCTATTTTATCTAGTACTAGCTAGCATCTATACTAAATAAAATAAATCTCAAAAGTTGAGAAAAATACCGGCTCGCAGGCCGTAAACCCTAATTAATAAATACATCAAATTGATCAGCTCGCAGGCCATAAACAAACCACAAAAATTAAACATTCACAACAAACCACTTCTAAGGCTATATCCAATCACCATAAAAATTGCACATAAACAGTTAAAACTAATTTTAATGCGCTTAGTCAATTTTTCATTTATTTTAGGATTATTAGGGTCAAAACGGTCCAAGACGCCCAACCAACTAGGTGGTCGAACTCTTGGGAGCCGCCAGGGCTGAGCCTAGGCCGGTCGGCCCAACCCGCGGGGTCAGCTGGACCGCCTAGGCGGCAAAGATGGAGGGGCGGTATCCCTAGGGGGGGGGGGGAGGGGCGAACCAATTAGAAGTGGTTTCCAAAACAACTTCTTCCTTGTTCCCCAAGTCCAAAACGATTCCATATTGAAACTCCTATGTTTCCAAAACGATTCCAAAACGACTCCAATTTGTGCCCAAACCCTAGATCTAATATCATGGAATTTCTCAAACTCACTAATTCATACATCTCATGTAAAAGTTAGATCTTGTTTGGTTGAATCACATTCAACATGCATCTAATATGCTTAATTTGTTGTTTTAACCCAATAATCACCAATTATAGGTGAAAACAACAAAATCGTAACACATGAAATATGTTATGCTCTACGACGGCCCTGATACCACTGTAGCGTTTTGATCTTGGATAGCAGAATAAACCATAATTTATCCGATCAAGACTGTCCAAGGATCACAGGAAGAGAATTCATAACGATAGTAAATGATTCATAACTAGTACCTTGTGGGTCTCTTGTGATGACTTCAACCACAAATATTCTTGTGTTTCTACGGTTGATCCACGCCTAGGATTGAGATCTAGATCCTCCAACTCCTTGTACTAGCTAGGAACGGTGGAGGAGGAAGAAGAAATCACGCAACGGAGACCAAAAAAGAGGGTTCGGCCTCTCTCTTTGGCCAACGAGTAGGGGGCAGCAGCAAGGGACTTCGGCCTCTTGTTTGTCTTGCTCTCTCATTGCTTTTCTTCTACTCAACTTATGTTATGAGAATTAGTATGTAGGATGGAAAATAGGAGCATCCTTTATATAGTCCAACAACTCCTTGTTACTACATAAAGGCCCTATCCTAATCCTACTCAAGTTCGGATTAGTCCAACTTGCATATTAGTCCTTCTAAGTTAGAAAGTTATTGCGATTTGATCCTTCTAGTTAACTAACCATATTAATTAATTCCCAAGTCTAGTTCAATCCATATGGCATGTGACACCATAAGTTTCTACTTAGTTGGTAGTAACTATATATACTAATATGGAGCAGTGTCTAGCAACACATCCATACCACCAAATTAACAGAAATAGTCATCCGACAAACCTTGTGCAAGTATTGTCTCATCCCTTTGTCTCTACATCCGGATTGGAGACGCGACATACAAGTCACACTCGTATATCCAATCCATAGTTCCTCGATCCTGGGAATAGCCTTATTCGTGCAAATAACATCAATATCCTATATTGATTTATTTGAGTCTGGCCAGACATTCTATAAGAACTATCCCTCGAGTGGTCTCGGATATTTTCTCCCGTTATGTAGGAGGGACAAATTCTATCTACATCACTACGATATCTAAGCTTGCTTCATATTGTGTCCGATACGCGCCTTTATGACTACCCAGTCACGGTGTAGCGTTTGACGCTACCAAAAACACAATATTCCACAACTAGATGGTCTAGTGACTTCAAGTCCAAGGATTACAATACTGTTGTCACCGCGAGAAACACTTGTGACTTTACATAACATGTATGCAGCCTTGTTGGAGATGGGTCCATCCGGTATGCCATTACTCCTAATGCATACCCATGTGTTGGATCGTGATATCTCCATATCAATCCAACCACATACTAGTGTATAGATGATTGTCCTGTTAAGTATAATGGACTAGGGATATTTCAGATAATTAGCACAATTGTAAATCTAAGGACTTCATTATATTAAATATCTCCATAAACAATACAATGAATATTCTAGCCAATTATTACTCATTAAACTAGATTGGCTCTAGGGCATCTATTCCAACACTCTGCATACCCAATTGTTTCGCCTACTGCCTTGGCGACAATGAGAGAGACAATTATTGAAGCCCTAAATCAGATGGAGGAGGAGAAAAGAAGTAGAAACACAGCACCGACGGCTTACCATGTTGAGTTCTCCAATTTAAGATTAATAAACTGATTGTTATAATTGAGTTTAATACACCGATTGAGGACGAGGTTAACCAGAACGAAAATACGTCAATCCCCTGGGCTTCTCACTGAAGGTGTGGGAGTCTCGTCAATCGTTGAGAAGAAGGGCGTGGGTGAGGTAAGATAGGAATCCTACATGCATGGTTCGGTTGAGAAGAAGGGGATGAGAGAAAAAGAAAAGATATTACCAAAACATTTATGAAAATATAGTGACTATTTTGGGGCGGGAGTGTAAAATATTTGGAGTGAAAAGGTTGACCGTCGTATTTTTAACTAGATACAAAGCTGACATTATGTAGGTGTAGTTAAACTATTTCAAATACGATGCTAAATAGACAAGCGTAGTAAAAACATAAAATACGACGGAAGTAAAAAGTATGCCGTATTTAAAATAAAAAACGACGTTTCCAATTTGCTTACCATCTTTTTAAGAGACATTTCTTGTAGTGTTATATCCTTGATGAACTCCTGTAAGTGTTCGAGGGGAATGGAACCATCTGCTCACAACTGCAAACTTGGTCTTCGCGTTTTCTTAGCGTTTGTCTTTTAGACTTCTTCTCGACGCTTAGGAGCATATTCGAAGACTTGACTTGCTTCCTCACAACTCTGCTATTTGTTCATTATTCTTGTGAGTTGCACATCATGATAACTCACAATCTTTCTCATCTCTTTAAACCCTTAAGTGAGTTCTGTTACTTTCTTTCAAGGGAAACTATGTTGGTTTTCATGACAGGCATGCCACTCACATCATATGAAAGACCTTTGGTACTACTGGATGACACTTCATCAGAGTCACTTTCACTTTCTTCTGCACGAGACTTTCCCGCAATAGAGAATTCTTGAGGAGTTGTTTGTCCCGACTTCACCTTCTCTATAGCATCACCTATGACAGCATCTACGTCAATCTTCGTTGGCGAAACATCGTCTTTGCCCCCTGTTGATTCAGAGTAATCATTAGGCTTTGACTACTAGGAGCTAAAGACATGAGAAACCCTTGGGAAGGTCGTTGGAAGAATCCCATTACTTGATGCCTTAGTCTTGCTTCGAGTGATGAAACCAACATCTTTTGAGGCCTGATTTAGTCACATTGGTGGAAGATTCATGTAACAGCCCTTGATTCCTAGACTTTCCGTTCCGGACCGGATAGCCCGGGTGGGTGCTACTCAGTATGAAATGGCGGAAATCAAGAACAAACACTGCCATAATTATACATTACATAGCCCAACTGTCTTAAACATTGTCTTAAAACTATTATTACACAAAAGAGTTAACCGGTCTAGAGTCGGAGTTACTACGAGTACTGATAATTACTAGGTGAGTCCGCGTGCCCCTTCTTATGCACGCCTTCTTCGTCTAGACCTGCGGTGGGAATAAAACAGCTCGTAGTTTTTCTAATGTCAGCAATGAAATACTGAGTAAGTAAACACCCAAGCTTGTAAAAATACTATGAAGCATATCTTTCAGAAAGAAAAACATGAAGGATAATGACCGATAAATACTAGAGGAATAAAGTATGAATAATGTAACTCATATGAAATTCTCTTTCTTTTGCCTTATATCTCAAACGGGGAATATCATTTCCAATCTATCTCTTCTTTCTTGTCATAAATCTCATTCTTAAATAAACTCATATTATTAGCTTGTTGATACGGGGGGGATCTATCCTTTCAGTAGCTACCATGACCATAAGTGCCGGCACCCCCCTAAGACTTCTTGCGGACAGAGAGAAAAGTACACGGAGACACCCGCCAGGTCGCGACCGGGTTAAAATAATACTTGGTCGAGTGAATAAATTCACACGACAATTTATCAATAATATAACAGTCCCCGCACAACTTTTTCCACTTTGCGTTATTAACGGATTATTATTTTCGTGTGACAACCTCAAAGCATTTATCTCAAAACAAAATCAATATCAAGTAAAGCATGCAAGTCACAAATCACATTTTGAGACAGATAATAAAATCATATTCGACACGAAAGAAGCTAGGCACGCTAGACTTGGCATATTTACTCACCTCAACAATACGGCAAATAGCACGTAAGCTCTTACAGGTAGACGTAGCCCTCGTCTACAAATTCGTCACCTACAAATTTATAATTTCTAATTAATCGAGAGTCTAACTATCACGTAATATGCAATTGACGGCGTGAGAAAGCCCAATTTAATTTAATAGTGCGTCTAAATCTTTATTTGTGACTATAATTGTCAAGATTGTTCTAGTTTACAATAATCATATCTTTCAATCATAATTATCTATTATTAGTACTTGATTTTACAAATAATACAATTGTATTTGAAATTGTGAGAAAATAATATATTTATTTTTCCTAAGTATAAACTCTTATAATAGGAAATAAAGATACACATTTTATTCTTAATATTCTAACAATTATATTCGAATTTTCTAAAGTAAATTCTCCATAGAAAGCAAATCATTAGATTAGCAAAATTATTTTTGGGGATATATATATATATATACACATATATACTTGGAATAAAATAATTAGATACTAACTTGTTTTAAAAATTATATATTAGGGAAAAAAGCGTTGTTATCTGTATATATAATTACTAATTTTGCTAGTACTAACGAAAAGTGTTTATATGCATATATATTATTATTATTATTATTATTATTATTATTATTATTATTATTATTGTTGTTATTGTTGTTGTTGTTGTTGTTGTTGTTGTTGTTGTTGTTGTTATTATTATTATTATTATTATGATTATTATTATTATTATTATTATTATTATTATTATTATTATTATTATTATTATTATTATTATTATTATTATTATTATCTTCAAGTAATGAGTCTTGTAATATTATCAAATAAGGGAAACGATTGTTATTCTTATTGAAAAAGAATTAACTTTCAACTTATAGAAATTCTTTCTTAGTATTTCACAATTATTTCTAATATGTATATATATAAAAATATATATGTATTTACTAGTAGAAACGATATTTAATTAGCAAATTTTGTTAGTAGAATAAATATTCATCTTATAGGCATACCAAATCTAACTAGCTAGAAACTACAATCTATTCTTATCTTATCAATTTAAATATGTAACTAGCTCTTTTTATTCATAGAAATTATTCTCCTTCACAATACAACACCCAAACCACTTCATTTTGTTAAAGCTTAATATAACTACAATTTGTTATTATGAATAATTGGATTTTGTATAATCAACAACAAGATCCCCCCTACGTTTTCACATTCCATAACATGTCTTTAAACTTTCAGAAAGTACAAGGTAAAAGACAATCGATACTCCAAGTTTTATGAAAAGACACTTTCACCCCCTTTTACATAAACTATGAAATTGATCAACCTAAACCCGGATTCAAGCCTCAAGATATAATTTTGATTATCTAATATGAACTAGGGCTTGATTTAGAGCTTAACCAAGCCAAAAACAGCGAAAATCTGTCTAGAAATGAGGTGGTTCGAGTTTGCCGTCGGGTGGGCCGACGATGGTTTTCGTTGGCGACTTTTTTGGCGTTCATGGCACCGATTGGGCTCGTCTAGTGTCTCCTCGAGTCCCTGGGAGGTGGTAATTCCGGGTTGATTTTGCAGCTAGCTGCTGCTTCTATTGCCTCCCCTTGGGTTGAAACAGAGATGGAGAGGGAGGCTACAGGTCGAGGGAGGCAGGAGAGACGTGTAGGTGGTGGTGACGGTGGTTCAGTCAGTCTTTTCCGGCGGCGGTGGCGTTGGTTATAGCCACTGTTGCTGCCGTTGCTTCTTCTGTTTCTGTTTGGATGGAGGGAACAAAGAGGAGGGAGAGACGGCAGTTGTGGTGGTGGTGGCGGGTCTGATGCCGATGGTGGTGGCGGCCGGTTGTGAGTCGAAGAAGGATAAGAAGACGTTCAAGAAGAAGGAGGAGAGGCGAGACAGAACTATATTTTATTCTTTTCTTTCCTTGTTTTTTGGTAGAAACCATCAGATGATGGCGTGAGAAAGGGAGGAAACTCTCTTATTTTTTTATTTCACTTTATTTTATGTTTTGTTTATTTAATTTTCTTTTACTAATTTACTCAATAGGATCTAGAGTTTGTATAAATTACAATCTTTACCCCCAACTTAAACAACATATACTTCTTGAAACAGCAACTACCTCCCCTCCCGTCCAATAATTAACAACTAAACTATACGAGAAGTCTGCAATTACCCTTCTAATAAAAACGGGGTATTACATCCTCCCCCCCTTAAAGAGAGATTTGTCCTCGAAGCTTAAACCAAATCCGCGTAATGTTATCAAAAGATTTTCTATATATATTGTGACATTCAATACACAAGATAATACGATAAGTTTATTAATATCTAGTTCGATACATGGGGCGTGGAAGCGTACAAGGATTAGGGTCATGAAAACTAAAGGGTTAGATTCCTCTCCCCCTTAGAGGAAAGACGTCCTCGGAACTCTGTTTTCCTCGTCAAAGAAGTGTGGATACTTCTTCCTCATATCTTCCTCTGCTTCCCAAGTAGCTTCTTCTGTCTGATGGTTCGTCCATTGGACTTTCACTAGCTTAACGCTCTTGGTACGCGTGTACCTAGTCTTGGTATCTAGGATCTTGACATGAGTCTCTTCGTAAGTCAAGGATGGATATAACTCGATTGGTTCGGGATCCAGCACGTGGGATGAATCAGGTACATACATCTTTAGCTGTGATACGTAAAAGACATTGTGTATACGTCCCAAATTAGATGGTAGGTCCAGACAGTATGAAACTTCTCCAATTCTCTTCTGGATTTTAATATGGCTTAAAAAACATTGGCCTGAGTTTCCCTTTCTGATTGAATCTTGTTACTCCCTTGGTAGGCAAAACCTTAAGAAACGCCTTCTCACCCACTTGAAATTCTAACTGTCTTCTTTTCTGATTTGCATAGGATTTTTTTCTGTCTTGTGCTGCCTTCATTTGTTGCTGGATGAGTCTCACTTTATCTGTCATTTCTTCAATCATTTGTGGGCCTATCACCACTTTCTCGCTGATGTCACTCCAACATAGAGGCGTTCGGCACTTTCTCCCATACAATGCTTCATTGGGTGCCATGCCAATGATGGCGTGGTAGCTGTTGTTGTATGAGAACTCTATCAGTGGAAACTTTTCGACCCATGACCCTTGGAAATCCATTACACAAGTTGAGTTCCCAACGCTTCTTGAAGAGGCTTCTAGAAATGTGAGAGAAATTTAGGGTCCCTGTCTGAGATTATTGAACTCGGAACCCCGTGGTATCTCACTATGTTCTTGATATACGCATCATCTCTTTCCTCCATGCTCCATGTGTCCTTCATTGGAATGAACCTTGCTGTCTTGGTCAATCGGTCTACCACTACCCATATCTGATTGAGTCCATTCTTCGACGTCGGCAAAGCAGTTACGAATTCCATAAAAATGGAATCCAATTTCCAGACTGGGACGTCCAATGGCTGAACTAAGCCCCCCATTCTCTTGTGCTCGAACTTCACCTTCTGATAGGTTAAGCATCGTGCTACAAACTCAGCTACTTCCTTCTTCATGTTGGGCCACCAAAAGGTCTTCTTCAAATCCTTGTAGAGTTTTTCCCCCCAGGGTGAACAGAATAAGGAGTGTTGTGGGCTTCGCGCATTAGCTTTTCTTTGGTTTCTGCGTACTTTTGCGGTACGCAGCACCTTCCCTTGTAGCGAATGCCCCCATCTTCATGAATCTCGAAGTCTTTAGCTTCTCCTGCTGCATTCTTCTTCCTGATCCTTTCGAGCTTCACATCTCCGGCTTGGTCGGTCTTATTTCCTCGATGAAGTTTGGCACAACTTCACGCTCTCAAGTATGCCATGCACTTTCCCTTGTTCCACCACTTCTATCAAGTTTTTTGAATTCGTGGCATAGCCAAATTGGCAAGACGATCATAACAATCATTTCATGGCTCGACTTTCGAATCAACGCATCGGCGACCACATTTGCTTTCCCTTCGTGGTACTAGATACGCAAGTCATAGTCCTTGATATTCTCTAGCCATCTTCTTTGTCTGTTGTTCAGTTCCTTCTGCGTGAAGATGTATTTCAGGCTTCTATGGTCCGTATAGAGCTTGCAAACTGCCCGTACAGATGATGTCTCCATATCTTCAGCGCGAAAACTATGCTGCCAACTCCAAGTCATGCGTAGCATAGTTCTTCTCGTGGGGTTTCAATTGTCTTGAGGCATAGGCAATTACTCTTCTTTCTTGCATAAGCACAAACCCTAGACCTTTCTTTGATGCATCATTCTACACCTCAAACTCGCCAGAGTTTTTGGTAGAGCCAATACTGGTGCCGTAGTAAGTCTCTCCTTCAAGGTCTCAAATGCCTCTTCACAGCTGTCATCCCATTGATACTTCACTGTTTTCTTTGTCAGCGTAGTCAGTGGCCTAGCGATTTTGGAGAAGTCTTTACAAAGCGCCGATAATACCCTGCTAAGCCAAGGAAACTCCTTATTTCAGACACGTTCTTCGGAGTTGGCCAATCTTTAACTGCTGAGATCTTTCCTGGGTCTACTTATATTCCTTCCTTTGAGATGATGTGACCCAAGAATGGAACACTGTCCAGCCTAAACTCACATTTAGACAGCCTGGCATACAACTGTTCTTGTCTCATAGTCTGCAACACTTTTCTTAGATGTTCCTCGTGATCCTCCTCGTTCTTCGAGTATACAAGGATTTCATCGATAAAGACCACTACAAATCGATCCAGAAACGGCCTCATTACTCGGTTCATCAAATCCATAAACACTGCAGGTGCATTGGTCAGACCAAATGGGATCTCTGTGAACTCATAATGGCCATATCTGGTTCTGAAGGTAGTCTTCGGAATATCCTTTCCGGCTACCCGAAGTTGATCGTACCCTGAACTCATATCAATCGTAAAGAAAACACTAGCCCCTTGTAGTTGATCGAACAGATCGTCAATCCGGGGCAGAGGATACTTGTTCTTGATGGTTACGCTGTTTTAATTCTCGATACTCGATGCATTGCCTCAGGCTTCCATCCTTATTCTTTACGAAAAGCACTGGTGCTCCCCAGGGTGATACACTTGGTCGTATATATCCCTTCTCCAGGAGTTCTTGTAGTTGATCCTTGAGCTCCTTTATTTCTGCTCGTGCCATCTGATACAGTGCCTTCGAGATAGGAGCCGTTCCAGTTTCTAAGTCTAGGGTAAACTCCACTTCTCGTTTAGGTGGCATCCCTGGAATTTCGTCTGGAAAGACATCGGGAAAGTCCCTCACGACGAGTATCTCCTCCAACATATTTTCCTTCTTGGATACATCCTAGACGTAACACAGGTAGGCAGAGTTTCCCTTCCTCACTTGATTGACTATAGTCAAGGCTGAAACTAGTCTGATGCGAGGTTCCCTTGTGATACCACGATAGGTGATCTTCTCCCCTTTGGTTCCTTTCAACCGAACCTTCTGATGATAAGAGTCGATAACTGCGCGATACGTCCCGAGCCAGTCCATCCCTAGAATAACATCTATACCCCCAAGGTCAAACTTTATCAGGTTGGCTGGTAGGGTACTAGTTAGGATTTTCAGCTTGACTTCTTCAAATATGGTGTCACACACTGTTATTTGACCAGTAGGGGTTGCTACGGGAATGAATATGGTAGATGACTTATTCAAACCCAGTTTTTCAACAAATGATGATGATATGAAAGAGTAAGATGTACCAGAATCAAATAATACGAATGTTGGTTGCTCGTTGATAAGAAATGTACCAGTGACAACTCCATGAGCAGCTTCTGCTTCAGTCTTTGTGATGACAGCAATCCTTCCGACATTGGCATTCTGAGTTCTAGCTCCTCCTGCTGCATTGTTGTTGACTGCAGCGCCAGCGTTGTTGTTGCGGTTATGGCCTCCATTCTGTCTGGCATTCCTCTGGTTGTAGTTTGGCTACCTTCCATAGCAATTACCCCCATTGTTCTGAGGGTTTCCAAAGTTCCCATACCCAATCTGCAGGTTGGCCGGTTGCTGGTTTCCATACTGTTGGTTGTGCCTGAAATTGTTCCCATTTTGCTGGCGATTCCCCTGGTGGTTGTTTTGTTGCAGCCTCCGAAATTTTCCTCCTCGATTCACTTGATGGTTCCCTGCTGGTGGTGATCGTTATTCATAGGCTCGATGTCCCCTCCTGCCACAGTGTTGCAGGTGACTACATTTCCTTCACAATCCGTCCCTGAGTGGTTCCGTGGGCACATCTTGCAGAAATGGCGACGAGCTCGTTGATTTTCTGGTTCTGTTGGTTGACTCGATACTGACCGTGGTTACCTCATCCGTTGTTGGACCTCATCCTCTGGTTTCCTTTCGCAAAGTTATTGTTACATCCTCCGGCTTCCTCTAGCTTGCGCTTCTTGCTTCTTTCCTCCTGGACTTCTTGGACTCGCCATATATCAGCGGCTCTATCATAGACTTCATGAAGGGTTGGATAAGTTCTGCCCAGCAGAGACGTCTGCAGCCGCTCGTGCAATCCAGAGAGGAATTTTGAAACTTTCGACTCTTCATCGGGAATCGTGTTGCCAGCAAACCGCATCAGCTCTCCGAAAATACTCTGTTACTGAGTCATTTCCTTGCTCCAGGTTCTGAAATTCTTGTTGCTTGCTCCTTTTTTCATGACAAGGATAAAAGCGGGATCTGAGAGCAGTCTTAAGGGATTCCCAATTGAAGTTGGGCTGAGTCAAGAGGGCTTCTCGAGCATTCCTCCACCAGAGGTTTGCCTCGCTCTTCAGATAAAACACCGCACAATTGATCTTCCGGTCCTCAGGGCATTCCACATTCTCAAGGATCTTGTCCATCTCCATGATCCAGTCTTCCAGTTCAACAGGGTTTTCATTTCCCATGAAACTTGGCAGTTTCATGTCTGCCACTTGCTTGGCCCAGTTATTTCCTGTCCGAGATCCATTGCCCATCATTTCAGCCATTTGAGAAAAGAATTTCTCCATTTTTTTTGTTTTTGTTTTCTTCCATCTGATCTTGTTGGACTCTCCTGGTGTAGTAGCGCATTGCTCTATCTGTCATATCCTTACACTATCACCTATTGTATCATTTCTTAATCTATTATTGGATCGAAAGATAAACATAAATCACCTTATAAAGTACATGCTTAACAGTCCATGTAACACATGTATCACACTTAAAAACCATCTACCACATAAGAATCAAGACATGCAACATCTAACAATTCGTAATCATACTTGCTTTCATAAATTTTCTCAATGTATAATTGTCTTTTCTCAAGCAAGCTTAATACAAAACTCTTTTCTTCATTACGAGAGTAAATTATATCCCACATATAGCAATAAAGATAATCACAACTAGTATCTCCAAGTACTGTCAAGCACATAACGTGTCTCGTGACTAACAAAAAAGATGTAGGTGGGTGGGACCAATAAGACCAGAACTTAGACTACCCATAACCCAATCGGCTTGTCAATTTTTATTATATTTTTCCTAGTTTAATTTTAAGGTTGCCCTACAGGTTTTAATTTTCCCTTTTTGGACAGCCCGCTCTGATACCACCTGTAACACCCCTTGATTCTTAGAATTTCCGATCCGCCACCTGTAACACCCCTTGATTCTTAGAATTTCCGATCCGGACCGGATAGCCCAGGTGGGTGCTACTCAATATGAAATGGCGGAAATCGAGAATAAACACTGCCATAATATACATTACATAGCCCAGTTGTCTTAAACATTGTCTTAAAAATATTATTACACAAAAGAGTTAACCGGTCTAGAGTCGGAGTTACTACAAGTACTGATAATTACTAGGTGAGTCCGCGTTCCCCTTCTTATGCCATGCCTTCTTCGTCTAGACCTGCGGTGGGAATAAAACATGAACCGCAGTTTTTCTAAAGTCAGCAATGAAATACTGAGAAAGTAAACACCAAATCTTGTAAATAGACTTTGACGCATATATTTCAAAAAGACAACCATAAAGGAGAATGAACGATAAATACTAGAGGAATAAAGTATGAATACTGTAACGCATATGAAATTCTCTTTCTTTTGCCTTGCATCTCAATCTTTCTCTTATATCTCAAATGGGGAATATCATTTCAATCTATCTCTTCTTTCTTGTCATAAATCTCATTCTTAAATAAACTCATACTATTAGCTTGTTGATACGGGGAGGATCTATCCTTTCACTAGCTACCATGACCATAAGTGCTGGCACCCCCCTAAGACTTCTTGCGGCCAGAGAGGTAAGCACATGGAGACAACCGGAAGGTCGCGACCGGGTTAAAATAATACTTAGTCGAGTGACTAAAGTCAACACGACAAACTATCAATAATATAATAGTCCCCGCACAACTTTTTCCATTTTGCGTTATTAACGGATTATTATTTTCGTGTGACAACCTCAAAACAATTATCTCAAAACAAAATTAATCTCATGTAAAGCATGTAATTCACAAATCACATTTTGAGACAGATAAATAATCATATTCGACACGAAAGAAGCTAGGCACGCTAGACTTGGCATGTTCACTCACCTCAACAATACGGCAAATTGCAGGTAAGCTCTTACAGGTAGACGTAGCCCTCGTCTACAAATTCGTCACCTACAAATTTATAATTTCTTATTAATCGAGAGTCTAAATATTGCGTAATATACAAGTGACGACGTGAGAAAGTCCAATTTAATTTAATACTACGTCTAAATCTTTCTTTGTGACTATAATTGTCAAGAGTGTGCTAGTTTACAATAATCATATCTTTCAATCATAATTATCTATTATTAGTACTTGAGTTTACAAATAATACACTTTTATTTTAAAAAGTGAGAAAATAATATATTTACATTTAGAACTTCCTAAGTATAAACTCTTATTATAGGAAATAAAGATACACATTTTATTCTTAATATTCTAACAATTATATTTGACTTTTATAAAGAAAGTCTCCATTGAAAGCAAATAATTAGATTAGCAAATTAATTGTTGGGGATATATATATATACACATATATATTTATTTTAATAGTGGAATAAAATAATCAGATACTAAGTTGTTTTAAAAATTATTTATTAGGAAACAAGCGTTATTATCTATATATATAATTACTAATTTTGCTAGTACTAGCGAAAAGTGTTTATATGCATGTATCTTATTATTATTATTATTATTATTATTATTATTATTACTATTATTATTATTATTATTATTATTATTATTATTATTATTATCTTCAAGTAATGAGTCATGTAATTTTATCAAATAAGGGAAACGATTGTTATTCTTATTGAAAAAGAATTGACTTTCAACTTAGAGAAATTGTTTCTTAATATTTCACAATTATTTTTAATATATTGTTGTAAGACGAGATCTAAGATGAGAGAAGAAATAAAGAGAAACAAGGTGTAGGGAGAATAGTGATGATAGATGATATTATTCTCCAACCCTATGCCTCCTTATATAGGCATTAGGGTGGGCTAATGGGCCAATAACAATGTACAACGGGCTTACAAGATGTGGTGGATATTCACCAATAAACTAGCCCAATATTTCATAACACTCCCCCTTGAATATTCACCATAAGGATGCCTCGTTAAAACCTTGTCAAGAAAAACCCAGTGGGACAAAATCTCTGACGAAGGAAAAAGAGTACATCGGTGCTTGAAAACTTGTACCGTCTGCCTCGTTAAAACCTTTACCAAGTAAAACCCAGTGGGACAAAAACTTGGCTCAGGAAAAAGAGTACAGACCTAAATAAACGTTCTCCTTGTCATTGCGAATCTTCTGGATTCTTTGTTGACTTTCATTGAAGATGACATTCTTCAGGATCTCACATTTGGCTGCGTGCCTCATTAAAAACCTTGCTAGGAAAAACCCTGTGGGATAAAAACCTCAGCGAAAGAAAAGAGTACAGCGCCTCATAGTTTCGGGATTGAACATTGAAACTCCCCCTCTTCATAGCATCAATTGATATAAATTTCACTTCCTTCAATGCTTTCTTGGAAGTATATCATCATAAATCATTTGGGGCTTAGGACCTGTAATATAAAATCACGGAGAAAACAAAATCTAGCCATTTGTGAATAGACATACAAACACATCCAAATATATGATGCAATACTACATGACCATGTAGAGATAATAAACAAAACTATTTATCAATAGTCGTCATGTCATGTGATTGTATGTAATGTCAGGTGATATGTGACAAAATGCAAATGCACCTAGACTACTCGCGAGTGTACACTTTGAGTTGCTTCAGGCAACTAGATATCTTTCATGGGTATCAACCTCCATGATTTTCACATAAAGTGATTCGTACGATCATTTGGTGTAACTAGTTACTTTCACATTCGTAGTCTTCTAGACTAAACGAAATGTCACAATCACTCTTACCAAAGAGATGATTTGTGGGTTATAATTATAACCATGAGAAATATTGATGTAACTTAGGCATCACTTGCACTATGGCATAATTCTCTTTCAATAGTCTCAAGCATTCAACCATTAGGGTGCGGACATTTGAATATATTATTCTATACGAACATGGATGCTATGAGCATATAAAGTACTTCAAGGTACTTCCCAAATATGCTCTATGCATTAACTGCAGAGCATGTGTATATTTACACACACTAATTCAATATGGACATTGATGCTTCGAACATCACAAGTACTCTTGGTACTTATAATTATACTCCATGCACTGCTAAAATGCAGAGTTTGTATCCTCTTGTCCATTATTGGTTGACTTTTGTCATGGCCAAATATTTAAGTCAACTTCATCCACTTCAAGTGGTAAATGGAAATCATATATGATTTCAAGCGCTTTTCTAATTAAAGTATCATCAACCGTAAGATCATGAGATTAATCTCAAATTATGTACCTTAGCTTCTTCAAGAGCTTCATGCCTCTTCCAGGGCAATTTATTTTCCAACGTTGGCTTTGATCTAATGTTGATGATATCATATCTTTTCTCATAATCATGAGAATTATTCATATCTTGTGTTCTCAATTTGGGACTTTAAATCGCACAAGATTTGGATGCTTTTGACATCCTCTTCTGGAGGATCATAATATTTGAACAAGCAATCCTTACATGCTACTGGCATGATTTCAAACCAAATACTCATTAGTCAATTAGACTTCAGTCTATAATGGAACTTCTAACTTTACACCAGTATAGCTGGATGTAAATGAGATAAAAATAAAGTTCACGTCGTGCAATATGGTCTATCTCCCCCTCATGACGTGAAACTCATGACCGTAATAACTTCTCGATTTATGCTTCTAGCATAAAAAAATCCAAGCAGACATTAAAGTCATGCCATGCAATTTATCTCTCTATGAGATATGATATGTCACAGTTCCAATTTTCATATTCTCATAAACTCTAGTCACTACTACCATGCGACGAGTTATTATTCATTGAGAAATATGTCGTGATTCTGACTTCCTTCAAGAAGTTTAATGAGATAATTTGGTCGTTCTCTCTGGGGAACGCAAGAGGTAGAAATAATCCCCAAAAAAATCCTTGTGGGATTAGTATCAATTAATGAAATCTCTCAAAATTGGATCATAATATCCTCCATCAAGCATAAATGCTTCTATGAATATTTAGAATAACATGCTAAAGTTCTCAAAATAATCTCCGTGGAGGGAGGATAGCAAGTTTCATACTCTTCGTGAGGCTTCATACAATATTTAGATATTTCTAAATGTATGAATGATAACATCGAAACCACTGCAGGGGTTGATTGTTATATCTCAACCTCTTTTAGAGATTTTCAATGACAATTTCTATCCATAACCACAACTTAGTCCGTTATCTTGTAGACTATTTGGACCATATGACATTCACTTCTGGGAATGTGGGTCAATTTTGGTTGGTCATTTTGAGAGACTATACGTCATTAACAAATATTCATCATAAATAGCAATATAACATCAAAACCACTTCAGGGGCTTGATTGTAATTTGATTATCTTCTTTCCCATTGATACAAAAATACAACGCATCAACTAGGCGTTGGTTTGGCGATGTAACCATCAAGCCTTATGCGTTCCCTCATAAAGATATCTTCGTAAAGAATGCCCTCTTTCTCCAAATGATTTGAAGTTTGATTCATGGAGTCATAGCTCTAAAGATGCCAAGCAACTAGAAGCTTCTCAAATAACCCAATAAAGCTCCAGAACGCAACAAAGTTCATAGGGGATGCTCTTTTTGCAACTATTGATGCATTTATTTTCTCCCCCTGTTTTTATGCAGTCTTTCTCTTTCGGATAAATCATAAAGATGCACTTCAATATATGACAATGGACGTGCATATCATTGCAACTTGAGTCCATGACTGCAGCGATTATTGTGACACCATAGATTGGTTCACTTAAGAAAATGCGTCACCATTTTCTTAAAAAAATTGTTGTAGAGTAGGCATTTGCTTCTGGAAATGCTCTACAGTCCATTTCTCAACAAGGGACCAACTTATCATAATGTTGATCATTAAATCTTTCGCATTACTCCACAGGAGTGTCCATTTGATAATATGCTATAACTCTTGGTCATAACATGTATTTCACAACTTCTGGCATGAAATACAACATATATCAATATCAACTGCTTTAAGAGTCTACCATTCAAAGATTGTGTACTCATATCATGAGGAGGCCATAATAAAAAAAAATCCTCTTAAGGGAGGATGACTCATCTTTGCAATGATCAAAACAACAAGCTCATATTCATCCATTCACAATCGCTTGAGCCTTTCATATGAGTGGCTTGTGGAAACAGAATGAGTTGTACTTCTGGTACACGATCAGGATTCTGGCCTTTTCTAGCAGTGTTTATTTTTTTGAATTGAACTTCGGGTTCAATGGTTCTGAGAAAATAGCCTCAACT
This sequence comes from Linanthus parryae, assembly GCA_023055425.1. Lineage (NCBI taxonomy): Eukaryota > Viridiplantae > Streptophyta > Magnoliopsida > Ericales > Polemoniaceae > Linanthus > Linanthus parryae. Next base: position 23,489,546 of record JALGPY010000010.1, read on the forward strand.
TTATCAAAATTTTTTGACTTCGGGTCATAAAATACCTCATAACTGCATTATATGAGTAATTAAATATGTCCAACAAATATTAATGTGGACTAAGAACTTCTTCCAGAGGTTCTTTCGACAAAATAGAGATCTTCTTCCCGAGTTTAATCTCTTTTAGAGATTTTTCACATTCACAACCATGACCGCCTCTATCGTCACGTGAATTTCGACCGGATATAACAAAGTGATTCGCTTCTGGGAATGCACTACCATTCACTCATGGGAATGGGGTCGAATTAGTCGGTCCTGAACAATGGCTATAGTTTAAATGTCATAACTTCAAGTTATTGACAATGTAACTTCCTTTCACAACTTCTGGTGTGAAAAATTTCTTTGCCGCTAGCAATATCAATTGCTTTTTATACTTGCCATTGTATGGTATACAAGTCTCTCCAGGAGATCTTTTGACATAACTTTATAACATCATGTTATAATTTCTTCATGTTTTTCATAACTTTTGGTATGAAAACGATTTTACTCGCATGCAAATAGCGTATGTCCATTAAATAATCATGGACTAAGAACATCTTCTGGATGCTCTTCAGGGGGATTAATCAATTATCAATTTTGTATATATCTCTTCAGGAGAAGTGTCATAACTGCAGGTTATGATCAATACATCATGTAATTCGTAACTCCAAGTACGATACAAACTTACGCCCCTTATGTCCAGTATAAGCAATGGACTTAAAATCTCTTCTGGAGATTTTACTTTGACCAATAATCAACAAAGATCAAGAGTGTAGAAAAAAAAATTATGTACAAGTAAAGAAAAAGAAAAAGAACTGAACACGACCTCTTCAGGAGGGTGGATCATTATTTGAATTGTAGCAATCTCTGTAGGAGATCACTATTTATAATATTTCATAACTTCAGGTTATGAAAGTCATAACTACAAGTTATGATTGATGTAATGTAATTCGTTACTCCAAGAACAAATTACATGGCTAGACATGTGTGTCAATAGCCTCTACGAAAACTCTTCTGGAGTTTCGTTTTTGATCCATTATAAGTATATAAAAAAAAATGAAATGCAGAAAATTAAAGTGCATAAAAGTAAAATAAACTAAAGAACACATAACGCTACCTCTTCAGGAGGCTTGGTAATAACAAGCGTTTTAGATGTTTCAGACATCTCTTCAGAGGATGTAGTGATAATACCTATGACTTCAGGTCATAAAAAAATATTATTGTAACTTAGCCGCCTATATAAAACCTATGACTTCAGGTCATAAAAAATACCTATGACTTCAGGTCATAAAAAAAATATTATTGTAACTTCAGGTTACAATCAAATATTATGTAGCTCATAAATTCAGGTGTGAAAACATAATTTCTGTAAGCGTATGAAAAGCTTAAACCATCGATAGTGGTCATGTATTACGACCTCTTCCGGAGGTTCCGTCGGATTATGACCTCTTCTGGAGGTTTTTAGAGAACAACCTCTTCAGAAGGTTTAAATAATAACATAAAAAAAATATCTTCCAGAAACATGTATGTTCTTCAACAGAAAAAACAAATAAATAATATGATATACGACATAAACTTTGTGAACTAAAGTAATTAATACTCAGAATAAGTAGCCATACACACATTTGAACAATCACTGCCACATTGATTGTACATTAGCTAATTGATAAAAAACATATTAATCTCGTTGTGAGTTGGTAACCAAACAACCCATTAACTAAAACACATATTATCACGTAACATAACAGATCAAATATTACATCCTCTAAATTGTCAAGGACACACGATTGCAAAAGATTTGATGTTCCTTTCTTTGTCATGCCAAATACTGTTTATACGAATGTTCAAAAACAAAACTTGCATAACATACATATAGACCATGTATCTACCCAAAAGTGGTGCGAAGCTTTTAAGGAACACAGATTCTACTCTAGCCAACACTAACTCTGTTTTTATTCTAATATATTTCTCTTTTTGTAAAATAAGAACTTAATAAAAATAAATAGAGATAAATAATCAATAAACAAACACCTAGGCTAAAAATCCTAAGTCATGTTCATAGCCTTTTTCTTGGCTATCAAAAACTACTGGTAAGTACTGTGTCCCTTAGGTGACATCCAGGAAAAAAAAACTAGGTACTTTTCTCAAAGAAAAGCTAGGTACACAATTTATTTTCAGATTTAAACAAGTGCTATTAGAGAGATGACATCATCATGCAATTTCTTCAACAACTTATGGATAAGCAGGAAGTTGGACGTTTGATTCGGGGCGGTGACTTCGGTATGCTAAGCCTACCCAAGCCTACTGGATCCCTTTGACCCATTCTTTTGAAGCAATACATAATAAAAAAAAATCATAATATGAACATACTACCTCTGTTCAAATCACGTAGGACATCCAAAACCGAAAAATTAATTTTTCCGTTTGGGTGTTCTTTTCTGATTTACAAAACTAAAACCCATAATCCAAACATATACCTGTTATTTGGTAGATCCCTCTTATTAATATATCTTCTCCGACTGATTGATGCGGAGCTGGTTAGAGCAACGTGCTGATAACGTGTTGTAAGACGAGATCTAAGATGAGAGAAGAAATAAAGAGAAACAAGGTGTAGGGAGAATAGTGATGATAGATGATATTATTCTCCAACCCTAGGCCTCCTTATATAGGCATTAGGGTGGGCTAATGGGCCAATAACAATGTACAACGGGCTTACAAGATGTGGTGGATATTCACCAATAAACTAGCCCAATATTTCATAACATATATATATATATATATATTTACTAGTAGAAACGATATTTAATTGCAACTTTTGTTAGTAGAATAAATATAGGCATACCAAATCTAACTAGTTAGAAACCACAATCTATTCTTATCTTATCAATTTAAACATGTAACTAGCTCTTTTTATTCATATCAATTGTTCTCCTTCAAAATTAAACACCCAAACCACTTCATTTTGTTAAAGGTTAATATAACTACAATTTGTTATGATGAATAATTGCATGTTGTATAATCCACAACAAGATCCCCCCTACGTTTTCACATGCCATAACATGTTTTTAAATTTTCAGAAAGTACAAGACATCCCCCTACCAAAACTATGGACAGTTTAAATAAAAGACAATCTATACCCCAAGTTTTATGAAAACACACTTTCACCCCCTTTTACATAAACTATAAAATTGATCAACCTAAACCCGGATCCGTGCCTCAATATATGATTTTGATTATATAATATGAACTAGGGAGTGATTTAGAGATTATGTAACACCCCCACCTCTCAGAGCTGGAGAATATACCAGAAGACCCCGAGACTCGTGGGAGTGTCCTCCGCTAAGGCACGGGAATGCCTCAGCAAGGAGTCAAAGTCTAACGGTTCTGTTAAGAGACAGAATTAAAGAAACTGAAAACTAAATCAAACTTACTATTATACTTTGAGTACTTCTAAGTGATTGACTATATCCCCATATTCCCACGTCCTCGAAGACACTCAAGCCAGGACCTTGTCACATTGACACATATAACACAGATAGAATAACGGTAAATTATAACTCATGGAATCCTCAATAATCCATAACCATCACAACCATACCAGCCTTATACGGAGGATCCCGAATCCCACCACCCAGAGGGTCGTGAAACAAGATTCACTTCCGACAAGGAAGGTTTAATCAATCCATCAAGACAAACTAGACCTTTAGTGTGCACACCCCCTACTGGACATTAGTCCAGAGAGTAGTACTAGTTGCCTACTATGTCCGAAGACAATTCCCAGTTGTCCGAAGACAACACAACGTCCGAAGACGATTCCCAGTTGTCCGAAGACAACACAATGTCCGAAGACGATCATACCACCACATATCACAACTAGGAACTATATGATTCATATGAGTGCTATCATCTTATAGTAAGACATGCACTAGAACAAGCATACATATGCATACCTGATATCCAGCCTAGTTTCCTAATCAGCATAGCTGATTTCATAATCTAGCAAACATTATTCAATTCCAACATATATGCTATTAACACTTGTCCTCAAAGTAACGAGGAATGCACAATGCAGATGTTATGTTGATTGTCCCGCCAGGATTACTATTTTTCCCATGACAACTCAGTCTCTTCAATACAGTCTCAGACTGTGCCTGAACCTCCCAATGATACTCAATGAAGTCTATAAATATACAAATATGATTCCTATACCTTCCTGATATACTCAGTTTTGAATTCTATAACTTTCACTTATTTACATTCAGGTTCCTGTAGCTTAACAAAACTACAAAAAAGTCCCTACAGTTGACTTTTAGTCGATTTCAACCCAGATAGGTGTATACTAGCTCCAAATATTATGAAACTGGTACATAGGCAAGAGGTCATGCCTAGAGTTAGGATTTTACAGTCAAATTCAAATTATTACAAAATTACCGATTTGCCCCTCCTATATAGCTCAGCCAAACTACGGTTTTCAGAAAGTTGAACTTGGTCAAACTTGACCCGTAGACTTAAAATGTTATTCCGAACAACTTTCGAGAAGGATATTTTGGTCAACTAGTTCATCTTACAAGTCAAATGACACGTAAATGAGAAGAAACAAACAGACCTCCGATTCATTTAGCGGTCATGAAGATACTGCGATCCTTATGATATGTCAAACTTCAGGATGATGATAACTTAGTTCCAATGGACATTCACTACCACTTTAACCAGCATCTGGGTGTGTTTAGATACATGGCTAAGCTAGCACATGATCATAGCTTTGTAGCTGGCAAAGTTAGGAGGACTGAGGTTTAAGATTTGATCAAATTGGTTTAGTATTACTCATGATACAGCAGCCACAAAGTGGCAAAGAAAATCCAGGGCAAAAACTTGTGAGCCAACATTGGCCACATGTAGAAACTTCTAATCTGATACCAAGAATGATTTATTATTTTATTTTTATTTCTTTTGTTTGTTTATTATTTTCTTAAAGCAGGATATTGGAGCTTGAATGCTCAAGATTACAATAAAGATAAAAGTCATTTCACCAAGACAGTAGTTAGAAATATTCTTGGCAATTTGGTTGAAATCCCAGGGCAGTGCATTATGCTTCATGAAAAATAGATACAACCACCTTCAACACAATTTTCAGGAGCTCGAAGGTTCGCATTAAGAGACAAATAAACTTGCAAATTGCAGTATTACGTGTATGGAACAAACAGGATCAAACAGAGATTCATTTGACTTATTAATGATCAAGTTACAAAGATCACAATTTTGTCGAAAATCACAGGTTCAAGTACGACAGTTCATAGCAAAGTTCCGTAACCATTTCAACCCATTTTGAAGAGATTTAGAGACTCATTTAGGAGAAGAAATCAATATGAAAATTCTAGTATCAATCACTCGGAATAAACAGTAACAGTTATCTCCTAAGATTATTCACTTAGGTGGTAGCTACAGGGACAACAAAAATGGATTAAGTCTGAGACTCTATAGTTCACAATCAAGAACAAGTAATCCCCCTTAATGTTGTAGAGGGGAGTGTGATGAATCAAATGCACCCAGAAGCAAGACAAGATATCAACGAGAGAAGAGGTACAGAACTCCAAGAACAGGACACAACTATCACCGTAAAAACGATGACTTTCAGTTAAAAGAAAGCACGAGAGATGATTTTACCATGCTCCGACAAACAATGGAAGAAACCGGCGAGTTCCTTGCCAGTTTCCGGCGACAGTTGGGATTCTCGACGAGTCATGCCCAAAAATGGGATTTAGGGGTTCGCCGTTTTCCTGATCACTTGTTTGCTGTCATCTCTAATTGACCTAGGGCTTTCACTCAGCAGGTGACAGAGAGCTTCCCACAGCGGCAGCTCCGCAAATAGTGAGGTAATGGTGGTGGTGTTGTGGTTGTGGCCGTGGTGTTGGTGTTGGTGTCTTATTCATCCAAAAAAATGGAGGATGGAGGATTAGGGGTGAAGTATAAATAAGGATGGGCTGGTGCTGAATCATACCATGGGCTAGCTGAGGTGTTGCCACCTATGTAGGTTATGTGGCAAAATTTTAGAGTGTGAAAATGAGAGTTTTCACATTGGGGTTGTCACGACCCGTACCTTTTTTTTTCGCTTTAAGTTGATTACGAATTTGTCAGAGTAGAACGCGCACTTTTCGGCCGCGACGGAAATACGAACCTTTTTCGCTTTTAGATAAAATATAGCGGAAGCTTTAGAAATAAACAACTCTTTTCATTTTCAATCAAAATCATCATTTTCCTATTCATTTGAACAATAAACGTTTACAAATCTCTAATAAAAGAATATTAACAAATATTACAATTAATATGAAAATGCCGTAATCTAAGCACGTCTATAGTCTTCGATCCATCCGTTCCGGTACCTGTAATTATTTTAAGGTGAGCAAAAAGCCCAGTAGGTACCGCCTAACCACTGGCGTAGAAATATAATAATCATTTAAACTGTAACATCGATCACGAATCACATAATTATCATGCTTTATACTTCATGCGAATAACAAACAATAACTTAACAATCAACATATAAGCAGATAATCATGTGCATAGACCGTAATTACAGTAGACGTGAGAACTATATTTCCCCTACCTTAATATCATCTTCACGATAACAGCATTGAAATGATATGAAAAACTCCGAATCTTTTATCTCAGAATATTCTCAATATATCTCTAGTGCATCCCTATCTCTCTCTCACTTATCAGTAGTTAAATTGAATCTGGAAAGAGAAATAACTATAGCACTGAACCCTATTTATAGAAGTCAACGACCAATCAGATCGCGACGAGTCACAGGGACACATGTCTCACATGCAATGAAAGCTGTGCCACACGACGACACGTGTCGCCTGTGTGTCACACATGGATAAGGATGGCCTCAGAGCATGACACATAACCCCCTTACGTGTCGCGCATGCAGGGACAGTCGCAGATATTGTGACACATGTCCCTCTGCGTGTCACACATTCATTCGGCTAAATATAAATGCTTATCCTCAACCACCGCGTCAAATAAACATGTAATTTAGTCATGTCAAGCATTTAACAAGCCACATATCGCGAGATGCATAAACAATACTTAATTATCACTTAAACTAGTGATTAGAACTAATTAACACTCAAACATTAGCACTAATTAACACTTAAACTAGTGATTAGCACTAATCATTCCCTAATTTTTTTTATCTTTAATTCAGAAATAGAATAAGAAATTGTGACTTTCGGTGTCTTTCTAGACGAGCTTAACATTTATAGTTTAGCAGTTATGAATAGATCTATCAGAAAGCTAAATTCTTAAACATGAAATAAAGTGAAGTAATATAACTTGTCACGACCCGTATCTTTTTCTCTTTACGTTGATTAATAATACATCAGAGTAAACGCGTCATTTTTAGGCCGCGACGGAAATACGAACCTTTTGGCTTTTGAATAAAAATAGCGGAAGCTTAGAAATAGACAACTCTTTTCAATTTGAATGAAAAACGTCATTTTCCTATTCAATTGAGCAATATCGTTTACAATTATCCAATAAAAGAATCTTGACAAATATTACAATTAATTTGCAAACGCTATAAATCTAGCCCGTCTATAGTCTCGAATCGACCCGTTCCGGTACCTGTAGATATTTTAGGGTGAGCAAAAAGCCCAGTAGGTACCGCCTAACCACTGGCGTAGAAATATAATAATCAATTAAACTGTAACATCGCGAATCACATAATTATCAAGCTTTAGACATCATGCGAATAACAAACAATAACTTAACAATCAACATATAAGCATATAATCATGTATAGACCGTAATTACAGTAGACGTGAAAACTATATTTCCCCTACCTCAATAATAGCTTCAGGATAACAGCTTTGAAATGATACAAGTAGCTCCTAATCTCTTATCTCGGAATATTCCCAGTATCTCTCTATCTCACTTATCGGTAGTTGAATCGAATCTGGAATGAGAAATAACTAAAGCACTAGCCTCTATTTATAGAAGTCAACGACCAATCAGATCGCGACGAGTCACAGGGACACATGTCGTGCATGCACTGAAAGCTGTGCCACACAACGACACGTGTTGCCTGTGTGTCACACATGGATAAGGATGGCCTCAGAGCGTGACACATAACCCCCCCTACGTGTCGCGCATGCAGGGAAAGTCGCAGATGTTGTGACACGTGTCCCTCTACGTGTCAAACATTTATTTGGCCAAATCTAAATGCTTATCCTCAACTACCGCGTCAAATAAACATGTAATTTACTCACGTCAAGCATATAAAAAGCCACATATCACAAGATGCATAAACAATACTTAATTAACACTTAAACTAAAGATTATCACTAACTAACACTTAAACTAGTAATTAGCACTAATTAACACTTAAACTAGTGGTTAGCACTAATTAACACTTAAACTAGTGATTAGCACTAATCATTCCCTAATTATTTTTATCTTTAATTTAGAAATAGAATAAGAAATTATGACTTTCGGTGTATTTCTGGTCGAGCTTAACATTTATAGTTTAGTAATTATGAGTACATCTATCAACTACTAAACAATTAAATATGAAATAAACAGATGTAACATAAGCTTAAGAAATGCAGTTATTACATTCTTCCCTCCTTAATAAAATTTCGTCCTCGAAATTTGAATTTTAATTATAGTGGGTTTCTATTTCAAAAATCATTCTTATCATGACATAAACAATCTCATCACTTTTGCATAGCCAGACAGCATGCCTACAACACTCCCCTTGCGCCCCGGCATACCTCGCTTGGATCAAGTTAGCCAAGACCGAGTCCCGTGCGTAGGTGACGAGCGATGCAGGTACCACACTCTACCCCAAAACGTATCCGGCATACCTCGCTTGGATCAAGTTAGCCAAGACCGAGTCCCGGGCGCAAATGTCGGGTAAGGTGGATTTAACACACCGGGCTGGCACCGCTCTGATACCAAATGTCACGACCCGTACCTTTTTTTTTCGCTTTAAGTTGATTACGAATTTGTCAGAGTAGAACGCGCACTTTTCGGCCGCGACGGAAATACGAACCTTTTTCGCTTTTAGATAAAATATAGCGGAAGCTTTAGAAATAAACAACTCTTTTCATTTTCAATCAAAATCATCATTTTCCTATTCATTTGAACAATAAACGTTTACAAATCTCTAATAAAAGAATATTAACAAATATTACAATTAATATGAAAATGCCGTAATCTAAGCACGTCTATAGTCTTCGATCCATCCGTTCCGGTACCTGTAATTATTTTAAGGTGAGCAAAAAGCCCAGTAGGTACCGCCTAACCACTGGCGTAGAAATATAATAATCATTTAAACTGTAACATCGATCACGAATCACATAATTATCATGCTTTATACTTCATGCGAATAACAAACAATAACTTAACAATCAACATATAAGCAGATAATCATGTGCATAGACCGTAATTACAGTAGACGTGAGAACTATATTTCCCCTACCTTAATATCATCTTCACGATAACAGCATTGAAATGATATGAAAAACTCCGAATCTTTTATCTCAGAATATTCTCAATATATCTCTAGTGCATCCCTATCTCTCTCTCACTTATCAGTAGTTAAATTGAATCTGGAAAGAGAAATAACTATAGCACTGAACCCTATTTATAGAAGTCAACGACCAATCAGATCGCGACGAGTCACAGGGACACATGTCTCACATGCAATGAAAGCTGTGCCACACGACGACACGTGTCGCCTGTGTGTCACACATGGATAAGGATGGCCTCAGAGCATGACACATAACCCCCTTACGTGTCGCGCATGCAGGGACAGTCGCAGATATTGTGACACATGTCCCTCTGCGTGTCACACATTCATTCGGCTAAATATAAATGCTTATCCTCAACCACCGCGTCAAATAAACATGTAATTTAGTCATGTCAAGCATTTAACAAGCCACATATCGCGAGATGCATAAACAATACTTAATTATCACTTAAACTAGTGATTAGAACTAATTAACACTCAAACATTAGCACTAATTAACACTTAAACTAGTGATTAGCACTAATCATTCCCTAATTTTTTTTATCTTTAATTTAGAAATAGAATAAGAAATTGTGACTTTCGGTGTCTTTCTAGACGAGCTTAACATTTATAGTTTAGCAGTTATGAATAGATCTATCAGAAAGCTAAATTCTTAAACATGAAATAAAGTGAAGTAATATAACTTGTCACGACCCGTATCTTTTTCTCTTTACGTTGATTAATAATACATCAGAGTAAACGCGTCATTTTTAGGCCGCGACGGAAATACGAACCTTTTGGCTTTTGAATAAAAATAGCGGAAGCTTAGAAATAGACAACTCTTTTCAATTTGAATGAAAAACGTCATTTTCCTATTCAATTGAGCAATATTGTTTACAATTATCCAATAAAAGAATCTTGACAAATATTACAATTAATTTGCAAACGCTATAAATCTAGCCCGTCTATAGTCTCGAATCGACCCGTTCCGGTACCTGTAGATATTTTAGGGTGAGCAAAAAGCCCAGTAGGTACCGCCTAACCACTGGCGTAGAAATATAATAATCAATTAAACTGTAACATCGCGAATCACATAATTATCAAGCTTTAGACATCATGCGAATAACAAACAATAACTTAACAATCAACATATAAGCATATAATCATGTATAGACCGTAATTACAGTAGACGTGAAAACTATATTTCCCCTACCTCAATAATAGCTTCAGGATAACAGCTTTGAAATGATACAAGTAGCTCCTAATCTCTTATCTCGGAATATTCCCAGTATCTCTCTATCTCACTTATCGGTAGTTGAATCGAATCTGGAATGAGAAATAACTAAAGCACTAGCCTCTATTTATAGAAGTCAACGACCAATCAGATCGCGACGAGTCACAGGGACACATGTCGTGCATGCACTGAAAGCTGTGCCACACAACGACACGTGTTGCCTGTGTGTCACACATGGATAAGGATGGCCTCAGAGCGTGACACATAACCCCCCCTACGTGTCGCGCATGCAGGGAAAGTCGCAGATGTTGTGACACGTGTCCCTCTACGTGTCAAACATTTATTTGGCCAAATCTAAATGCTTATCCTCAACTACCGCGTCAAATAAACATGTAATTTACTCACGTCAAGCATATAAAAAGCCACATATCACAAGATGCATAAACAATACTTAATTAACACTTAAACTAAAGATTATCACTAACTAACACTTAAACTAGTAATTAGCACTAATTAACACTTAAACTAGTGGTTAGCACTAATTAACACTTAAACTAGTGATTAGCACTAATCATTCCCTAATTATTTTTATCTTTAATTTAGAAATAGAATAAGAAATTATGACTTTTGGTGTATTTCTGGTCGAGCTTAACATTTATAGTTTAGTAATTATGAGTACATCTATCAACTACTAAACAATTAAATATGAAATAAACAGATGTAACATAAGCTTAAGAAATGCAGTTATTACATTCTTCCCTCCTTAATAAAATTTCGTCCTCGAAATTTGAATTTTAATTATAGTGGGTTTCTATTTCAAAAATCATTCTTATCATGACATAAACAATCTCATCACTTTTGCATAGCCAGACAGCATGCCTACAACACTCCCCTTGCGCCCCGGCATACCTCGCTTGGATCAAGTTAGCCAAGACCGAGTCCCGTGCGTAGGTGACGAGCGATGCAGGTACCACACTCTACCCCAAAACGTATCCGGCATACCTCGCTTGGATCAAGTTAGCCAAGACCGAGTCCCGGGCGCAAATGTCGGGTAAGGTGGATTTAACACACCGGGCTGGCACCGCTCTGATACCACTTGTCACGACCCGTATCTTTTTCTCTTTACGTTGATTAATAATACATCAGAGTAAACGCGTCATTTTTAGGCCGCGACGGAAATACGAACCTTTTGGCTTTTGAATAAAAATAGCGGAAGCTTAGAAATAGACAACTCTTTTCAATTTGAATGAAAAACGTCATTTTCCTATTCAATTGAGCAATATCGTTTACAATTATCCAATAAAAGAATCTTGACAAATATTACAATTAATTTGCAAACGCTATAAATCTAGCCCGTCTATAGTCTCGAATCGACCCGTTCCGGTACCTGTAGATATTTTAGGGTGAGCAAAAAGCCCAGTAGGTACCGCCTAACCACTGGCGTAGAAATATAATAATCAATTAAACTGTAACATCGCGAATCACATAATTATCAAGCTTTAGACATCATGCGAATAACAAACAATAACTTAACAATCAACATATAAGCATATAATCATGTATAGACCGTAATTACAGTAGACGTGAAAACTATATTTCCCCTACCTCAATAATAGCTTCAGGATAACAGCTTTGAAATGATACAAGTAGCTCCTAATCTCTTATCTCGGAATATTCCCAGTATCTCTCTATCTCACTTATCGGTAGTTGAATCGAATCTGGAATGAGAAATAACTAAAGCACTAGCCTCTATTTATAGAAGTCAACGACCAATCAGATCGCGACGAGTCACAGGGACACATGTCGTGCATGCACTGAAAGCTGTGCCACACAACGACACGTGTTGCCTGTGTGTCACACATGGATAAGGATGGCCTCAGAGCGTGACACATAACCCCCCCTACGTGTCGCGCATGCAGGGAAAGTCGCAGATGTTGTGACACGTGTCCCTCTACGTGTCAAACATTTATTTGGCCAAATCTAAATGCTTATCCTCAACTACCGCGTCAAATAAACATGTAATTTACTCACGTCAAGCATATAAAAAGCCACATATCACAAGATGCATAAACAATACTTAATTAACACTTAAACTAAAGATTATCACTAACTAACACTTAAACTAGTAATTAGCACTAATTAACACTTAAACTAGTGGTTAGCACTAATTAACACTTAAACTAGTGATTAGCACTAATCATTCCCTAATTATTTTTATCTTTAATTTAGAAATAGAATAAGAAATTATGACTTTCGGTGTATTTCTGGTCGAGCTTAACATTTATAGTTTAGTAATTATGAGTACATCTATCAACTACTAAACAATTAAATATGAAATAAACAGATGTAACATAAGCTTAAGAAATGCAGTTATTACAGGGGTATTATTGCAGTTTTCTAAAAATTAGGGTAGGAAAAGAATTAGGTAGAAATTCTAACTTTCTGAGAATTACACCTTACCCCTAATTTCTAAAGTAGTACACATTTTTTTTTTTATTCCTTCTTCATCTCATTGTAAAAGAAATCCAATCTAAACTCTGTTAGGAAATTAGAAAATTTAATTTAAAATTTTACCTCAAAAATCTTTGAAATATTACACATTAGCCCATCATAATTTTCAGCGGTGTTACAGATTACCCAAGCCAAAAACCGCGGAAATCGGTCGAGAAATGAGGTGGTTCGAGTTTGCCGCCGATAGGGCTAGCGATGGTATTCGTCGGCGATTTTTCCGGCGTTCTTGGCACCGGCTGGGCTCGTCTATTGTCTCCTCGAGTCCCTGGGAGTCTCCTGGAGCAGATTTGAAGTAGTGGGTAGCTCAGGTTAGTTCGGGCTTCGAGCTCCTCGCTGACGTCAATGTCGTTGGCTGCCGGCGGTGATGGTTGCGGGTTGATTCTGCAGCTAGCTGCTGCTTCTATTGCCTCCCCTTGGGTCGAAACAGAGAGGGAGAGGGAGGCTACGGGTCGAGGGAGGCAGATGAGAGACGTAGGTGGTGGTGACGGTGGTTCCGTTGGTTTTCTCCGGTGGCGGTGGCGTGACTTATAGCCACTGTTGCTGCTGCTGCTTCTTTCTGGCCGAGAGGGAGGGAAGAAGCAGAGGGATGGAGGGTGAGAGAGAGAGATGGAGAGAAACAGAGCAGTGGTGGTGATGATGGCGTTCTCGTCGTCTTCTCCGGCAGCGGTCGTGGCGTGGCTTACGGCCACTGCCGCTGATTCTTCTAGTTCTGTTTGGCGGGAGGGAACAGAGTGGAGGGAGAGACGGCAGTTGTGGTGGTGGTGGCGGGTGTGATGCCGGTGGTGGTGGCAGCCGGTTGTGAGTCGAAGAAGGAGAAGAAGAAGTTTAAGAAGAAGGAGGAGAGGAGAGAGAGAACAATATTTTATTCTTTTCTTTCCTTGTTTTTTGGTAGAAACCATCAGATGATGGCGTGAGAAAGGGAGGAAACTCTCTTATTTTTTATTTCACTTTATTTTATGTTTTGTTTATTTAATTGTCTTTTACTAATTTACTCAATAGGATCTAGAGTTTCTATAAATTACAATATTTACCCCCAACTTAAACATCATATACTTCTTGAAACAACAACTACCTCCCCTCCCGTCCTATAATTTAAAAACTAAACTATACGAAAAGTCAGCAATTACCCTTTTAAAAAAAAACGGGGTATTACAATTCAAGTCCTCCAATCTTGAGTGGTGGATCTTGAAAATCTTTCTTGGGAGCCATCACAATATTCGGAAGATGAAAGTATTTGAGGAGAAGAGATGAGGGGAAGAGAGGTACTACTGGGTGTGCCAAGATTTGTACATACAAATTTTATGCTAATGAAAACAAAAGCGATAAATTTGGAGTATCTAATATTATATCGATGAAGTTGATGTAGCCGATTACAATATCTGAATATAATTAAACATCAACAAAATCCTCTGATTCTTCTTCTTGAACGTCGAACCAGGACATCACAGCTTGATCTTGGATCGAACGAGTAGGAGTTCTTCGATTTCGGCGAAGAACACGTTGAAGGTCTTAAAGAACACGAAAAACTTGCTTGAAGATCTTCGAATGTCTGAAGAACCGGGCGACGATCTTTATGTTTGATGTATGAACTCTTCAGGGCTTTGGTAGCTTGATCTTCAGAGATCTCTCCTTCTTGCAAGATCGAATCGTGTTATTTATGGCCTAGGTGTGACTCCTTTATATAGGCACTGGAGTAAGAGTTGTAGTCCTGTTAATACTCATACACCTAATTATATTTAATTGATTTATTCAATACAAGAATAGTCTCCACTAATAACATAGTTAATAAATGATTACTCATTTAGGAATAATGTTTTATTATTAGAAGTATTGTTTCGTATTTTCTGCACAAATTTGAAAAATGACGCGATATGATTGATCAAACTTGCTAGTCTTGTAGTTGCATCAATTTGACAAGTGGCCTTCTTTGATCGGACGTACTCGCTGACTTGTAGCCATGTCGTGCAGTGACATAGCGTCGTCATGGACCGTCCTTGTCTGTAAATAAGTGTTGCCTTATTTATAATTTAATCCATATTTAATTATAATTCAAGGACAATAATTTGTCGAGCGATGCTTTTCGATCCACGAATTTCCAAAATAAGTGAGAACCCGTGGCGGTTTAAGTATCTGAAAATTTACATGTCTACACTAGGTCTCAAGTTGGAACTGCTGTAACCATGACTATACTTAATTGGGTCATTCTAAAAATACCATCTGACATACACTTTGGTCTCACAAAGAAAAACATTTGTTAACCAAAAGGAAGGGCCAACTTATGCGCAGAAAAGACAGCTAAAAGGGCAGGGTTTCCACTTCCGTCTCCATGTTTAAAGGGCCAACTTATGAGCTGAAAAGACCAGTCAAAGAGTCAGTTTTCAACCCCGAACTTCTAAATTATATGACATGATACCAGGATTAAAGCGCGAAAATGGGAATGCAACGCAACCAATTTCACACTATCTTTTTTTTTTTTGCATATATCCTTTAACGCAAGTACATCATAGCAATGGAATTCTTTGAAAAACAAATAATATAAAAGCCAGCAAATGCAAACACACATACACAAGGTGATCTTGTCGCTTATTAACTTCCTCTGCGACGATGAGTTGGTCGCAAACCTCCTGTCAATACAAAATCATGCCAAATTAAATGGAATGGTATTTCAGTAGTTAATTTGTCATTAGAAAGCATTTAAACAATTGAGTGAATGTGATTTTGGTATGAGGATAAATAATGGCATACCTTGGAATATGGACAACTCTAGTCTTTTTACTGTCTAGGAAAGAGGTTGACCTTTAGTGGAGTCTTCATACCAGTATGGAGGTTTTGGTTCTCTGAGAGGTCAATCTTCTGATTAGCTGGAATGCTCCATTCGAAACACATGACCAAATTGGCTAGAAGGAACTCCAAATTCTGAATAGCCATTCCATATGCCGGGCACATCCTCCTCCCAGCTCCAAACGGCATCATCTTTATCTCTGTTGTCCCAGTTAAATCGAAAGAAACCGTGGCCGCATCTCCACCTGCGACGTTTGTGGTGGTCAAGAACCTCTCAGGCTTGAACTCCATGGGCTCCTCCCACACCTTGGGATCCATTCCTAACTCTGCTAGCATGAAGATAACCATGGCATTGGTGGGGATAGTATATCCCTCCAACTCCACCTCTTGAGTTACAGCATGAGGGATCCCGAAATGCGTTGGTGGATGACGCCTTAGACCTTCCAAGACCACGGCTTTTAAGTAAGGCATGTGTTGCAGATCCTCTTCTTTTACTCTACCGGTTACAGGCGAAACAACTTGCTTGATCTCTTGGTACAACTTGAGTTGTATGTTAGGGTTCTTTACTAGATTCGCCATGATCCACTCTAGCGTGATGGACGTTGTATCCGTCCCCGCTAAGAGAAACTCAACGCAGAGACTAGCCATCTCTTTGTAACTCAGATTTCTCTTCTGGTCGGGCAGCTCAAGATCCATCAATGTGTCTACATATGCCGTGGGATCTTCATTCTTGTTTTTGCCCCTCTGCCTTACGTGCTCGATTCGCGATTTGATCAAAGGGACTAGTAAATCCTCCTGATTTTGGTTCCCCCTTGCCAACTCCTCGTAACGGTCAGGGAACAAGATCTTCGACAGCCTGGGGAACACGTTAAGAGCTGTTGACCGCGATGCTATCAGCATGACTTGGTTAACCGCTGTTTGGACATCCCGGATTTTCTCATCCTCCAACCGTTTCCCCAGGCACATGAATACTGAGAGAGAGAACGTGGCGTACTGGAAATGACTCAGTACGCCGATCCGACGACTGGACGACGACTCGTCCAGCAGACGGTCGATTAGCGTCTGGAGGACCCAATCACGAGCACCTGAGAAGGACATGGCCTGGGTAGGATTAAGAACCCCTGAGGTTAGGTTGCGGCGGAGAAGGCGCCAAGTGGAGCCGTAGGGAGCCAATGAAATCAGATCCTGGCTTTCTTTCTTCATGAACTTGACTGTTTCGACTGCTTTAGGACGCTCCGAGAATATGGCACCTTTTTGGATAAGAGCCTCATGGGCGGCGGAATGGCTGCTGATGAAAATAGCCCGGATAGGGCCTATCCGTAGTCCAAAGATGGGTCCATACTTGGACTTGAGGTCAAGGATTACCTTCTCCAGCCCGGAGGAGAATTTAGGTGGAAATAGGACGCCGGCCAGAAAACCAAGTGTAGACGGTCCCGGGGGAAGGTGTTTCTTTTTGGTAGCTGAGGATCTGGTGGAGCTAGTAGCCAATGTATTTATGAGACATTTGAGGAAGAACGAGACACAAATGGATGCGATCACGAATGCAATCCAGCGTTCCATATTTATCTATATGTCGCTCAACCAAAAAAAGGTTGTTATGATTGATTGCTACCTGTGGATGGCATGCTATTAGGGTGAAGACCTTGTGCTTATATAGAGGGTCTGTGTGATCAATTTCACCTTACCCCTCTATGTTTATGTGAGTTCTCTTTATGGCCATTGTCCTATTTACGTTTTTTCTTTCCGAAATTGCAGAAGCGTAACGGAGGCTACTAGCAATCTCATTACCGTCTTAAGTGTGAGCAATGCAATTAATATGTAATCAAACATGAAATATTTTACAAGAAGGTAATGTTACATGTTAGTATAGATAATAGACGTGGCAATAGAACCGAAAAACCTCATTTTGTTTTGAGAAAAACCACATCCAATGTTACATCCATGAAAAAGATTGAAAAGAAAGAGACACTGCTTGTTGGAAAGTTAAATTGATTAGATTTAGTGTTTCATTGATAAAATAGTGCTGTTAAAAATTGTCAGCAACATCTTTCTCCATTCGGAAAAGAGAAACTTGGCGGTGCAAAGTAGGACTTGAACCGAACATGGACGCACTGGGTGTGTGTGTGAAGCATAACTTAGCTGGCGTAAATATATAATGCATATTTTATATAGTAGATAGATCTCTATATCTTGTAAATTATTAAGTCAGGGATTTTTTATTGTATCGTGTTGATTACTCTAATGTTTTTATTTATAAATTGTAAAAAAAATATAGTCAACGCATAGCTGGAGGCATGCCAAAAGCACGTTTAAAAAATATTTGTTGCTCTGGACGCAATAACTGTGCATTAGTTATATATTTATGTTTACAAAAAACTAAAAACAATGTGTAAACAAATTTTAGGTACAAAACAAGCCAAGAGGGACGATCATACCGCAGAGGGATTAGAAATAGACGGGGATGATATATGTGCATGTCAACTGTTGAATATGGGAGTCCATGTTGATGATCGGCCGATTCAACAGTCCATTAGACCACCTCAAGCAGGAATGTTATAAAAAATAAGAACATCATTGTCAAAAAACATGCTCCAGATTAACTTTAAATAGGTCATCGTAAACCGCTCCATCCAAAAATCCATCTGACCATATTTACCAGTGCTTGAAACCAAACACAGAATTTATGATCATGGTCCAACCAATCCATTAAACCTCTCAAGCAGGAACCATGAACTTAAAAACAAAAGCATAACAACATTTTATTTCTTGTAGCTTGGTTACAACTTCATTAGAGAATGAGAGCTCTTGTAAATTATTAAGTCAGGGATTTTCTATTGTATCGTGTTCATTACTCTAATGTTTTTATTACTTTGTTTAACTAAATATAAATTGTAAAAAAATTATAGTCAATGCATAGCTGGAGGCATGCCAAAAACACGTTAAAAAAATATTCGTTGCTGGACGCAATAAATGTGCATTAGTTATTTATTTATTTTTACAAAAAACTAAAAACAAAGAGTAAAAAAATTTAGGTACAAAACAAGCCAAGAGGGACGATCATAACGCTGAGGGATTAGAAATAGAGGGGGATGATATATGTGCATGTCAACTGTTGAATGAGAGGGTCCATATTGATGATCGGTCGATCCAACAGTCCATTAGACCACCTCAAGCAGGAATGTTATACGAAAATAAGAACATCATTGTCAAAAAACATGCTCGAGATTAAGTTTAAATAGGTCATCGTAAACCGCTCCATCCAAAAATCCATCTGACGATATTTACCAGTGCTTGAAACCAAACACAGTATTGATGATCATGGTCCAACCAATCCATTAAACCTCTCAAGCAGGAACCATGAACTTAAAAACAAAAGCATAACTACATTTTATTTGTTGTAGCTTGGTTACAACTTCATTAGGGAATGAGAGCTCTCCTTACCCTCACTTGCTATTTGGTATTGAGAGACATGGACACAAGTGGTTTAACATTGCCGTTTCCCTTTTGCGCAAATGCTAATTTGTTCATCTTCTTCCCCATTAACTCTCCATTGCAAAAACTGGCCAGCTTCAGGTTCTTACCTGCCAACACCGTGCTCCCACTCAACCGGCCGGTGGCCATTAACGCGATCCCGCCGTCGGCCGATTATACCGTTGTGTCGAAATCTGACCGAGCAAATCGGAATTTACTGAATTAAGGCAGAGAAATTTGTGAGAGCTTAGTGCTGGTTACGTTATAGGCATAGAAACAGAAGATTGGGCCACGTTACCCATATTTGATTGTATCGACCAGCTCTCTTGTGTTTGTGTGAGCTTGTAATATTTCAAATACACTAGGAAAATTATTGGAAGGCCCGATAGTTCATGTTTAGTTACCTGTTGGGGAATATTTGTTGGTGCTGTTTGACGATTAATCCATATAAGTAGAAAAGGTTTGGGGTGTAGTTGAGTTGGTTGGACTTGCATTCTTAAGGCATTGGGCGCATTTCCTTAGAGGTCTTGAGTTTGAACATTGAGCCCATTGGCCTCTACAGCAGCGAGTCCATTGAGTACATTGAAATATGTATCTTCCTCCTCCATCGCAATTCCTCTTTAAATCCTCCTCACCTTCGATCCCTCTCCTTCCACATCGCATCCCTCTCTCTCACGATCCCTCTCGCCTCTCTCTGCAATAACCGAATCCTTCACCACCAACGTCTTCTCTCTCTCTCTCTCTATCTCTCCGCGGCTCTCTGTTCGCCAGAAGAAGAAAAGAGCAGGGCGGCAGCAACCAGAACAGGTCGGAAAGACCAGTCAGGCCCCCCACCACCACTCCAAGTTTCGGATTATTGTCTCTCTCTCCCTCTCTCTCTCTCTCTCTCTCTCTCTCTCTCTCTCTCTCTCTCTCTCTCTCTCTCTCTCTCTCTCTCTTTTCCCCTTCTTCTCTTTGTGTTCCTCCAGTGTCCAGGGTCGTTTCTGACCCCTTTGTCTTCGAGCAGTTCGTCGGCTACAAAGAACTCTCCGGGTCTCTTCTTCGTTGCCTTTTCCTGTCGTCAATCTTTCCTCGTGTTAGACTCCATCTTTTCAACTTGTAAGTTTTAACCGTTCGTCAATTTTTAGATTTTGTATCTCTATTTTCAGATTCTTATTGCGCTCTTACTGCTTCAAATACTTGATAATCAATTGTTAAATCATCTTTCACATTCATGTAAAAGTTTTACCCTTACACCCTAGGTGTGTAGGTGGTTAAAATCACTCTGAAACAATAGGTTGATTATAAATTATCACTTGTTTGAGTATTAGGTTGCTAAGGCGATTTGTAATCGTCGAAGAGTTGAATTAGAATTAATCGTGGCTGTTAAACATGTTCTTTTGTGTTCTAGGGATTTTAAACAATCTGCCCGGTCTGAAAAGAACCAAAATTTGTCGCTTATAAGCCTGAAATTTGTTGCTAAAAGTGCAAAAAACTGTCTTGAATGCTGATGCATTTAGTTGCAGTGCCTAGTTGGTGAAATGAGCTAAAATAGAGGGGATAATGAACAAGAAAAGAACAAAAAAAAAGTGAAAATAGAACAACTTAGTGTGCTTACGTTCGCGCCGAAAATTTGGATTCCATCCAAGTATAGCTTTGAGAGAGAAACTAGAGTGAAGCCTTATTTCACAGAAGTTGTGAATCCCTTCACGGTGATAATTTGCATTCAAACGCAATCGATGCTAAGAGGGTTCCGAAAACCTCATATGACTAGGTGAAGAAAGGCTAGAATGGAACTTGATCAAAGTTGTACCAATTGAATTTTAAGATGTTCCCTTGTCTTGGTTTGAAATGGTGGTGGAAAAAGGACACCTTAGTGAGCTGATACATTAAATCAATTTATTTCAAAATCTTCTTAATTTTTTTGGGATTTCATAAAGGATTAGTTCAAGAGAGACAGATTGGCCGATCTTGTGAAAGGAAAGTACTTAAAGTATTATGTTTTTTGTGTGTTAATATCGAGTCTAGAATTGCATTGCATCATCTTGCTACAATGTAGAGTCGTAAGAGTCTTGTAGATTCATTTGTGTCTTGTTTGCTAGTATACAGGTGAATGCAATAAATGAGACTTTGCTCTAGACGCGATAATGGCAAGTGCGGGGGTATTTGATAACTCCTTAGTTGGAGTTATCTTTCTTATGTAGAACATTGCTTGTGCGTTTCGGTGCTAAGTGATGGAATTCAGGCCAAGAAGTGAGATTATTAGCTTTTATGAGTGTTTTAGTGTAAATTAGAAGTTCGGGCGTTTCTTACAATTATTTGAAATAATTATTAGATTTGATCTTCGGGGGTGTGTTCTTGTTGTGATTTATAGGAATTCTGCATGCGGGGAGCATTTGGAGAGAAGAAACTAGCTTCGGAAGCTTGGGAACTCAAAGTGCATGACATGTATGTCCTCTCACGAAGACAATTGTATTCGCACTAAGAGAGTAAATATTCAAAATCATGGAGGTCTAGGTGTTCCTCGCACGAAGAGGGCTTGTATTCGCACGAAGACCAACCCTTCGCACATTTTTGAAGCTCATAAAGTGTTCGTGAACACCCTTGCAGGCGCAATGTGCGAAGGGTGTTCGCACGAAGGACGTTTTGGTCGCATGAAGACTCGATGTCTTCGCACGAAGACACTGCAGAAGGCGGAAAACTTTATGGAAATGTTGCGTGATCAATTCAAAACTTGTCCCATCTTTTAGGAAATTTGTATGAATACGTTTACGTCGTATTTTCATTGGGGAACAAGTTGGAGCACGAATAATGGGCGATTTTGGGGCTTGGAGTGCATCGTGAGAGCGAGTATTCCATCGTTTGATTTCTCTTCTCTTTCTTTTCATTTTTTTTCTCATGATCACACAAACTCTTTCTACCGTGTCCATGTGTAGTAGTAGCTAAGTTTTTATATCGAGATTTCTCTAGGGTAGCAAGGGTTTGAAGCCGTTTTGGCGAATTATGGATTTTGATTCACATTTTGCTTACTTAATAGATGATGAACAATTTGCTATGTTTAATTTATGTTGTACACAAAATTTCTTTTTCGGAATTGTGGAACAAGTAAATCTAAGTCAAAATCAATAAAATGAAAATAATAAAGAGGGATTAAAATTATTGATATGTATTTCTTTAAGTAAGAAAACAATCTCCTTTGATTGTTCTTTCCTTCTTCTTTGATCAATGGTCTGAGCGACTTGATCTCGAACGAATGATTTGGTTTCTCTGTTTTGGGTGGAGATTGTAATTTGACAGTAATGAAGTCCTCCGGGACTCGGCGGCGTGTTCGGCGGAGCTTCACTTGATGATCTCTGATTTGTCGGAGTTGGGATCTCCGATGGATGTATTGAGGTCATCCGGGACTTTGCGGCGTGTTCGTCAGATCTTCTTTAGCCTCTGAAACTTTATACTGTTGTAATGTGTTGTGTTTTTCTCCTCTTGAAATGCACATCTATTTATAAGCAAACCGAGTGGGGTATTTTGGTCATTATACTTCAGATTTGAGATTCACAAGATACTAACAACCCATTTATTATTGTCTCCTTAACTTGTTCAAAGATAATAGTAAAAATTAATTACATATTTATATAGTCACATTTTAATTAGTAACTATATATGTAACTAATGTTTCATTTTATTCAACCACCTATAGCGTGTCAAACGTGACATTTTTGCGCAAATAAAATAGTGGTAAAATAATAGTTTTTTTTTTGTGTGTCAACAAGTTCCACCTCGAGACTTGTTTGCCGGCTCCGTTAGCTTGTTGGTGGACATGTCTCAAAATTTGAAGTCATCTTTGGTCGACATTTTCACAGCTTGTTTGACTTTGTTTCTTTGTCAATCCGTAAGGATTCTAATTTGGCTTTCCGAACGTCATGTTAAGGTGACCAGACATTCTTTTGAACTTTGTATTTCTATTTGAGCTTCTAGCAACTTTATGTAATTCCTCTGTTTGGAAACTTCATATTTTCTAACTCTTGTCGGGTTGGACCTTGGATCGTTCGGATTTCTTATGAGATTTTTGCAATTTTCGAACTCTTTGGTCCCATGTGTCTCTTTCTTGAGTTTGAAAAGAAGCAATTTGCTACGACTGATCTTGGATGCTACCTGCTCTTACGACATCTTCATTTGGCCTTGGACTAATGCTTCCATCCTAAATTGGAACATTCCATACTGGGTTGTCACTTGTTAGAATTTTATGGATCTAATACAAGAAATTAAAACACCTTTAGAATATTTTACTAACCATAAAATGTACCGTTGATCCAGCCATCATTAGTTGTTGTCGAATCTCCTCAAACCAGAAGAGCTAGAGCTCCGGATCGTCCACTCCTACTCCCACTCTTGTTTGTTTTTAGATAGGGCTAATAGTTCCCCAACTGATCTTATTTATAAGAGCCAGCTGGGGTTTTTTGGAGCGGAGAGGGGACCGGGCCTAATGATCATAAAACAGTCATTGGGCCCTCCTATCAAGGAGCCCAATAACCAACCAGCCCAAACTTCCATACCACACTAATAATAACACTAAGATGCACCATAGCCCAAACACAAGATCAGAAACGTATTGGGCTCATAACGGAGAATAACTTGAACCACTTTCAACCCGTTTTACAAATAATAAAATGCAATTATTCGCAGCCCAAATAATTGGTTAAAAACAATTTTTTGACGTTCTCCCACTTGGGCAACAATAATTTTGGATTTGAAAAGTATTGTTTTTTATAAAACGACACTCGGGTGGAACAACTGAGTGGCCATAAACATGGTTCAAGAATTTTTCATCTTATCTCAAGAGCTCGTTCAACAAGCATATTAGAATCAAACAATAGCGGCAATTATGTTATTTATCAACATAAGACCTTCTATAATTACAAATCCTGACATATTGCAAACATAGACCCCCAAAGTATGATCAAGTGCAATGTAGAATATATGTACATGTGATCCAACAATATACCATGTAAATTCATCATCAAGTCCTACATGACCATTGAAGGTCACTCACAGGAATATATCCCAACACACTTCCAAAAAAAAAGCTAACACATCTCTGAACCGAGACACCATGCTTTTATTCCAAAGCACTCATGTCTTAAACCAAGACAATAGTTACATGAATCCATCAACACTTAAAAATCGTAGCAATATTTTCATCTCGAGACCGCTTAACCTGCAAAATCTCAATGCAAAGAGGAGCACAATTTCAATAATCATATAAAATTTCCATTAGGCAAGTCCAGAATGGGAATAAATTTGATAAGCCATCAAATAATATCATCTCACGGATTGTAATAAAGATTTACATAAACTCCCACTAACCAAAAACATCGAAAGAATCAACTACGCTCATATGCTCAACATGTTTAGTAAACTCTAAAGGTCGTAGCCCCTTTTTAAGTGGATTAGCTAACATGTCTGCAGGACCAATGTGCTCATAGAATACTTCCCCCTTTTCAACCCTTTCTCTAACCTTGAAATACTTTATGTCTATAAACCTAGAAGCCCTCAATTTTTGTTTTTCTTTGAGATGAACATTGCATCGATATTATCACAATACATCTTCATAGGCTTAGAGATGGAGTTGAAAATATTTAGCCCTGCGATGAAATTCATTAGCCTGATAGCATGTGCCCCACCATCAGTACAACTAGCAAAGTCCGCATCGGTGTAACCAACAATCTCAAGAGGATCAACATTCTTATAGACAAGCAAGTGATTCTTGGTTTTCTGCAAATACCTCAGAACTTTCTTGGCTCCCACTTGTAGCGCCTTTTAGGAGCTATATTTCTTTGACATTTACCACATGTTTGATAGGTTTTTGGAGAGTTTTGAGCCTAATATTGTTGATATGAGCATGATTTGTCACATGTTCCTTCATATGCTTAATAGTTCACGCATGTTCTTTATGTTGATTTGTGCTTAATTTGTTGGATTTAATCGCTTGGTGTAGTTGTTGTTTTTGTCTTTGACATGACATAGCGCTATTGGAGTGATTTGAATCAAGAACATGAACTTTGGAAGCAAGGAAGGGCAAGTAAAGAGGCTCGGGAACCAAAAGGACAAGAAGTTTAAGATTCAAGAATGTTGAAGCCTAGGCATTTCGGCCCGAAATGCCAGCCGAAATGCTAGCCGAAATGAAGGCCATTTCGAGCCGAAATGCTAGCCATTTCAGGCTGAAATGAGCGGAACTTATGTGAGAATTTTTGGGGATGAAATGCAATTCTTAAAGACCTAGCATCCCTACTTCGACCTAAACAACAAGGGTCATGAAAAGACCTCAGTTGGGAGCCAAGAAGACATGAGAGAGCAAGGAGACTTCGTTGGGAGCACCATCAAGCAAGGAGACGAGCCCGGGCCAACACCATAATCATATTTTTAGCGTTTGATCTATTTTTTCTCTTTCTATTGTATGAAATATTCAAACAATATGTTAAATTTTTTATGAGTAGCTAAAATTATACCTAGGCATCTATGGAGAGCCTAGGTTTTATGTTTTGATGAACTTTTCCGGATCTTGGATGATCTTTCATGTAAGGTTTTGTGATTCAATAAAGATTGTTCTACTTTATATCTTGTTGAGTTATTCCATTGACAAGTTCGGACTAAGATGTATGATCTTGGTTATCTCTTTATTTATTCAATCATGAAATTGGCTTAATGAGAATTTTAGTAGCTTAATATCTCGTTTATTGTGTTTAATCCTTAGTGATTTAGGAGTCATGACCCGACCTTGCTATTTAACTAGTGAGTGTGTGAAAGAAACTCTAACCTAGTTGGGATGAGTAGACGGGAACATTCTTAATCGATGATACTGGGAAGTGAGTTGAGTAGGAATGGCTAGAAGAGGGTAGATTCGGTAGGAGATAGTGAAGTGTTCGTGTGATGATGCTTGAGAAGACATTATTCTATGCACCGTCGTTAGCTTGCTAGAACGTATTGGTAGTTAGAGTTGGCCTGAAAGGGACAAATCAGTACAGGTGTGTAGAACGACAAGAGACCGATAGGTAATTGTCAGTGCCATTACTCAGCTTAGCTTACTAAGAGTTGTCGTGTTAGAACATGGAATCTGGAATCGTCAAAACAACCCTAGGTGATCTATAGATTGCCTAGTTTTCTCTCCTTTGGTTTAATCTAAATCATTTCTTTTGCTTAATCTTACTTATAGTTTCTAGTCACTTGATTGAGGGTGACAACACTCTAAATGAAAATATTTTTACAGGTTACTAAGTAGATTAAAGTAGTTGCACCTTACCTTGGGTTCAATTACTCGAAGTACCAAATAACCCATTATATTACTTGACTATATACTTGCGCAGCAATGTGTAATATAGGCGCATCAAGTTTTTGGCGCCGTAGCCGGGGAAGGCATTGGTTACTATTCTAGTTTAGCGATTAGTTTTACCTTTTTCTTTTTGTTTATTATTTATGTGATTTCTGATTTTGGTTTGAATTGTGTTTTAGGTTTTCAGTGTATGCAACGGATCTCTAGAGACCTTGTTCCCCCAATTGAGGACCCACAACAACTATTTAGAACACCAAGAAGGAATCCAATATAGATCGTAGTGGATGAGCAATTGACTAAAGCTCAACTGAATCAGAAGTTGACCGAGCACCATGAGAAGCTCGATGAGCAGAAGAACCAGATACCCTACAATCATTGGGGCCAATATTTGGGGGAGAAGTTTCAGTCAACTCAGAGAGGAAACAAGCCAGCGATTGTAGTGCCAACCATTCAGGCTGAACACTTTGATTAGCCCGCCACCATCACGATAGTGCAGAATTAGTTCAGTACTATGGGAACAAGGATGAAGACCCAAATGACTTCATTGGGAAGTTTGATTCCTACATCAAATCGGTGAACTACAAGAATTTCATAGCTGAGACACTGAAGCTGATTCTTTTCACTTATTGTCTTAAGGGTGCGACAGAGAAGTGGTTAGAGTCCAGAGATCCAGAACGGATCACCACATGGGAGCAATGTGTTGATGAGTTCATGAGCAAGTTCTACCCCGCTCAACGTGTCATTGGTTTACAGGCAGAGATCCTTGGTTTTCAGCAACATGCTGATGAGACGGTTGTTGATACATGGGACCGGTTAATGAGGACGCTACGCAAGTGTCCTAATAATAATTTCGGTGACTACAAGATTTTCCAGGTTTTCTATGAGGGCCTAGAACGTCCCGACCAAGATTTTCTAAATAGGGAAGCAGGTGGGAACTTCTTGTATATAGTTGACAAGGATGGAGCATATTCTTTGATGATGCAAATCAAAAAACAGGATGCTCAATTCTATGACTCTAGGAGGTTTTCCAAGTTGCCTGTGCCAAAGAATGATGAGTAGAAAGATGGGATTACAAAGATGGTATCTGACATGCCGAAGCTTGTTTATCTGGACAAGAAGACTGTGCCTGGAATAGAGGAGCAGGATTTTGATGCAGCTTTTCCTCAAGTTGCTAATGAGGACGTCAGCTATGTGGGGGCACAAGGGCAGCGTCATAAATGGAATCGGGGGAACTACATACCAGGGACCAGAGATCATCCAGGATTCAAGTATGGTCGTATGGGGATCAGACAGGAGCTTCATATGTACCAGGATTTCAGCATAGGCCACCTGCGCCAGTTGCTCAGGCGCCACCACCAGCTGCAGGCCATGATGCGGAGATAACAGATCTTATAAACAAGATGTACCAGATGGTCAAGAACGTTAATACCTTCACTTCTCAGGTAGAGACATTGACAGCTGATTTGCACATCACGAAGGCCACACTTCGTAACTTGGAGGTGCAGGTAGGACAGATTGCCACTAAGCTCTCCTCTAGAGCACCAGGATCCTTGTCGTCCGATACTGAGAATGTTCTCCAGGTTAATGCTGTTACCACTCTTAGTGGTATTTTTCTTGATGATTCTGCATATCCGAGCCACACCAGAGTTGAAGCTTCGAAGGCTTGGGACCATGAGGTCTTTGACAAGACCCCTGTAATGATCCCCCCATTCAAAGGGCGTGACTCCACACACTGATGAGGTAATACCACCACCACATTCTATTTATTAGGATCTTCCATATCCTCTTAAGGCGAGAAGTAAGAAACATGACTCTGACGAATACAATAGATTCTTGTCCGTTTTCTCGAAATTGCATATCAGTGTGCCATTGTTTGAGGCAGTCAAGATGATGACTAAGTAGGCCAAATACATGAGAAATCCAATTTTAGGAAAAAGGGCGGTGCCAGATTTTCAGACAGTGGATTTGACCGAGCATTTGAGCTCATGTTTATTGCATGGGTTGCCACAACAACAGAAAGATCCGGGAAGATTTGTGATAGAAGCTAACTTGGGAGGAGCTGACACGGGCCATGCCCTATGTGATTTGGGGGCCAGTGTTAATCTAATGCGACTTTCAGTCTTTCAAAAGCTGGGAGTTCAAGCTTGTTCCACATGGATCAACATACATTTTAACGATAAATCTTGCAAAAAGGCCTATGGTGTGGTGGAAGACGTGCTTGTGGAGCTGAAGTTTTCCATTATCCCTGCTGACTTTTTTATTCTTGAGGTGCATGTGGGAGATGTTCCAATCATCCTGGGTAGGCCCTTTTTGGCAACTGGTTGGACCCTCATTGATGTTGAGAACGGTGAATTAATCATGACGATTAATGATGCATGGGAAACTTTCCAGGTTTCCAGGGTGAGTCCACAGCAGTCTCAAGAGAAGACGCAGTTTCCTGTGGTCGTGCAGGCAGTGCACAAGAGTTCTGAGGTGGTTAGTTAAGCCACCAGATTCAACAGTTAAAGCTCACAGAGTCGTGTTAAGGATGTAGCAGAGAATGCTGGATGAGAGGGCACGTGGTGCCAAGTCACCTGTTTAGGGGCAATGAGGTAACTAGATCAGGCTGTTGACCTTAAATTACAAGCGCTGATTGAGAGGCAACCTAATGTAGTTAGCTAGTTAGTTGTTTTTCGCAGTTCGTTGTGATATTCATACATTATGTTGAGGGGTGAGAGAGAGTGGTTTAATATTTCCTATGAATGTGCAGGACACAGGTACTGATGACCCCTCATGATTCCTATTCTTGATGTGGGTGCATGATGTTGCACGCAAAACGAGGAACAACGAGCTAATCTAAAGAATTATGCATGGTAGAAAAGTCGCTCGAGGTCGAGGAGTAGCTTATTATTTTTGAGGATCATGCCAGCGAGTTTTTGTACCGGGTTTGCATGCATCAGATTCCGGAGAGGAAATTATGATTCAAGAGCTTACGTTGCTAGATTCATGCACAAGAGAGCAAATTTGAGAAGAAATGTTAAATTCCCCGGACTTTGGGAATTTTTCAATCAAAAGTGGATTCCCCGTTGTTAATAGAGTCCATCGGTGTAAGAATCGCGGAAATGCAATGCATGAAGAAATTGGTGCCAAAAGAGCATGCGAAGTCCGGGCCATTTCTAGTCGAAACGCCCACCCCCCATTTCGGTCCGAAATTAAACATGTGGTATGTTATGAAATTTTGGAATCATTTTGGGTCAAAATAGGAGGAATTTCGGGCCGGAATACCCCCTATTTCGGGCCGAAATGGGGCGGGCTGCTCATTAATTGGGGGCATTTTTGACAATCCGGGAGGGGTATATAGCCTAAAAACCGGAAATGAAGGGTTCCCAAGCCCCCATGTGGATCAAAACTTGCTTTCTTCATATTCTTCCTCTCAAACCCACCAAAAACCCAAAACTCATCCAAATAAATAATTTCTTGTTGGGTTTTGCTCTTTGCAAGCTCGTGTACAAGATTAATTCTTGGGTTTTTGACATATAGTGAGTGGTTCGTGTGTGGGCGAAATCAAATAGAAAGAACTCCAAGAACAAAGCAAATCCGATTCGTCAACTTGGAGTTGGATTCGGAAAAAGCTCAAGAAGAGTCTTTTGACGGGGACACCGAGGAGCACAAGGAGGTATGCTTGCCTGAAATTGCTTTGCATTTTGAAAAATTGGTCGACCGATTTGGTCCTTTCTTGACCAATTTTTGCAAAATCGGTCCTGTAAGCACGGTACTCCTGGACCGTAGGTACCAAACTCTTTATCTCGATCTAATTCTTTTTTAGGTACTTCTAGGGCTTAAATTTCTGGCAAATTTTACTTGCTCTTTATTTGTACCCTGGGTTACCTGGTGTAGTTCACTGTTATACCTCATGTGCACTCGTTATTTTCATTTCTCTATCGTTATGTATACATCTTGTAGTGCTAAGTTGAGATGGGAAATATTTATTGATGATCATCCCGTCTTCGTTCCTGAGGACGATGTAGTTATGAGTGAGGGGAAAGAGGATGTGAACGAGGGAGATGGTTCTGGAAACCGACGCCAGGTGCCTCCGTATCCAATTCGTTATGAACTAAACCTAGTTATACCTTCACTTCCGCAGATGGGGTTGGGGGTAAGGCCTTGAAATATGTTGACATCGGTGCTATCTGCAGTACCAAATTCTGCAGCTTCAGGATCGTTGGTGCGAATGCGAATAAGGCATGCTACACTGACGCATCCATGAAGAGGGTAGGGACTCCTGAAAAACCCTTCCCGCTAGGCGATAAAATGGCCAAACATCTTAAGGATCTCTTCAAGAATGAGATGATAGACAGGTGGTTGCATATTTTCAAGAAGTCTAGCTCCTCTCTTGCAAGAGAGATTCTTTTAATTGCTCGTTGCTAGAGGGAGAGTGAGGATCAGAGGCAAGTTTATTGCTGGCGAGCCTACATAGTTCTCATGACCGAGACTACGCCGGCTGCTATGAACTTCAAGCCTCTAAAGGAGACTTGTGCCTACCATGAGACCATCCGGAGGGTGGATGCTGTTGAGGTTGTGAGTGCCTTTTGTTTGGAGGGGGTGCCTGTAGCGGGATGGAATGAGAGACCTACTCTACCTGAGTGGAATATTTCTAGGAAACTCGTGCTTCCACATGCGAGGTGGTTGTGCAAGCTTCTTGAGAACTGGGTTTTTTGCGTTACCGCTTAACCCATGTACTCCTTCCATCATTGCACTATGGCTTAATGTCTGTGGATCGGTAAGCGTATTAATGTCCCGTACTTCATTTGTCATTTTCTCATGGAGAGGACTGTACGCGCTAAACGTAGATCTACCGGGCATACTTTCCTTCTCCTAATGCTAGCAAATGATGCTAGCGCTGATTCGAGTGGTCTAGGGTATGACCCCAGTACAAGAAGAAGAATGATGGAGAGCGCAAGTGGGTGAGAATACCCGACCCCCTGAAAGCCCAAAGACCATTCGAACCCCAACAGTATAGGAGTGATGAGGCCAGTAGCTCGAGCTCCAACTTGTAGCGTCATCTCAACACGAACACTTACATGCTGGAGTCTCAGAGGCTCCAAGTTGATGAAGATAGAGCTAGGTCTAGGAGACATTTTTAGCATGTCCGGAGTAGTCAGCGCCAGCTTGGCCGCGGTATAGAGATGCTGGAATAGATGCCCTAGAAACAATCTTGTTTAGTATGAACAATAAATTGGCTAGAATATTCACTGTATTATTTATTGAGATATGTAATATAATGAAGTCCCTAGATTTACAATTTTGTTGTTTATCTTAAATATCCCTAGTCCATTGTACATATTAACATGACAATCATCTATAGACTAGTGTGGGGTTGGATTGATATGGAGATATCATGATCCAACACATGGGTATGTATTAGTGTAATGGCATACTGGATTGACCTATCTCCTAGAAGGCTACATACATGTTATGTAAATTCACAAGTGCTTCTCGCAGTGACAACGACATTATCATCCTTAGACTTGAAGTCACTAGATCATCTAGTTGTGGAATATTGTGTTTTGGTACAATCAAACGCTACACCGTGACTGGGTAGTCATAAAGGCGCGTATCGAACACGATGGGAAGCAATCTTAGATATCGTAGTGATGTAGATATAATTTTTACCTCCCACATAACGGGAGCAAATATCATAGGGAACTAGAGGGATAGTGCTTATAGAATGTCTGGCCAGACTCAAATAAATCAATATAGGATATTGATGTTATTTGAAAGAATAAGGATATTCCTGGATTGAGGAACTATGGATTGGGTATACGAGTGTGAGTTGTATATTTCGTTTCCAATCCGGATATTGAGCCAAAGAGATGAGACAATACTTGCACAAGGTTTGTCGGATGACTATTTCTATTAGTTGGGTAGTATGGATGTCTTGCTAGAGACCGCTGCATATTAGTAAATAGTTACAACCAACTTAGTAGAAACCTATGAGGTCACACGCCATAAGGATTGAACTAGACTTGGGAATTAGTTAATATGATTAATTAATTAGAAGGATGAAATCGCAACAACTTGCTAACTTAGTAGGAATAATATGCAAGTTGGACTAATCTGAACTTGATTAGGACTAGGAGAGGGCTTTTATGTAGTAACAAGGAGTTGTTGGACTATATAAAGGATTCTCCTAGATTCCTTCCCTCATAACTAATGCTCATAATGAAATACCCGAATTTATCTAATGGGGGCGATTGTGCAATTTCTTTAAAACGTTTATTACAAATACGGGGGCTAAACCATGCATTTTGGAAACTTAGGGGAAGTAGTTGTCTTTTACATAAACAAATATAAATAGTAGTGTATTTATACTGTATAATAATACCGTATTCCTATACCCGTATAATACAAGACATATACACATATGAAATACTATACTATAATAATAGTAATAATAATAATAATAATAATTGATAAAAATATATGTAAAATGATTCACTCTCCTAACAACTTTGCACTCTCTCTCCTGCAAAAAATTTGTTCCACCACAACCAAAAAAAAAAAAAAAAAAAAAAACTCCTCTCCATCTTTCTCTCTCTCTCCATCATATTCTTAATTGTTTATTTCCTCCCCTTCTCCTCCTTCCCTACGTCACCATCCACTCCCTCCTTTCCCATCTTTTCCCCTCTCACAAACAACTCTTCTATTTCTCTCTCTATCCTCTCTCTCCCGGACAACACACACACACACACACACACACACACACACACACACACACACACACTTTTGTTTGTTTTTCTTCTTCATCCATCACAAACCCTTCCTCCCTCCTTCTCTCTCCCCGTCACAACTCTTCTCTCCCTCTCTCACTCTTGTTTTGTCCTCCCCCTCACAGCAACACACAAAAACAACACACACCAAACCCTCCCCATCTCTCTCTCATCCCCCACGTCACACACACACAAACTCACAAACACTCTCCCAACTTACCCCTTCAACCCTCATTCCTCTCTATATAAACCCCCCCCCCCTACATTACAACATCACAAACACAACAACAACAACCCCAACTACACACACCATCCCCCTCTCCTTCTTCTTTGCCTTCGGCAACAAGCCCGAAAACACCACCATCACCACCCCCATTCTCTTCCCTTCACCACCTCCAACAAAGCACTCAACCAAACCCCCTCTGTTCTCTCTCTCTCTCTGGGCTTACCTCTGCCCAGCCACAAACCCGCCGGAAACCCCAAGAACTCACCCCGCCACCAAACCCGACCGAGAGACCGACCACCACAACAGCCCCTCCCCTTCGGTCTCCCTCTGTTCTCAGCCTCTCTGTCTCCCGAGATCATCTCTGTCAACACAGAGATGCCGGTTACCGCCGGAATGTTCGCCGGAGAAACGAACCGAGAACAAAACCACCACCATCAACAAAACCTACCTCCTCCATCTCTCTCGAGCTCTCTACTCTCTCTACTATCCACCCCACTGTCGAAAACAGAGAGGTAGCAGCGGCCACAACTCACGCCAGAACCGCCACCGACGCCGCCACTTCATGGACGCCGGCGTGAAGCTCGGCCCAACCACCACCGACGCACCCACCGCTTAAAACCCATCTCCCTCGCCACCAGGAGGTCCGATGAGACCAGTGAAGGCCTGGAACGAACCCAGAACCACCGGACCCATCACCGGCGATCTCCACCTCCGAACCCGACGGTCGGAGGCTCGACCCGCTTCGCCCGTTGACCGTTTTTCGTGATTCTTCGCGTGGATAAGCTCTAAATCGCATCCTAGTTCCATTTCAATGATCAAAATCAAGTCTTGTTAGGAAAAATTTGACTTGGGTGAATTGGGTTGATGAAGATACGTGAAGAACAAATTTTGGGAAGTGAAAGTGTCTTTTTCTGGAACTGCTGGGAGGTGACTGTCTTTACATGCAAGCTGAAAACATGTGAGGTGGGGTGAAAAGTGTCTTTTTACTAAACTTAATTTGGGGGACACTAGTTGTAGTTTAAATACTCTAAATTAACTAAAATAGATAAATCTAATGAATTAGTTTTCTGAAAATAATAATAATAAACATATTTAATAATAATAATAATAATAATAATAATAATAATAATAATAATAATAATAATAATAATAATAAACTCATTTAATAAATCATTTTATCAATACTTGAAATAAAATTTTAGATATCTTTCTCAAATAAAGTAACTTAATCCATGTATATATATCTCTCTCTTTTAAAAATAGTAGGCATAATACAAAAGGATACCGATTTGTATATAATAATAAGAAAGCCGAAGAGAGTATTAGTTTATCTACCTAAAGCATGTGTATATATATATATATAGATATACATAAAAATAAATACATGCAAAACTAATCGAATGGTGTTGTGCATCGTTGAAGTAATAATAATAATAATAATAATAATGATAATAATAATAATAATAATAGTAATAATATGATACCCGCAAGAGTTAAAATAATAATAATAATAGATAGTGTATATTATTGGAGTAAATAATCAGAATTTATAAACCATTTCGAAATAACATAATTACCAAAATCGTAATATGCCCTTAAAAACTAGCTTGTTCGTTATTTCCCCAAAATTGAGGAACTCAGAAATAGTAATAATAATAATAATAATAATAATAATAATAATAATAATAATAATAAAAATAATAATAATAATAATAATAATAATAATAATAATAATAATAATAATAATAATAATAATAATAATAATAATAATAATAATAATAATAATAATAATAATAATAATAATAAGCTTTTATAAATACAAGGGGTTGGGAGATAAATCAAGGACACGCATTGCATATAGGTCATGACTAGAGTCGTTATGTAATTAAGCTATGTGTTGATAAGAACTTATTGCGTATTTGTAGACACTCAATTCGTAGACGACGAGTTTGTCGAGAACGAGTACGAGTACTAGGACTTCTCTTGTCGTGCTGCCTCCTACCGATAAGTTCATATGTGCAATACTTTAACTATCAAATGTGATTTTGTGTGCGTAGAAATATGATCTCGTTATAACTGCCGATACTTGGAATTGAACAAATGTTGTGAATTGAGTTTTGAGAATCCTCTTTTGAATATTCGGTTGGAAATTATGAATCTTGAACCAATGATATTTTTATAATGACAAGTTGGAAATAAAGTGATACTCTTGAGAAATGATGGTTTGGAACCAGTCGTGATTATTATAAAACGACGGTTGATTAATGCACTATAACATAATTGGGGCGATGTACAGAGGATGTGTGTGGAGGCTAAGGCCGGAGGCGCATGTGAGTCGATCCTCCTAGGGTGCTAATCCTACGAGATTACATACCCTACCCCGTGGTTAGTTGATAAGCACCCGTGTTTTATTTATATGTGAAAACTATAGAGTACTACTTATACCAGTATGGGCCATTACGGTATAGGGGTGTCGACACTTACGGTCTCATAGTTATGATTACGAGCGGGGATTGACGTAGGGGCTCCCATAACGCTCGGGTGAATTGGGAATCACGTTATCCCAAGAGGCACCCTATTGTGATATATATATTTTGCATCTTGACCCCTCTGTGGACATTCGTTACCCGCTGGGCTCTAATACGCCTCAGCCAAATTAATGACGAGAACGGAAAAATTGAGTTATGATAACAACTACTGTTGATTTCTGCTATATATCACGTGTCTATAAATGCTTTGTGCCAAAAACTCGTTTTACTTATTGCAGTATGAATTTGCTCAGTTTTTACTGATTAAAATTTTCCTGCGGTCGGCTTGTGCTATTTCAAAACCCGCAGGTTACGAGTAAGGTGGGGGACGTTCACAACGCGGATGGCTAAAGTATGAGGCTGTATAGTACATCACCTAGTAATTTTCATTTCGAATGTAATGTACTTATATTTTTAGAACAATGTCACTGGTTTATTATGAATGTATAATAACTTATATTTAGATTATCGATGGTTGTATTAACTAAGAACCGGCGATCCTGCTCCGTATCCAGTGGGGTTTATCTCCTCGAACAGAGGCATCTTTTCAAATATACGGTTCGGCTGGCCGTATGATTTGGGGGTGTTGCAGATGGTATCAGAGCTAGCGTTCTAAGTTAGTACGAACCTACGATATCCACTAAACTAAGTTTAAAAATATTTTCATAATTAAAATCAATATAGGAAAACTAAAATGAGGAATAAAATTTGACAAGTCGGGGTTTATGGGGTAGCTTGATCCCTAACTACCTGATGTATCTGATATGCCTTACTGTAAGGCGGATTATTAACTTTGATGAGAATATTTGTGATGTGATTACTATTTGGTTATTGTTGTGATAATATGCATTATATGTGGACCTTAGAACATTTCAGTGATATTATGACCTCATACACGAGTACTGTATATGTGCGCGTAAGTTAGATATTATTTTGAAAGAGATTGTATCCATAGGATACCATGCGATATTCCAACCCTCCTCGCTACTATACCAAGAGTCGCAGAACTCAACAAGTAGAAATGAATCGAGAAGAACCAGCCCCAGAATACGACCCCATCCGATTCCAGAACATGGAATAGGCGACCCTAGCTCTGACACAAATCGTGCAGAACACTCAGGCTGGAGGGGAAGACGTGATGCGAAGGATTGCTGAACTTCGTCCCGACTACTTCTATGGAACCGATGACCCGACGATCTTGGAGGACTGGATCCGCGACTTCGGGAAGACGCTAAAATCAGTGCGCTGCCCCGAGGACAGGCGGGTAGAAATAGCTGTATACTACTTCAAGAAGGAAGCTGACAAATGGTGGTCTGCCAAGGGAGAAGAACTCCTCGCTCAGCCGGGGTTCGGCTGGGAACAGCTGAAGACAGCACTACGTGAACGGTTTTACCCTGACCACGTCAAGTCTAGGAAGCTCAAGGTGTTCTTGGATTTGAAACAAAGGAATGACAGCCTCTCAGCCTACTACGATCGCTTCACGGAACTTATGAGGTTTGGAGCAGAGATCGTGCCGACAGAGGCAAGGGCAGTCAAGAGATTTGTGGAGGGCTTAAACTTCCCAATTCGGAGCACTTTGGGTGTAACCATCTTTGAGACACTCCATGACGCTTACGGAGCAGCACAGGATGTGCAGAGGATGCTAGATGAGAACCTTGAGGAGAACAGAAAGAGGAAATCTGAAGTACAAGCAGCACCAACTTTTCAGAACCGCTGCAATTGGAACAATGGTGGAGATAAGAGGAACCGGCCCAACCCAAACAATCAGCATGTTTGGGGACAAGGTCCGGTTCGAGTTTACCATTGCAGGCGATGTGGCAACGATCACCCAGGGACAGACTGCAATGGGAACAAGGTTAACTGTCTTGCCTGTGGGAAGCTGGGACATCGGAAGTTCGAGTGCAGATCCAAAACACAAGGAAGTAACAGTGGAGGAAACTTCATCAACCGTGGAGGAGAAAGTGGTGCTTTTCGCCAAGGTGGAAACTTTGGGTACAATCAGGGAGGCAACAACCAGTTTGGAGGGAACCAGCGGAACTATCAGCAGGGTGGAGGATCCAACAACGTGGGCTACAACACTGGGAGAAACAAAAACAACGGAGGAGGCTTCAACCGAGGAAACAACTGGCAAGGTGGAAACAACTGTCCTCAAGGGAACAATGCAGCAGCACCAGCAGTCGTCGCCTGTACTGCAACTGGGACCATTAATGTCATGAACCTGACACATGCAGAACAGGCCAACGTGGTGACTGGTACATTCCTTATCCATTCTGTCACTGCATTTGTCCTATTTGATTCAGGAGCCACATTTTCCTTCAAATTATCCACATTTGTTAAGAAACTAGATTTACCTGCTCCAACACCCGTATCTATTGCCATCTCTACCCCTAACGGAGAGGTCGTAACTTGTAAAGTCATGTACCCTGAAGTCAAACTAGAAGTCCTTGGTACTGAACTACCCTCAGACCTGATCCTTTACAGCCTCGGTAACCTAGATGTCATCTTAGGTATGGATTGACTTAGCAAGTACAAAGCAACCATAGAATGTGCCACACAAAAAGTTAGGTTTCGTGGACCCAATGGTGAGCGTCTATCCTATAGAGGTGTAACCAGTGGACCCCGAATCCAAATTGTGTCAGCCTTAGCCATCCTCTCAGAAGTGAAGAAAGGGCATAAGGCATATCTCTGTACGATCCA
Organism: Linanthus parryae; assembly: GCA_023055425.1. Lineage (NCBI taxonomy): Eukaryota > Viridiplantae > Streptophyta > Magnoliopsida > Ericales > Polemoniaceae > Linanthus > Linanthus parryae. The sequence goes on from JALGPY010000010.1 coordinate 23,528,572, forward strand.
TGACCAGGAAAAAAAAGAGGAGAAGTTGGAGAAAATCCCAGTGGTAAACGAGTTCCCAGACGTGTTCCCAGAAGAGCTTCCAGGAATGCCACCAAAAAGGGCAGTGGACTTTACGATCGACCTAGTACCAGGGACTGGACCGATCTCCAAGGCACCATACAGGATGGCACCAGCAGAGTTGAAGGAGTTGAAAGAACAGCTTAAGGAAATGTTAGACAAGGGATTCATCCTGCCCAGTGTTTCTCCATGGGGAGCACCAGTCTTGTTTGTGAAGAAGAAGGACGGAAGTCTCAGGCTTTGCATAGACTACTGGGAGCTGAACAATGTAACCATAAAGAACAAGTATCCGCTTCCCAGGATCGACGACTTGTTTGATCAATTACAAGGAGCCGATACATTCTCAAAGGTTGACTTAAGGTCAGGGTACCACCAGCTCAGGATAGCAGAGAAGGATATTCCGAAGACAGCATTCCGAACCCTGTACGGTCATTACGAGTACACAGTGATGCCGTTCGGCTTGAAGAATGCACCATCAGCATTCATGGAATTGATGAACCGCGTTTTACAGAAGTACCTGGACATATTTGTTGTAGTGTTCATTGACGATATCCTGATCTACTCCAAGGGAAGGGAAGAGAACGAACAACACTTGAGAGAGGTGTTGGGAACTCTCATGGAAGAAAAGTTGTATGGGAAGTTGTCGAAGTGCGAGTTTTGGCTCGATCAAGTGCCTTTCCTGGGCCATATCATATCCAAGGAAGGCGTGTCAGTGGACCCAGGGAAAGTGGCAGCAGTAAGAGATTGGCCAACACCGAAGAATGTAACCGAGATACGAAGCTTCTTGGGACTGGCAGGATACTACCGAAGATTCGTGAAGGATTTCTCTAAGATCGCAAAACCCCTGACCAACCTGATAAAGAAGACTACGAAGTATGTGTGGGAGATCAAGTGCGAGGAGGCATTCCAAACACTCAAGGATAGGTTGACCTCAGCACTAGTGTTGACCTTACCCACAGAAGGGGTAGAGTTTGAAGTTTACAGTGACGCGTCGAAGCACGGTCTGGGCTGTGTTCTGATGCAAAATGGGAAGGTGATTGCTTATGCTTCCAGGCAGCTAAAGCCATACGAAGAGAACTACCCCACTCATGACTTGGAGTTGGCTGCTATAGTATTTGCACTGAAGATTTGGAGGCATTATCTGTAAGGTACAACTTGCAAAATCTTCACTGATCACAAAAGTCTGAAGTACATATTCACGCAGAAGGAGCTAAACATGCGGCAAAGGAGATGGTTAGAGTTGGTGAAGGATTATGATCTCCGGATCTTGTACCCTGAGGGGAAGGCCAATGTGGTGGCAGATGCATTGAGTCGGAAGACGGAGCACACGGTGAATACTATGTGGGTTTTGCCACGCAAGCTCTGCGAGGACTTTCAAAAGTTGGAAATTGAAGTGTGTACGAAGGGAACTGTTGGAATAGATGCCCTAGAGGCAATCTAGTTTAGTATGAATTTGTATATGGCTAGAAAATTCATTTATTATTAATTGGATATTTAATATAATGAAGTCCTTAGATTTACAATTCTGTTGTTTATCTTAAATATCCGTAGTCAAGTATAATGATTAAATGGGACAATCATCTATAGACTAGTATGGGGTTGGATTGATATGGAGATATCACGATCCAACACATAGGTGTGCATTACGGAATGTTGCACTGGATTGACCCATCTCCGAGAAGGCTACATACACGTCATGTTGAGTCACAAGCGCTTCTCGCGGTGCAATGGTATGTCATCCTAAGACTTGAAGTCACTAGATATTCTAGTTGTGGATTATTGTGATCTTGGTAGCGTTAAACGCTACACCGTAACTGGGTAGTTATAAAGGCGTGTACTGGATACAATAAGAAGCAAGCTTAGAGATCGTAGTGGACGTAGAGAGGATTTGCCCCTCCCTTATAACGGGAGCAAATATCCTAGGCCACTCGAGGGATAGTGCTTATAGAATGTCTGGCCAGACTCAAATAAATCAATATGGGATATTGATGTTATTTGCACGAATAAGGCTATTCCCATGGATCGAGAAACTATGGATTGGATATACGAGTGTGACTTGTATGTCTCGTGTCCAATCCGGATATGGAGGCAACGGGATGAGACAATTACTTGTACAAAGGTTGTCAAGATGACTATTCTATTAGTTGGCTAGAATGGATGTTTTGCTAGAGACCGCTCCATATTAGCAAATAGTTGCTACCAACTAGATGGAACCTATGGGGTCACACGCTATATAGAGTTGAACTAGATTTGGGAATTAATTAATTGGATTAATTAATTAGAAGGATCACTTTCCAAACCCTTGCAAACTTAGTAGGGACTAATTTGCAAGGAAGGGACTAAATTGAATTCTAGTTGGACTAGAATAAGTCCTTTATGTAGTTAACAAGGAGTTGTTGGACTATATAAAGGACCCTCCTTCCATCCTTCCTTATAACTTATGCTCATTAGTGAACATAACAAGAGTGGGAGAGAACAAACGAGAGAGAGCAAGCAACAAGGAGCCCGACGCCGCCCCTTGCCGCCGCCCTCGTCCCCGTCCGCCAAAAGAGGCCGAGACCCTCTTTTGGGTCTCGTTTTGCGTGATTTCTTCTTCCTCTTCCTATTCCGGGCTAGCACCAAGGAGTTTGGGAGATCTAGGATCAACTCTAGGCGTGGATCAACTATAGAGAACGTGACATTATTCGCGTTTGAAGTCATCAAGGAGAACTCAAAGGTGTGTTTATGATTTCTAACCTTTACTATCGTTATGTCTCTAGACTTGTGATCCTTGGAGGGTTTTGCATGGTTTTATGTTTGATTATGCTTCCGTTGCGCGATCCATGAATCAAAACCCAACAGTGGTATCAGAGCCACAGGTCATAGAGCATAAACGTGGTTTATGTGTTACGTTTTAGTTGTTTTACACCTTAATTTGATTGTTTATCGCGTAAAACAAGACAAATCAAGCATGGGATGCAATTTTTGAAATATTAATCATAACAAGATCCAATTTTTGCATTGGATGCATGAATTGGTGAGTTTGAGAAATTTTAGGATCTTAGATCTAGGGTTTGGGCATCCTTGGGGAAGAAGGAGTTCTCCCAAAACAAGGAAACAACCAAACTTGGGCACCAAGCAAGGGAGTTGTTTTGGAAACAACTCCCATAAGGAGGTTCGGCCCCCCTAGGGACCGCCCCCCTTGCTTGCCGCCCAAGCTTGGTTGTTTCCTAAGGGGCCGGGCCGCCCTAACCCGCGGGCCTAGCTTGCGGGTTTTGGGCCGGGCCGGCCCTAGGGCTTTGTGGTTCACTTTAATGGGCCCGGGCAATTGGATTGTTGGGCCCATGGACCGTTTTAACCCTAGAAATCCTAAAATCAATTAAAATTGACCAAGCGCGTTAAAATTGGATTTTAACTGTTTATGTGCAAATCGCATGGTGATTGGATATGGCCTTAGGATGTGGTTTGATGTGGATGTTTAATTTTGTGGTTTGGTTTTACGGCCTGCGAGCTGATCAATTAATTGTAATAATTAATTAGGGTTTTATGGCCTGCGTGCCATTTTTTTTCTCAACTTGTGAGATTTATTTTATTTAGTATAGATATTAGCTAGTGCTAGATAAAGTAGATTGTTAGCCAAGATTGGAGAAGAGAAGCCCAAAGCCAAAGAAGCCACAAAAGATGGAGCATGGAGCATGGAGCAATCCACAAGACTATGAAGGATGGACCAAAAGATCAATACGCATGGAGATGTGTTTGCTTTAGGGTTCATAGATAATTCCATTGGCTTGGAATTATCTAAGTCTAGAAAAGGCCATATCCACATCACGTTTAATTTTCAGTTTTGTGGTTGTTTATTTATTGTCTTATTATTTGTGTGGTTGGTGTATGGATGATGCATGCAATTAGGATAATAAGATAATTAGACAACCCGGATCTATTATTTGGAGTTGTGCCCAAACTCAAATAGATAGATTAGTTGATATTGATCAACAAAACAATTAAAGAATTGAACTTAAAATCCATCAAAATTCAAATATTGTGTTCTTGCCTTCTCTCTTTTTAAACACTCATTATCATCATTATTTATCAAGCTCGTGCGTGCCAAAGCATGGCGACTTGGTTCATAATGATGGAATGCGATGGCACGTAACAATGTGCAATTGTTTAGATAAGAGGTTGAACACAACTAGGCTATTAATTTGATTAAGAAACCTAGAGGCAGTCAATTGGGATTATCCATATGGATGGATAAATAAGGAGTTATTTGCCCGATTGAACCAAGAGTTGCATATGGGATGCAATTGGAATTGTTCCTACCTAAAGTAGTCAAATTATGGGTGACTTGCCAAAGCAAGCTCATAAGGAGATGAAAGATGGATCTTGGCCCACTAGAAAATATAATGATATTTTCCGCATTAATATCTTGAGGGTTATTAATCCGTAGTAAAATAGTGGGAGCTATATTTAATAAACTAGCCATTATTAAATATAGTCAAAAATTCACAAATACTAAAACTTGCGTATTTTCCTTTTTGTAGAATTCCAAATGGCAAACAACTCATCGAGTTCACAATATTCCCTACGATATGTCCTTGAGAAGGACAAGCTCTCTGGAACCAACTTTCTTGATTGGTACAGAAACTTGAGAATTGTTCTCAAGCAAGAGAAGAAACTGTACGCAATAGAGGAGCATGTTCCAGAAGGTCCAGAGAACCAAACACCTGCTGCCTTAAAGGCGTATCAAAAGCGTGTTGATGACGCTAATGATGCAGCCTGCCTTATGCTTTGCACCATGACTTCTGAGCTTCAGAAGCAACCCGAAAACATGAATGCTGTTGATATGATCGAACATCTAAAGCAGCTCTTCCAAGAGCAGGCGAGGGTAGAGAGGTATGAGGTCTCAAAGGCACTGTTCAAATGTCATCTGGCAGAAGGGAACTCGGTGGGACCCCATGTACTCCGAATGATCGGGTACTTGGAGAATCTCGCCCGACTGGGGTTCCCGGTCGGCCAAGAGTTGGCAACCGATCTCGTGTTGCAATCGTTGCCCGAGAGTTATGGACAGTTCATTATGAACTATAACATGAACGAGATCGTTAAACCACTGCCAGATTTGCTCAACATGTTGAGGACGGCTGAACAAAGCTTCAACAAGGGTAAGGGCAAGGCCATTATGATGGTGCAGAAAGGAAAGGGCAAAAGGTTTGCCTCTTTCTCCAAGGGCAAAGGCAAGTCAGTTGCCAAGTCCAAGGAACCAGCCCTTAAGCCTGCTGGTGGCATTGCTAAGGCCGTAACTAAGGGTGAGTGTCACTACTGCAGTCAGCCTGGACACTGGAGGAGGAACTGCCCAAAATATCTGGAGGACAAGAGGCTTGGAATAGTGATTCCACCACCACCAGGTATTTTTGTTGTGGATGTCAATTTAACTGTCTCTACATCATGGGTATTAGATACTGGATGTGGATCTCATATTTGTCGAAATATGCAGGATCTAAAGAGAAGTAAAAGATTGGCTAAAGGGGAGGTAGATCTGCGCGTTAGGAATGGAGCAAAGGTTGCTGCGTTGGCCATAGGCGTGTGCGAGCTATCTCTGCCTTCAGGATTAGTTTTAGAATTAAATAATTGCTATTTTGTGCCTGCTATGAGCAGAAACATTATTTCTATTTCTTGTTTGGACAAGGATGGTTTTATTATTTCAATAAAGAACAATTGTTGTTCCTTTTATTTGAATAATATTCACTATTTTAGTGCGCAATTATTTAATGGACTTTATGTCCTTGATCTAAGCAATCTTGTCTACAACATTAATACCAAGCGGATTAAAATAAATTATTTAAATCCTGCTTATTTATGGCACTGTCGTTTAGGCCACATAAATGAGAAACGTGTATCTAGACTCCATAAGGATGGATTGCTAGACTCATTTGATTTTGAATCATATGAGACATGTGAGGCTTGTTTATTGGAAAAATGACAAAGTCCCCTTTCAATAAGAAAGGTGAGAGGACTAGTGAGCAATTGGCGCTCATACATACTGATGTGTGTGGGCCATTTGCCACGCCTTCCAGGGGTGGTTATGTCTACTTCATTACATTTACTGATGATTACAGTAGATATGGATTTGTGTACCTTATGAGGGAAAAATCCGAATCCTTTGAAGTGTTCAAAGAATTCAAGAATGAAGTAGAAAAACAACTTGGCAAAAGTATAAAGGCTCTACGATCGGATCGTGGAGGAGAATACTTAAGCCAAGAGTTTGACGACTATCTTAGAGAGTGTGGGATCGTGTCCCAACTCACTCCACCCGGAACGCCACAATGGAATGGCGTGTCTGAGAGGAGGAATCGAAACCTATTGGATATGGTTCGATCTATGATGTGTCAAACCGATCTTCCATTCTCATTTTGGGGCTACGCTCTATTAAGTGCAGCTTTCACCATTAACCGTGTTCCATCCAAATCAGTCATGAAGACACCATATGAGATGTGGAGTGGGAGGCGTCCCACACTATCGTTCATGAGGATTTGGGGCTGCGATGTCTATGTAAAACGGTTACAATCAGACAAACTGGGGCCTAAATCGGATAAGTGTAAATTTGTGGGGTACCCTAAGGAAACTAAGGGAAACTACTTCTACAATCCAACCGAGAACAAAGTGTTTGTTGCTCGGACCGGCGTGTTTCTAGAAAGCGAATTTGTATCTAAAGAAGCAAGTGGGAGGAATGTAGAACTTGAAGAAGTTCAAGAACCACAAATCACTGAACCGATTATGGAACATGAACAGGAACCACAAACAGTTGTGGAGCCACCTGTTCAAGTAACACAAGAGCTTCCTAGATCTAGTAGAGTGCGCCAGGAACCCGAGAGGTATGGACTTCTCGTAACCGATTCCGGTGACACGATTCTCATAGATGATGAGCCTACTACCTATGAGGAGGCCATGAGTGGCCCAGACTCTCAGAAGTGGCAGGAAGCCATGAGATCCGAGATGGAATCCATGTATACCAACAAAGTATGGACTTTGGTGGAACCACCTGATGGGGCGCGGCCCATAGGGTGCAAGTGGGTCTTCAAGAAGAAGATCGACATGGATGGTAATGTGATTACCTATAAGGGCCGATTGGTGGCTAAAGGATTCATACAGATTCATGGTATTGACTATGATGAAACCTTTTCACCAATCGCAATGACCAAATCCATCTAAATCCTACTTGCGATTGCAGCATACCACGACTATGAGATTTGGCAGATGGATGTCAAAACAGCATTCCTTTATGGGAATCTCCTCGAGGACGTGTATATGATACAGCCGGAGGGTTTTGAGGATCCAAAGCAAGCCAACAAAGTCTGTAAGCTGCAACGGTCCATTTATGGATTGAAGCAAGATTCTAGGAGTTGGAATCGACGTTTTGATGAAGTGGTCAAAGAGTTTGGCTTCATCAGAAACGAAGATGAGTCTTGTGCCTACAAGAAGGTTAGTGGGAGCTCTGTAGCTTTTCTGGTCTTGTATGTGGATGACATACTACTCATTGGAAACGACATTCCCATGCTGCAATCTGTGAAAGATTGGCTAGGAAAGTGTTTCTCAATGAAGGACTTAGGGGAAGCAGCCTATATACTTGGTATAAAGATCTATAGAGATAGATCTAAGAGGTTGCTAGGCCTAAGTCAAAGTACATATATTGACAAGGTGTTCAAACGGGTCAACATGCAAGATTCCAAGAAGGGATTCTTGCCCATGTCACATGGAATCACTCTTTCGAAGAGTGGTTGTCCTTCCAATGAGATTGAGAAGGAACGCATGAGTAGGATCCCCTATGCCTCAGCCATAGGATCTATCATGTACGCCATGTTATGTACTAGACCAGATGTGTCATATGCCTTGAGTATGACAAGCAGATACCAATCCAATCCAAGTGAGAGTCACTGGATTGCAGTCAAGAACATCCTAAAGTACTTGAGAAGAACTAAGGATGCTTTCTTGATATTTGGCGGTGAGGAAGAGTTGCGTGTAAGGGGTTACACTGATGCAAGCTTCCAAACCAATAGAGATGACTTTAGATCACAATCGGGATATGTGTTTTGCCTGAATGGAGCAGCGGTGAGCTGGAAGAGTTCCAAGCAAGAGACGGTAGCTGATTCTACAACAGAGGCTGAGTACATTGCTGCAAATGGCGCAGCAAAGGAGGCTGTTTGGATCAGAAAGTTTGTTTCTGAACTTGGTGTGGCCCCTAGCATTGCGGATCCAGTGGAGTTGTTCTGTGACAACACTGGGGCGATCGCGCAATCAAAGGAACCAAGATTGCACCAGAAGTCCAAGCACCTGCTCAGGAAGTTTCATCTGATTCGAGATATTATCAATAGAGGAGACGTTCGGATATGCAAGATTCCTATAGATGATAATCTGTCAGACCCGCTTACAAAGCCTCTCACGCAGTGGAAGCATGAAGGGCACACTAGGAGTATGGGCATACGAGATGCGCCAGATTGGCTCTAGTGCAAGTGGGAGACTGTTGGAATAGATGCCCTAGAGGCAATCTAGTTTAGTATGAATTTGTATATGGCTAGAAAATTCATTTATTATTTATTGGATATTTAATATAATGAAGTCCTTAGATTTAAAATTGTGTTGTTTATCTTAAATATCCCTAGTCAAGTATAATGATTAAATGGGACAATCATCTATAGACTAGTATGGGGTTGGATTGATATGGAGATATCACGATCCAACACATAGGTGTGCATTACGGAATGTTGCACAGGATTGACCCATCTCCGAGAAGGCTACATACACGTTATGTTGAGTCACAAGCGCTTCTCGCGGTGCAATGGTATTGTCATCCTTAGACTTGAAGTCACTAGATATTCTAGTTGTGGATTATTGTGATCTTGGTAGCGTTAAACGCTACACCGTAACTGGGTAGTTATAGAGGCGTGTACTGGATACAATAAGAAGCAAGCTTAGAGATCGTAGTGGACGTAGAGAGGATTTGCCCCTCCCACCTAACGGGAGCAAATATCCTAGGCCACTCGAGGGATAGTGCTTATAGAATGTCTGGCCAGACTCAAATAAATCAATATGGGATATTGATGTTATTTGCACGAATAAGGCTATTCCCATGGATCGAGAAACTATGGATTGGATATACGAGTGTGACTTGTATGTCTCGTGTCCAATCCGGATATGGAGGCAAAGGGATGAGACAATTACTTGTACAAAGGTTGTCAAGATGACTATTCTATTAGTTGGCTAGAATGGATGTTTTGCTAGAGACCGCTCCATATTAGCAAATAGTTGCTACCAACTAGATAGAACCTATGGGGTCACACGCTATATAGAGTTGAACTAGATTTGGGAATTAATTAATTGGATTAATTAATTAGAAGGATCACTTTGCAAACCCTTGCAAACTTAGTAGGGACTAATTTGCAAGGAAGGGACTAAATTGAATTCTAGTTGGACTAGAATAAGTCCTTTAGGTAGTTAACAAGGAGTTGTTGGACTATATAAAGGACCCTCCTTCCTTCCTTCCTTATAAATTATGCTCATTAGTGAACATAACAAGAGTGGGAGAGAACAAAGGAGAGAGAGCAAGCAACAAGGAGCCCGACGCCGCCCCTTGCCGCCGCCCTCGTCCCCGTCGGCCAAAAGAGGCCGAGACCCTCTTTTGGGTCTCGTTTTGCGTGATTTCTTCTTCCTCTTCCTATTCCGGGCTAGCACCAAGGAGTTTGGGAGATCTAGGATCAACTCTAGGCGTGGATCAACTATAGAGAACGTGACATTATTCGCGTTTGAAGTCATCAAGGAGAACCCAAAGGTGTGTTTATGATTTCTAACCTTTACTATCGTTATGTCTCTAGACTTGTGATTCTTGGAGGGTTTTGCATGGTTTTATGTTTGATTATGCTTCCGTTGCGCGATCCATGAATCAAAAACCTACAGGAACCGCCAGCAATATGTTGTGCAATTCGACGATTGTGCCAAGCATCTTTGAGGAGAGTAAGGAAGGCCAGAAGGAAGACGCTTTTCTCCAGCAGATTAAGGACAAGATCAGTAAGGGTGAAGCTCGTGATTTCAAGATCGATGAAGACTGTAGCGTAAAGTTCAAGGGAAGATGGTGCATACCATTGAAATGTGCAGAAGTGAAGGAGAAGATTATGAAAGAAGCTCATTACACGCCGCACTCAGTACACCCAGGGGGAGACAAGCTGTATAAAGACTTGAAGAAGAACTTCTGGTGGAAGGGCATGAAGAAGGAAGTAGCAGACTATGTGTCCCGGTGCCTTACATGCCAAAAGGTCAAATTTGAGCACAAGAGACCAGAAGGGATGTTACAGCCGTTAGATGTGCCAGTGTTGAAATGGGACTCCATCTCAATGGACTTCGTCACTGCATTGCCAACGTCGACTAATGGCCTAAACCAGATATGGGTTGTGGTTGATCGGTTGACAAAGACGGCCAGATTCATTCCTATAAAAGATACGTGGGATATGGAAAAGAGAGCAAATGCATACATCAAGGATGTGGTGAGATTACATGGAGTACCTAGCTCAATTGTTTCTGACAGGGATCCAAACTTCCTATCACACTTCTGGAAGGAACTACAGAAGGCCATGGGTACCGAACTCAAGTTCAGCACCGCTTTTCACCCCGCTACAGATGGACAGACGGAGAGGACCATTCAGACACTTGAAGAAATGTTGAGAGCCTTCATCTTAGACTTTGGGGGATCGTGGGTGGACAAGCTACCATTGATAGAGTTTTCCTACAACAACAGCTATCATGCCAGCATAGGAATGGCACCTTACGAGGCGTTGTATGGAAGGAAATGCAGAACACCACTTTGTTGGAGTGACATCAGTGAGACTATCATTCTCGGACCTTAAATGATTGAAGAGTCGACAAATCAGATTCGTATGATTCGGAAAAGGATGAAGGCAGCCCAGGATCGACAGAAGTCTTACGCTGATTCGAAGAGGAGACCGTTGGAATTCAAAGTAGGTGAAAAAGTATTTTTGAAGGTTTCTCCAACAAAAGGCATCATGAGGTTCAACCAGAAGGGGAATCTCAGTCCCAAGTTCATTGGACCGTACGAGGTGATGGATCGTATAGGAGAAGTTGCTTATCGCCTAGATCTTCCAAACAACCTAGGCCGAGTTCATAATGTCTTTCACGTCACGCAACTCAAACCTTACATTCACGACCCGAGCCATGTCCTTGACCCTGAACCAGTCGACCTAGATCCGTCTCTTTCCTAGGAAGAGCAACCCATCAAAATCCTCGATAGGAAAACCAGGAACACCCGTACCAAGTCAACTACGCTGGTCAAGGTTCTCTGGTCCAACCAATTACAAGAAGGAGCTACATGGGGGGCGGAAGCTTACATGATGAAACGATACCCTCACCTGTTTTATCAGGTAAAATAAATTGCGAAAGTATAACCCTACGATTAGCAATTATTGGCTTACACGTACTAGGCATCGTTATATCATATAGCATGACCAGTTATAACCTCACCTGTGCATATTATAGTATTACTTGGGCATTTATGACATATCTAGTGCACTAGCTTCGGATAAGAGTCGCTTAATTAACATACCGTAGTGATAGCTTCGGGGACGAAGCTCTTTTCTAAGGGTGGTAAGATGAAATACCCGAATTTATCTAATGGGGGCGATTGTGCAATTTCTTTAAAACGTTTATTACAAATACGGGGGCTAAACCATGCATTTTGGAAACTTAGGGGAAGTAG